>CM058164.1:8955000-9492500 GCA_030254885.1 Vitis rotundifolia | reverse complement strand
TTAAGTGGGGAAAACTCTATTACTTGGACTTGCAGTTAAAGGATTCCAATAAGTTGCGACAAGCCTTGATGGCAAATGGATCTGAGGGGGAGAAGAAAAAGTATAAAATTTGGTTGTGGCATCAACGTCTGGGACATGCTTCCTTTGGTTATTAAAAAAAATTGTTTCCTAGTTTGTTTGCAAAGAGTGATATTTATGGTTTCCGTTGTGATATTTGTGAATTGGCTAAAATCCATCGTGCTTCATTTCCGTTAATTTTGAATAAAAGTTCACTTCCTTTTATGGTTATACATTTTGATGTTTGGGGCCCATCCAAAGTCCCAACTTTGAGTGGCTTGCATTAGTTTGTTACTTTTATTGATGATTGTACCAAAATGACCTGATTATGCTTGATGAAGACCAAAGATGAAGTGAACTTGTTGTTTCAAAATATTCATAAAATGATTGAAACTCAATACAATGTAAAGGTTCGGATTCTACGTAGCGACAATGGTGGAGAATATTAGAGTTCTGATTTTCAAAAGTATTTGGAAGGACATGACATCATTCATCAGACTACTTGTTCCAATACACCCCAGCAAAATGGAGTCACTGAACGAAAAAATCAACACTTGTTAAAGGTTGTTTGTGCTTCCTTGATAGCAGCAAAAATGCCAACTTCTTATTGGGGAGAAGCAATCACATATGCCGCATACTTGATCAATCGGGTACCTTCTAGCTCAATTGACTTCCAAACACCTCTCCAAGCTCTTACAATGCCGTAGTTGCCCCAATCGTCCCAAATATACCTCCTGGTGTTTTTGGTTGTGTGGCATTTGTGCATCTACACAAACACCAACACACCAAGTTAACTTCCCGTGCATTGCAATGTGTGTTTGTTGGATATGCATTGCACAAAAAGGGATATCGATGTTACCATCCTCCAACTCGACGAATGTTTATTACAATGGATGTAGTGTTTCATGAAGATTTGATGTATTTTTCATTTGAGTCTGAACTTCGGGGGGAGTACCATAAAGAAATTCAGATTCTCGATTATGATTATCATATCTTTGAGGAGGATAAATCTGGACAATCTGAACGAGTGAACCAGGAAGTAGGTGAATTGGATATGAGTGGTACAACTCTGGAACCAAGTACTAATGACCTCCCAGAAGCTAAAGAAATGATAGAAGAGGGGAGAGACAGTACAATTGAACCATCTGAACAATTTGGGTCCAAAAATGCCTTCATTGAAATACGAAACCAATCGTCGTCTGCTGAGGGTGTTCTTAATTTGGAACCTAATCCATTCATGAAACGGTTACCACACCATCATAATAGAGGTATTCCTAAACCCACATATGAACCTGAATTGTCTACCAAAGTCAAATATCCCATGAGCAACTGTGTCTAACCATCGTTTGTCTGAATCAAATAAGTCATTTGTAAATCAATTATCTACTGTAGTTATTCCTAACAGTGTGCAGGAAGCCTCAGCTGATCTAAGGTGGAAAGCAGCCATGAATGAAGAGATGAAATCATTGTAGAAGAATGAAACGGGAACTCATAGAATATTCACCAGGAAATAAGTCAGTTAGGTGTCGTTGGATCTATACTGTGAAGTACAAGGCAGATGGTAGTATTGAACGATTTAAAGCAAGACTAGTAGCAAAAGGATACACTCAAACTTATGGAATTAACTACACAGAGACATTTGCACCTGTAGCTAAGATCAACACAGTTCGAGTATTACTGTCTTTAACTGCAAACCTGGATTGGCCATTACAACAATTCGATATGAAAAATGTCTTTCTACATGGCGAGTTATCTGACGAAGTGTATATGGATCTTCCACCAAGATGCATAGTGTTAGAAAAGTAATGTCAAAAGGTGTGCAAATTGAAGAAGTCATTATATGGGTTGAAGCAATCCCCGAGAGCATGGTTTGGAAGGTTCACAAAGTCAATGAGAGCTTTTGGCTATCATCAAAGTAACTCAAATCACACTTTGCTCCTGAAAAAGCAACATGGTAAGATTACGACACTCATCGTATATGTGGATGACATGGTAGTTACATTTTTAAGGATGTGTTTTGTTTGATGTCCAGAGAGAAAAATAAAATAAAAAAATAAAAAAAATAAACAAAGGGATAAATTGACCTGAAGGAAGCCGATTGGTTTTATTAGCTTCGATTAAAGAGGAGGTTTTTAGCTCTCTTGAAGATCTAAAATATATTTCAAATTATTATTTTTCTACTTTTCTACATTTCTTTTGTCCACCAGACGGAGCATTAATTTTGTTTAGAGTTGAATGGTTCTGGGAAACCTATGTCAAATATTTTTCACTACTTTGATGGGGAGAGTGTTGAAAATGTTGGTTTCTTGTGAAATTGAAAGTCTTGATTAATTGGTGATTGGTAACCATATATATATATGGTTATATATATATATATATATATATATATATATATATATATATTGAGTCAAGGTAGAGTCTCAAGTAGACAATTTCTATGAGGTATAGGCCTCCCAAAAGATAATGGAGGCGTACAAGGGTTTCCTCAAGCCGGACGGAGATTGGGCCTTGAGTGCAAAGACAGAAGGGAGCTTGATTGCAAGACCCACCCGTCAAGTAGGGGCAAAAATCGGCTTATATATATATATTGAGTCAAGGTAGAGTCTCAAGTAGACAATTTCTATGAGGCATAGGCCTCCCAAAAGATAACGGAGGCGTACAAGGGTTTCCTCAAACCGGATGGAGATTGGCCCTTGAGTGCAAAGGCAGAAGGGAGCTTGATTGCAAGACCCACCCGTCAAGTAGGGGCAAAAGTCGGCTTTAGTGATTCGACAATGCCAAGTGGAAGGATCGTCACTCAACAGATAAAAGTTACTCTACGAATAACAGGTTGATTTTCTCCAAGAGCTTACATCGACAGGAAAGTATGGCACCTTGATGTCGGCTCTTCGCCATGTGGGATTGTAGTATGTTTCAAGAGTTGGGTTGTTCGCCCATTAAAGCGGTACTTATATATATATATATATATATATATATATATATATATATATATATATAGGTTTAATTTCACTAATACCCTTGGGATTTAGTGTAAATAAACCTAATTATCTTTGGTTTCAAATTCTATTAGCTATTACCCTTCTAAATTTATTTTATTTATAAAATTTAATTTTTAGAGAGATTTTAGATAAAAGAAAATGGTAGATATATTCAATAAAACCCTAAAAAATAAATTTTATTTTCTAAAAATAAATTTTATATATGAAATATATTTATAGAGATGCTAAGTAATGAAATTTGAAATCAATAATGATTTAGTGTGTGTCTGTTAGCGATGTGAATAAAATTAATCCTATATTTTCAGTATTTTTTAGACAAATTCTTTATTTCTTATTATTATTTTTTAATCATACTAGTTTTTATTAATGAAACGATCTTGTGGATACAAAAGGAATAAGGATAATATTTTGGTTATAATATGCAACTAAAATGACTCAAGTTGTACTAGATAACAAAGTGTATTTGTACCAGGTCCCGAAACATTACATGCATGAAAATAAAAATTAATTTAGTCATGGCATGAGGAAGTTTCCCTTAAATGGCAATTGTGTTCCACTGAAAATGCCTTTGTGATAAATATTGTTCTATTTGTTTTCTTCACTAATCTCATTCCTATCAAATTGGTGAAAATCTCAATTAACCCAAATACCTCTCTTACAACTTTGGTAATTTAGTCGCACAAAGGGAACCAACTTTTGTATGGACAATGCAAGTTACAAATGATCTATCCCTTCTTATTGACACTTGTAAATAAATTTTATAACTTGGAAAGTCACAATGCAGATAAATGTAATACCCCAAACCCAATTTCAAGAGTAAAATTATAATTATAAATTAATTAATTAATTAATTAAAAGGGTAGAAACGTCTTTTCATATTTAAAAACCCTAATATAAATTAGATTTTTTTACTTCCATAAATAGAAACCCTTTTATACAAATATTAAAGAATGTGGAGCAATGTAGGATTGAAGATTTAGAAATATCTTCTTATCTTTTATGAAACCATACCAATAAGAATTTTAGTTTTTCTTTAATGAAAAAGTATTCTTATAAACCAATTAAATCATGTTTACTTAGAATTTAAATTTTATTATATTAAGGAATTATAAATAAATAAAAATAATTATGACAATATATATAAGAATAAAAATTTTGAAAATAAATAAATAACATAAAAAAGTTCTTATATTCTACTTTTATTTTTTTTTCTTCTCTTTTTATTTTTTCTCCAAAATTATATGAAACAAGAAATTTTGGAATCTTTTAATGAAAAATGTAATTCTTATAAATAAATTAAATAGAATTATTTAAATCTTAATTTTATCATATTAAGGAATTATAAATAAGTAAAAATAATTATTATGATATATATACATAATGATTCAAAAATTCAAAAATAAATTACTTGAAAAAGTCATTCTTGTAAGTCAATTAGATAGAAATTGTTTAAAATTCTGGTTTTATTATATTTAAGAAGTAATAAAAATGAAAGGTTCTATTTTAAGAGAAATTCATTACCAGTGAATCTCATATATAAATTAAAATACATTTTTTTAGAATTTAAGTTTGTTGTATCAAGAAATTAATAATAAAATGTTTTAATTTAAAAAATAGTAATTTAAAAGAAGTGAAATTTTATAATAAAAATGATTCAACAATAAAAATAATTATTTTATTTATAAAAAAAAAAAAAAAAAAGACTAAGGATGTAATAAAAAAGTTATGGCAATTTATTCACAAACCATGTTTTTCTATTGGTAATTAGCAAGGTCTTTATTGCTAAATGAAATAAGTGATTTTTAATTTTAGGTGATTTAAAATTTATATTATCAAATGCACTTAAAAAGTGGGACCCATCATCTAGTTTCCGCTTTTGAAAGATTAATTCTTTTATCAAATACGCCCTTTTAACTCATTTTATTGATTATAGCATAGGCTCGTAACCATTGGATTGATTAAGTAAATGAATGTTATAAGTTTTTATATATGAACACATTGATTTGTAAAGATTATAGAATTTTCGTCAAATGAATATTACTAATAATTTTTTTATTTATTAAATACAAGTTGATTGATAAAATTATTATGTCAATTTTAACATGATCGATTATTTACCAACTCGAGGCTAACACCATTTAAATGCAAGTTTAGAAAAATAAGCTTGACTTAGATTTAGGTTAAATAACTTGCGTTGAACTTTTGATTGGGTTAATCTTAGGTAAATGAGTTAATACTCGAATGTTCAAATCTTTTTATTGTCCAAAATCTAATATTAAAATAAACATTTGATTCCAATATATTTTTTGCTACAATATTAAGGTGGTGTTTGATAAAACTTAATACTTATTACTTAATGACTTAAGTTGATTTTAAGTTAAATTATACTTAAATTATTAACTTAAAATTATTATTTAATTTTTATTTTAGGTATTAAGATTATTTGATAAAATTAACTCAAAACATATTAAAAAATCATTAAATTGACATTTTTACCCTCATAAATTGTAATTTGGATAAAGAAGGTTGAGTAATAGTGAAAATTATGAAATAACAAAAGAGATGGTAAAAGTAATTAGGGCAAATGAGATAAAAATGTACAATGAAGATGTAGACTTAATAATAAATTAATTATTTTTATTTAATACTTTAAGTCATATCATTAATTTATCAAACATATTTAATTTATTTAATGGCTTAAATTAAGTTATTAAGTCGAACACTTACTAAGTTTATAATTTCTAAAACAAGCTAGGTTTGTAATTTTCTAAAAAAGTGATTAAAAAGAAAAAAAAAAACTAGGTATCACAATTTGGCACTGGTTCATGGTGCTATTCTGGTTTTGGTGCCAATTTTTGTCTTATTACATGTTCGTCCCTCAAGTTTCCAGAAATAACAAAATTACCCATTTCTTTCCTTATCTTATTCTTCTCAACAGTTCATGAGGAGGTTGAAGAAAGGCCTGTAAGGGAATGTGGAGTTGAGAGCTTAGAAGAAGAGAAACGAAGATAGAGAGATGTTGTTCCAAGTGGGAGGGCAAGGGGCTCGTCCCACCTTCTTCGAGATGTCCGCCGCTCAGCAGCTTCCCGCTAGTCTCAGAGCCGCCCTCACCTACTCTATCGGTGTAATCTTTTCATACATATCCGATTTCTTCTCTCTCATTTCCTTTCATTTCAGTCATCTTTACCATTTAATTGTATGATTCAGAAAAATTTCAACCTCTGGGATGATTTCCCAATTCTGTTTCACAGAATATGAAATGGGTATGCTTGTTTTGCACAGGGGTTTTTCAAACTTTTTTGGGGGATTTAATTGAATTTTTTATATTTTTTTTTGGTGATTATGTTGCATTTCCAATTTTTGGATTGAATGCTATGTGATGTGTGATACAGTTTCAGAGCTTCGTTGTTTTTAATCCTTAAAGTTAGGGTTTATGTTATGTGTACGCTCGCAGGTGTTGGCATTAAGAAGACCGTTTCTCCATAGGGTGTTAGACTATGAAGACGAGTTCTTTGCCCTATTGATGCTGGTTCTTGAATCTCATAGTTTAAGAACTACAGGTTTTCTTCTTTCTATGCCGATTTTGAGTTTCATGCTGCTGGTTTTTATTGACAAATGCAAGGAACTATGTTTTGTTCTTTTTTCTGATGATGCATCTGAATCTACCATGTGAAACTGAGGTTCTATAATTTTAGAAAAAAATGTACCATATATTTTATGGCATTTATCTCTGATGCATGTATATTTGAATGTGAGTGAAGCACTCATGTCAGATATGATATGTTACTGTTACACTTAGTTTTAGCATACAGAAGCAAAATGACTGGGCTCTTAGATAATTGAGTTATGCCCCTGTGTCCAAAGATTGGGGAATTTGATGGATCTGCCACATAGATACATGCCAGAATCCAACACATGTACTCAAGTCAATTTTACACAGCTGTAATAAGAAACCCTAAAGAGTGCTTATTTTCTTGTTTGTATTGGCCTCTTACTGTTGTTTGTTTGGCTAGTTTTTATTTGTTATGGACAGCTTCTTGCTTTGACAAGTTCTTGAGTTTATCTGAAATCACTTTTCCTCCACATGTTACTTTTAAACATCATGTAATTTATGAATGTTAAAATACTAGTAAAAGTTCATCTATGACATTTTATATCTGCTGTGTATTGGACGTCTCAGAAAGGCATCTTCTAAATGGTATTACACCACTAGAACTTCAGTCTAGTGGATGCAGTTCACCTGCTTGCTAAACTAGCTCTTTGTTTTTTTATGTGATCTAGGTGCACAAATTTGATATCCTTATCTGCATTCACTTTTTGCCTGTTCATGCCATGCAAAAGTGTGTGTCCTTCAATATGATGTATAAAGAAGTTGTAATCAACAATGTAAAAATAATAAAGTAATATATAGTATCAAAGCCACAGAGTTGGACAGTACACTATGTAAAATGTCAGCCTTCCAGAAAATATTTATTGCATAAGTTAAGCATAGAGAGAAGCATTGATATAATGAGTTTAAAAAAGAGGTAATTTATTGGAGATCAATGGGCTCTACAGAAAAGAAAGCAGAAGTCACCAATGTCTAATGAGGAGCATTAAGATCGAGAGCTCCAAAAGGTGACAATTGTTGAGGATATTTGGTGGAAACAGAAAACTGGATGTCTTTGGCTTAAGGTTTCATATCTCTCTCTCTCTCTCTCTCTCTCTCTCTCTCTCATCAATATGAAGAACTCCAGCTGGTGACATTGCTAGAGGTGATTAGATTGAGATGTCCTCTCTCTCGCTCTCTCTCTCACTCTCTCTCTTATAGAGGTAGTAAGTCACCAATGTCTGTTGAGGGGCATCATCAATATGAAGAACTCCAGCTGGTGACATTGCTAGAGGTGATTAGATTGAGATGTCCTCTCTCTCTGTCTCTCTCTGTCTCTGTCTCTATCTCTGTCTCTGTCTCTGTCTCTGTCTCTGTCTCTCTCTCTCTTATAGAGGTAGTAAGTCACCAATGTCTGTTGAGGGGCATCATCAATATGAAGAACTCCAACTGGTGACATTGCTAGAGGTGATTAGATTGAGATGTCCTCTCTCTCTGTCTGTCTGTCTGTCTGTCTATCTCTCTCTCTCTCTCTCTCTCTCTCCTCACACACACAAAGAGGTACATAAGCCACAAATGCCTGTATAGGAGCGTCACAATGAAGAGCTCCCAAAGGCGACATTGCTAGAGGAGATTATCTGGAGATAGCAAACTCCTCTCCCCCTCGAAGAGTTAATTAAAGTCACCAGTGTTTGTTGAGGAACATCAAGATGAAGAGCTCTAGGAGGTGACAATGCTAGAGGAGATTAGATGGAGATGGAAAATGGGATTGCTTTGGCTTTAGGCATCTCTCTCTCTCTCTCTTCCCCCAATTGGTGAGAATGCTAAAGGAGATTAGATGGGGATAGAAAAGGGGATGTGTGTGGCTTAACCCTCCCTCCCACCTCCTTAATATGGCATGATGGTAGAGGATGATGGTCACTAGGAATTGTGAAGTCATACAAATGATTGTGTAAACAACTCTGAATTTCTTGATTCCACGCATATTTGTCTCATGCCCTCTGTGGGGAGATGTAAAGGAATGATCTCATTGTGATGGAATGGATATATGAGAGATACATCTCATGGAAGTAATGGATGATAGGTGCTCTATGGTGGTTGAAATGTGATATGAGCAAACTACATGAAGTTGAAGGATGGGTTCCCTGGTATATCCATGTTTCACAACAGTGCTAGTGGTATTTATTGAGCTGATTCAAATAACAAAAGAGCAGTGACTTGTGATGACTGACCATTGACTTATCTCTCTCCCTTTTTTGTCAAGTTAGTCATTCAGCAGCATTTATGTCCTTGATATGGCACATCGATTGTATGGAATCATTTCTTTGCCAGGTATCCCATGGTATATTTTCTCCATTTCAATAGGGATCTGGAGACTTCTGGTCTTTTCTTATGCATTTACTCCTTTGTTGGTAGTTGGGCATTTTTCTATTGTTTAATTAGCAAAAGAAAGCTCAAATATGGTTTCTAAAATTTCCTGCTATTTTGTTGAGCCTTCTCATGCAAAAAAATGAATGAAAGGGAAAAAAAAATGTAGGAAAGGAATGGTGATGGCAATCCCTCTTACATATATGATTGTTAAAACAAAGACTTGTTGGAAGTGAACATTTTCACTGACAAATTGCAAATTGGGTCTCAAGTCTGATCCAGATATAAGCAGCCACCTTTTTATGCTGTTAGATAGTGTACAGTTATTTACTTTTCCTTTTTTTCTTATTGTATTGTGGGTCCCACTAGCATGTATATATATACCTAATGTGTATTATATTATTGTTCTTCAATAACAAAAATTAGAGATTCTCCCTTTTCTCTCTTTTCACATGGTATCAGAGTCTAGGGAGAAAAACCTAATTATTTCCGGTTTAACCGTGAATTAATTTTGGGAAACCTTTCAGTGACCGTGTTTCATTCCGGTCACCTTTCCCATCTCCTAAAGCTTTCTGATCGACCCTCACTGCTGTCAGAAAACCCTCACCGCCGGCAACTTTTCCGACGACTTTTTCCGGCGAAGTCCTTTTCCGATACTGACCATACCATCAGGGGCGCAAGGAGGAGATCTTCAAGTTTTGTTAAAGCACCGGAGGGAGAATCTTAGTCACGCGCTGGCCACGCATGTTTCTTCTTCGGCGGCCTAAACCTCACGCGTCGGCGCGTGAGGGTGCGTGGAGCACTTTCCGGCAACGCTCTTCCACTTCTAGCCTCGCCTGACGTCGTCTAGCCACTCTCCATCTGTGCTTGTGCCATCCGAAGCCTGCTTCCCCATTTTTTTGGCATTTCAGCCTCCTCCGGCCTACGACGACAGCTCCCTTCCTCGGCCGAGACCTGTGTGTACCTTGGGAAGGCCTCTTCTTCATCTCCAGTCCCTTTTCTCCTTTGTTTGGGTCCCGACATACCGGGTTCTTCTTCCACAGCTGTGATTCGACCTCCCTCTAGGGTTCTCTTCGATCCAAACATATTTCGTTCTCCAGATAATTAGATATGACTACTAAAAGTTTCATTTTTCCCTCTGTTATATCTGGATCTCCTATGATTACTTCGGAGAAATTGGTTGGCAGTGAAAATTATTTGTCTTGGTCCGCCTCTGTGGAGCTTTGGTTTATGGGTCAAGGTTATGAGGATCACCTTATTACGCAGGAGGCGGCTATCCTTGAGGTTGACAGAGTATAATGGAGGAAGATAGATGCACAGTTATGTAGTGAGTTATGGCAATCGGTTGATCCTAAGATTCTGCTTCATCTTCGGGCCCACAAAATATGTTTAAATTTTGGAATCAAGTGAAAGGGCTATACACGAATGATATCCAATTTCTTCATAAGGTGACTTCTTCTATTGCTCTCCATGGCTGCTATGCGTTCTTGGCCTCTTTATCAGTTAGATATTAAAAATGCTTTCCTTCATGGGGATCTTGTTGAGGAAGTTTATATGGAGCAATCACCTGATTTTGTTGCTCAGGGGGAGTCTGGTTTAGTGTGCAGGTTACGCCGTTCTCTATATGGCTTGAAACAATCTCCTCGAGCATGGTTTAACCGTTTTAGTTCTGTTGTTCAGGAGTTTGGCATGTTTCACAATACAGCAGACCATTCCGTTTTTTATCATCATAACTCTTCGGGGCAATGTATTTATCTAGTAGTTTATGTGTTGATATCGTCATTATAGGTAGTGATCAGAATGGTATTCAGAAACTAAAGCAACACCTTTTCACCCACTTTCAGACTCAAGACTTAGGGAAACTCAAGTATTTCTTAGGGATTGAGATAGCTCAATCCAGTTCCGGTGTGGTTCTTTCCCAAAGGAAGTATGCTTTAGACATCTTGGAAGAAACCGGTATGTTAGACTGTAAACCGGTAGACACTCATATGGATCCAAATGTCAAACTTATACCAGGACAGGGGGAGCTTTTAGGAGATCCTGGGAGATATCGGCGACTTGTAGGTAAACTGAACTACTTCACCATTACTCGTTTAGACATTTCTTTTCCTGTAAGTGTTGTTAGTCAATTCTTACAGTCACCATGTGATAGCCATTAGGATGCTGTAATCCGCGTTCTTCAATATATCAAAAGCACACTAGGCCAAGGTGTGTTGTACGAAAACAGAGGTCATGCCCAGGTTGTTGGTTACACAGATGCAGATTGGGCTGGCTCACCCACAGATAGACGTTTCATTTCCGGGTATTGTGTTTTTATTGGAAGTAACCTAATATCCTGAAAGAGTAAGAAACAAGACGTAGTGGCCAGATCTAGTGCTGCAGCTGAGTATCGAGCTATGGCTCTGGCAACATGTGAACTCATATGGCTGAAACATCTTCTTTGGGAGTTGAGATTTGGAAAGGATGTACAGATGAAGCTCATCTGTGACAACCAAGCCGTTTTGCATATTGCATCCAATCCAGTCTTCCATGAAAGGACCAAACACATTGAAGTTGACTGTCACTTCATTAGAGAGAAGATCGCATCAGGATGTGTGACGACTAGTTTTGTCAATTCAAATAATCAACTAGCAGATATTTTTACTAAATCTCTCAGAGATTCTAGAATTAAATACATTTGTAACAAGCTTGGTGCATATAACATATATGCTCTAGCTTGAGGGGGAGTGTTAGATAGTGTATAGTTATTTACTTTTCCTTTTTTTCTTATTGTATTGTGGGTCCCACTAGCATGTATATATATACCCAATGTGTATTATTGTATTGTTCTTCAATTACAAAAATTAGGGATTCTCCCTTTTCTCTCTTTTCACATATGCTTTCTCATTCTCAGCTAAAATGCTTCTCCCATTACTACCGTGTATCTATTGTACTGAGTTACGGATTTGGATCTTTTCAATTGGATGTATCATGTTTCAAATTCATTTCAAATATGACTATTTTCTTACCTCTTCTTCCTTTTTATTTTTTGTTTTTTGTTTTCTTTTTGCTCTTGATTTTCTTCAGATGCTTCTTTTTCTGAGTCTCTATATGGCTTGCGGAGGAGAGCTGTAAGGATAAGAGTGAAGAAGGATAATACTCTTTCAGACTCCAGCGATGTGATTCATCACTCTGGATTAGAAAAGTATCAAAAACGCCTCTCGGTTTTATTTCTGGTACAATCTACCTTCTTTTTTTACCCATAAAAGTAAAAAAATACTACTTTGATGTAAGAGGTTGAAATTTCTGTTATCGATTAATTACTGGATTCTACCTGGTTGGCAAGGAGAAGCTTATTAGATCTATTCTGCTCTTTGTATGGGAAACATTTTTTTTTTTTTTTTCCCTCAGAAACAAGCGATGTATATATTTATATTAATGAGAACATGAGAAGGATGAGTAGTCCTCCCCATGATTACAAAAAAAAAAAAAAAAAATCCTGATCATAATTGCATGTGAAACTTCCTCACCTATAAATTAAAAGAGGAGACTCATATGAGAATTGTTTTATATGCGCAGCTTCTGTTCACCTATGTTGCTTGGACACTTAAAATATGTATGAGTACCTGAGTTGATCTTGACTGGACAAGGGTTTGAATATGGGTAGATGTCTGAAAATTCCTGTCAATCAGATATGCAAACAATAGGTGTATCCAATAAAGAAGACGAATGAATCACTAGCTCAGTGTTTGATCTTAAGCTCAAACTGGACATTTTGTTTCAGTTATATTTTTCATGTTGGATTATGGTATAAGTGAGAAAAAACTTAGTAATTGAGCCTATCCCTGTGTCCTAAGATCTGAGGATCAAACAAATCCAATGCTCGGCAAACACCAACACAGTGCGCTTCTACCCGAGTCATATAAGAGAGCCGATACTTGAGTTGAGCTGAGCAGACCCATACTTGAGTTGCTGAAAACTTGACCCCATCCAAGAAAGAACAGACAGAGAATTGACAATTCTTAAACACTTCCATTGAATACAACTATTTTTGTCAAGTGGTAACCTGAATGACTAGAGAAACCCATGTTTTAAAAGTCAATATCCATGCCACTTATCTGAAAAGGAAATGAATCTCTCAAATTTTAATCTTGATTGAATTGACTTGTGCTATAGCATGTTGCAACGATGCATTTTTAAAATTGATGAAGAACCCAATATTTAGTGTAATGGGCATGGGTATTGGTATGGGATACAATATGTCCCCATCAGGCAGCTGTCAGGCATATACCTAGTTGATGTGTGCAAGATCATGAGTGAAGTGCCTATCTCAAATTCTCTGTCATAGACGCCCCATTTTGTCAAAGGATAATGAAAAAAAACACTTGGAAACTTTGCCAAGTCAGTTGCACCCTTGTGTTATGATATTTAGATATCAGAGAATCTGACATGAAAATACACATCAGACTGGGCAGACATTGGATTATGTTTTATTTTCTGCAAATTACCTAGAGATAAGTTATCCTTATCCGTAAATGTAGTAAAATGATGATATGTTGTATACAAAATAAATGAAAATTCTCAATGATAAGCATGATTTCTTATGAGAAATTCGGTAAAATTAATTATTATTTTTAATTATTATCTTGTTTTTTCTACTGTTTGTTTTCATTTGGTACTTGTTTAGGTATATTGGCTGATAATATGGAAAAGTTTTGTGCCTCATATGTGCCTATAGTTTTATATTTACAAGATGGCTATCTGGCTTGAGTCATTTAAACAGTGAACTATGTATATCAATAGTTTTAAATATCATTGAATGGTAAATTAATTTCTTCCCCTTTAAATCCCTGGTGAGATAAAGAGCTGATCTTTTGGGAATCGGTTGCATTGATTTAGGTTGTTTTGCCATATTTTAAATCAAAATTGCATTCAGTCTACAACAAGGAAAGAGAAGCTACACTTCAAGCCAGTTTATGGGGTCATGGTGATGAAAGATTTGATGATGCTGATTATTTTTCTGAAGAAAGGGGTTCTCTCATTCCAACAAGAGCTTCAGATGTTGAAGTTTCAGTCAGAGCACGATTGACAAAGAGATTCCAAAAATTTATAGGCATTTTCTACCCATGGCTTCATGCTGGCAATGAAGGTTTGTGCAGATAAATTTTAGGTTTGTCATTCATTTAAAGAACCAATATTGTCTATTTGAACCGTGACCAAAATTGGAACTTAATTGGGAAGAAGAATGATTTGATCCAGGCTCTTGTTGTTCTATGAATAAATATTTAGCTATGGTATTTAAGTTTCCTTCTTCCCTGGTGCAATATAAAAAGGTCGATTATGTACTTACTTGATGAAAGCATGAATACCATAAGTTGAAATTTTTTTATTGGAGTCAGCTAATACCATTTACAACTGCAATGTGCTTCAAAGGAAAAGAAAATTTATGGGTCACTTTCTTTAATGTTTGCCTAATGTATGAATCAGCACTGCTAACATTGGTCCCATAGGCATTTCCCCTCAAATTATTGTTAATTTTCCAATCTTTGTTTTGCTCCCAGAAACGTAAGGATCCTTTGTAGTCTGGCTTATGTTTGCTGGATAACCTCCATACTTCTGTTCCTTTATTGTTGCAGAGGCCATTTTTTCTCTGTTTTCCAATTGAGGGTATCTCCACCTTGTGTGCTATTCCTTTTTCTTCTTCAGTAATAGTCACCTTTATGGCAGTTATTTTGCCATTAAATCTATAATTCTGGTGTATGTACAGGGAAGTCCAAGTGTTTGGCTTAGCTTAGCATTTTGTTTGAACTTTTTATTTTGTTATTTTCATTTTTAAACTAATTTTTAGTATATCAGGTAACAGATAAAGAAATGCATATGTGCTATTAAGGACTGAATTATGTAATTGGAAAAACCATTGATCTTTTTCACTCTCCTTCTAGATAGTTAAGGTACTCCACCTTTTAGTACTAATAAATATTAAAGGAAATGAAACCATGGTTAAATGTTCAAGAATCTTTTCTCTTCTAGCTATTTAGAGTTCCACTTATGGGGTATAATTGAAATTTCTGCTTTTTGGAGCTGTTTATTACATCTCCACTTGAAGAAATGTGCTCGGTAGTTTTCCTTATAATGTTTGCTAGGCAATGTTAGCTTGGTCTTGTGTCTGTCTTCACATGTTTGTTATGTGAATCTCCATTTCGTTTCCCCAATCTAAGCTAGATTTTTGCTGTGCAGGATTATCATTTGCCTATCAGCTGTTATATTTGTTGGATGCTACCGGATTCTATTCTCTAGGACTACATGCTCTTGGGATTCATGTGTGTCGAGCTACAGGACAAGAGCTGGTATGTATTTTCCATGAGTTTTCATTTTTTTTAGATAGGATTAGTTTTTTGTTGGTCAAATAATTTCAAGGATTTGTTTCAGTTTATTTATGTATTTTTCACTTATCAAAAAAAAAAAAAAAGTATTTTTCTGGATTACTTAGTTGCATACTTGCTACATATAGATAAGCTATTACTAAAATTTTCTATATCGGTGTTGTCTATTATATTATACCACTCTATTTTGAAATACTAGAAGTTGATTAATTTGAAGTCAAATACCTTTGTGGTTAAGGGTCTTGGTACTGATCAAATCTCTTGTAGCATATCTAAAAAGTTATCATGTACAAGCAAATATTTAATTATTTATGCTCTTGAGTGTTAGATTGTTACTAAAATGGAAATGAAGACAAATAAGTAAATGCAAATGAAAGAAAAGGGAAAAAAACAAGAAGGGAGAGCAATCTGCATTATTATAGATGGGAGATCCTTTGCTTCTCATTTACTATGATTAGTTGCAGCACTCATTTTCTCCCATATATATATATATTTAAGGAAAAACACATTCCTTTGCATCTAACCTAATAATAAGATAAGGTGGATTTATAAATAATGATTTGGGTTTTTGTGTATACAATTACATTCATTTTTTAATTTAGAAGTTAAGGGCCTTGTGACAAAGAGATCCTTTGTGTCCGTTACTTCTCATTATTGTTATGGAAGTTTTGAGTGGACTCATCAATAGTGCTATTGGTGGAGGTCCCTTCTAGATTTTTGAGTTGAATGGAGGAGTCAAGGTAGTAATCAGTGCACTTATAAATATGGCAATGAAAATGTTTTTTTTTTTTTTTTGGCAGCATGGTGAATGGCTACTTTTGTTTTTGACACTCCTCTTACATTGTTTTGATTTGGTTATGTTTTGGCTGTTAACTTCAACTAAGAGGAGCTGATTCTCATGGATGAGAAGGGTATGTGTATTGGTTTATAACAAATCTTTGGTGTTGTATCTATAGCATTTCTTCAAGCTATCTTTAACCTATGTAAATCTACCTTTTAGCCTTATTGCATCTCATGATATCAGGGTAGGACTAGGATGAATGCTATGACAATAGTCAGAATTCTGCACCACCTGCATGATTCATTTATCCTTCTCCTTATAAATTGAAACTCTTAGCTTAGACAAAGTATTAAGGAGCTTTGCTTTCAAACTTGTGACACATAAGATGGCATCTAGTTTCAGGATTTTGGATATTTCAAATGCTACCAATTACCATCTTAAAAGTAACAGCTTCATCAGGTAAATCCTCTCAATAAAAAACCATGCCGTTTCTTTGCCTTTGCTTTCTTTTGGACTTTTTATCAGGACAGTGACTAGCAGTATGATAATAACCTTGATGCTTATAGAACTAAGCACCATTAGCTTTTGTTTCCTCCCTTGTCACTTTTCTCCTTTTTATTGCCCCTAGATTGTGGTTTGGCTCTCTTTTTAGAAGACTCCTTTAAGTTTTTACCTCTTTTGTCATATCAAATTTTCTGACTCCTAGAAAAGAGATCCAAAATTGTCATGACCAGGAGTGATCATCTTCACACTCATCGTTGCCCTCTCGAGAAGTTTTTATGTCTAATGCCCTAAGTATTTCTTAGTTTGTTTGGACAAAAATTCAAATGTCTAAATTCAATCTTGAGAATATCAACGTTATGTTTATTCTGTACCATAGCAGTGGCTTTAGATCAGAATCTTTTGGGTTGAGATTTTAAATCCTTTTCCTGATATTTTAGCTTCAGGAATTTTGTCATTAAGGGTTAGACAAGAATTCATGGTCACTAAGTTTGTTATAAAATGCACTAAATGCTATCTTTCATTTTAGTGGTCAGCTTTTGATGGTTGGGAGATCTTCACATTGTTGGTTTGCTCATGGTTAATTTCAAGAATAGCCCATGGTTTTGTTAGTTATCTCACATGTAGAAATTCAATAATGTTTATTAGCTGTGACAACACCAAAGATGGTATTTTGGGCATTAGGGTTCCAGTGGCAGTGACATTCACTTTCTCTCCATTGTGATTGGGCCCTTTTCGGCAGCTGTACCAATCATGCCCACGATCAAAGGAAGTGAAATTACACCTTGGTTCACGATAAATGGTTTTTTTCCCAAATTGGTAAGGGAAGCCCTTGTCTTACCTCTCTAAGAGGTATAGTTATTTTCATCTGATAATCAAGGATAAGAAATGGATTTGCCCACTTGTTGAGCATTCATAACTATTAAGTTGAATAGAATCACTCTCACATTATTGTATCATATGAGTGAACCTTGCTCAGATAGCAATTAAAAATCTGGTAGCATAGTCCAGATAAAATTACCTGATCAGGAAAATTACCTGATCAGGAAAATTACCTGTCTTCAATCTGGAACAAATCTATTATATCAATAATGAATCACCTAGTCCAATGAAAATTGATGAAATATATTGAATAAACTACATTGAGCTAGAAGAACCAAATTAGATAAAACGTATTGAAGACCAGTCTTCAATCTAATCCTAATTCCTAAGAATCTTCATTCACATAATCAATAGACCTGAGGGATTTTTTGACATGAAATTTCTAGAGGAAAAACCACAGGGAACCTAATTCAGAGACAATGCACATTGTCTAAAATAAGGTAAAAAAGAGATCCAACTTACTCAAAGCTTTAATGTTGATTAATCTGATCCCACTTTTGTAGAAGACTGCTGTAACCAGTTCATAATGGATCATTTCTATGATCTAATAATGAACCGAACCCTCGATCCATTACATGGAACTATTCAAAGAGTTTCAACCCACCAAATTTGTCACACCAAATCCATCCTTATGCATGAGCACAATTAGCATAAACAATGATGATAATGGTTGTTTTTCTCAAAACACAAAATTTCTTTGAGATATTCCTTTTTCTTTCAAAATTTGATATGGAGAGGTTAAAACTCTGATTACACACTCAAATTGAATATGATGTTTTGTTGAAGGAGTGCATCTCAAATATGATGAGAAATTGTTTTATAGATCAGGTCACCTGATAACAATTTGTAACAAAATATGGTTTGAAACAATTCATGGCTTTATGAGCTGAACAAGTTGATAGATCTAAGGCTTCAGTTAGTTGAGTAATAAACTTGATTACATTTTACTTTAAGGAATTAATCCTTTGAGTGAATGAATAAAACTGGCTTCAATCAATGGATGACAAAGCTCAATCAATTGGTCGAATAATACTCTATTCCTTCTTGTTTTCTTCTTCTTCTTTTTTTTTTTTTTTTTTTTTTTTTTTTTTTTTTTTTGTGTGTGTGGGGGGGGGGGGTTGGGGGTCTTAAGCTATGTTACATGGGTTTGGGTTCAGGTACATGTTTGGTGTTGGATCCTTTGCATCCCAAAATATGATGACATTGGATTTGGTTGAGAAGGTTTTCAACTATAGGTGCAGGTAATTGGATACAACATTAATTAAAAATAAAGTAACACTATATATAAGTATAGTAAGATAAGTCATTGACTCATTTACAATGCTATATGGTTTATTATAATTCAAGAATATGTTTGTTATATATATATATATTATTTTTGTAAGATGCTAAGCTTATTTTACTTTGATGTTACTACTAATTATACATGAAGAACTTGCTTATGAGGGGACTTTGGGAGGAGCTTGGCGCCATTCGTGGCCTCTGGGATGACCCTTGGTGCTTAGGAGGGGACTTTAATGCTGTAAGATTCCCAGAGGAAAGAATGAATGCCCCTAGTCTCATAGCTGAAATGAGGAGATTTTCAAAGGTGATAGGGGAGCTGGGGCTGAGGGATTTTCCACTGTCCGGAGGCCCTTTCACTTGGATAGGGGGTTTGAACTCTCAAGTTGCCTCTAGATTAGACCGTTTCCTGATCTCGGACCAATGGGAGGACCATTTTTCTGCCATCACTCAATCTGCTCTGCCTCGTATGGTCTCTGACCACAACCCTATTATCCTTGAAGCTGGAGGTTTCTCTTCAGGAAAAAGCCCCTTTCGTTTTGAAAATATGTGGCTGAAAATAAATGGTTTCAAAGACCTAGTAAGAAGCTGGTGGAACGGATACTCTGTCGAAGGCTGTAACAACCACTGTATTGCTGAGAAGCTCAAAGCTCTTAAGAAGGACCTGAAAATCTGGAATAAGGAAGTGGTAGGCAACGTCTCTTTCAATAGAGCAGAGGCCCTCTCCCGACTGCAGTGTTGGGAAGCCAAGGAGAACGAGAATTCTCTTGCTCCTGGAGATATGGAGGCTAAAAATCTGGCTCTTGAGGACTACAAGAAATGGGCCCTTCTGGAAGAAACCTCTTGGAGACAGAAGTCAAGAGAAATCTGGTTAAGGGAAGGCGACAAAAGTACCAAATATTTCCACAAAATGGCCAATGCTAGGGCAAGGAGGAACTTCCTGTCTAAAATTAAAGTGAATGGGGTGACTCTCTCTTCCATTGAAGACATAAAAGACAGTGTTTGCAGATCCTACCAGTCCCTCCTCTCAGATTCTGGGGATTGGAGGCCTCGTATCAATGGTCTTAATTTCAAGGAGCTGGGAGAAGGAGTGGCCAGCAGCCTGGAAGTTATGTCCATTGAGGATGAAATCTTTGCAGCCCTTAGCAGCTGCTGTGGGGACAAAGCCCTAGGCCCGGACGACTTCACAATGGCTTTCTGGTTGTTTTGTTGGGATGTTGTTAAACCAGAAATTTTGGGCCTCTTTAGGGAGTTTTACCTCCATGGGACGTTCCAGAGAAGCTTAAATTCCACGTTCCTCTTGCTCATTCCCAAGAAAGAGGGGGCCGAAGACCTAAAAGATTTTAGACCAATCAGCCTGGTAGGGAGTGCGTACAAACTGTTGGCCAAAGTCCTAGCTAACAGGCTGAAATCAGTGATGGGGGAGGTGATTTTTGATTCTCAGCATGCCTTCGTCCAAGGGAGACAGATTCTGGACGCCGTTCTCATTGCAAACGAAGCCCTTGATTCTAGATTGAAAGTCAACAAGCCGGGCCTTCTTCTCAAAATGGACATTGAGAAAGCTTTTGACCATGTCAATTGGGACTTTCTCATGGAGGTGATGTCCAAGATGGGATTTGGGCATAGATGGATTAGTTGGATGAAATGGTGCTGCTCTACAACAACCTTCTCAATCCTCATCGATGGGAGCCCTTCGGGTTTCTTTCGTAGCTCTAGGGGCTTGAGATAGGGGGACCCTCTTTCCCCCTATCTCTTTCTTTTTGCCATGGAAGCCCTTAGCCAGCTGTTGTCTTGTGCAAGAAACGGGGGCGTCATTTTTGGCTTTAGAGTGGGAGGAAGAGGAAGAGAAGGGCTGACCGTGTCCCATCTCTTATTCGCCGATGACACCTTGATTTTTGTGATGCCAATGCTGATCAGTTGCAATATCTTAGCTGAACCTTCATGTGGTTTGAGGCGATTTTAGGATTAAAAGTCAATCTGAGCAAAACTGAGGCCATTCCAATGGGAGAAGGCATTCCTATGGAGACCCTCGCCTCGGTCCTGGGATGTAAGATAGGGAGTTTACCTACCACCTACCTGGGTCTCCCCCTTGGAGCTCCCTACAAATCCACTAGGGTGTGGGATGCAGTGGAAGAAAGATTCAGGAAAAGGTTGTCTCTCTGGAAAATGCAATATCTCTCCAAAGGTGGTCGCCTTACTTTGTTACAAAGCACCCTCTCCAGCCTCCCAACCTACTTCCTTTCTCTTTTTGTGATCCCTAAGAGGGTGTGTGCAAGGCTGGAAAAGATCCAAAGGGATTTATTATGGGGTGGTGGTGCCTTAGAGAAAAAACCTCACTTAGTGAGTTGGAAGGCTATTTGCGCTACTAAGAATGATGGAGGCTTGGGCATTCGCAAGCTAGCTACTTTTAACAAGGCCCTTCTTGGGAAGTGGTTGTGGAGATTTGCTAATGAGAATGATTCTCTTTGGAAGCAAATTATCTCTAGTAAGTATGACCTTCAAGATGGGGGATGGTGCTCCAAAGCTGTAAGAGACCGTTATGGGGTGGGAGTTTGGAAGGCCATCAGAAATGGTTGGGAGAACTTCCAATCTCACTTCCGCTTCATTGTAGGGGATGACACTAGAGTGAAGTTTTGGAAGGACTTGTGGTGTGAAAATCACTCTTTGGAAGAAGCTTTCCCCACCTTGTTTAATCTCTCCATCAACAAAGAAAGCTGGGTTGCTGAGGCTTGGGAGGAAGATGGAGTTGGGGGTAGCTGGGGGCCTCGTTTTAATAGACACCTTAATGATTGGGAGGTGAGAGAAGTTGAAAGCTTGTTAGGCAATCTCCTTCCTATGACCATTAGAAGAGGTGTGGATGATTCGCTCCAGTGGAAAGAGAATAAAAATGGAACCTTTTCTGTCAAATGATTTTATAGCTCACTCTCAAGGGGCATCAAATCCCCCTTCCCGACCAGATTTATTTGCACGCCTTGGGCCCCAATTAGAGCTAGCTTCTTTGGTTGGGAGGCGGCTTGGAGCAGGCTTCTCACCACTGACCGCCTGAAGAGATTTGGTTGGAGCATTCCCAACAGGTGTTTTTTGTGTAAAACTGAGGAGGAAAGCATAGATCACCTTCTTTTGTTTTGTGAGAAGGCCAGAATGTTATGGCTTTAGATCTTCTCCCTTTTTGGATTGCAATGGGTGATGCACTCCTCTGTGAAAAGGAACCTCTTGGGTTGGCATGGTTCTTTTGTGGGCAAGAAAAGGGAGAAAGCTTGGAGAGCGGCCCCCCTCTGCCTGATGTGGACCATTTGGAAAGAAAGGAATAGGAGGGCCTTTGATGATATTGAGAGGAACGACCAAGATATTAAGCCCATTTTTTTGTACACTTTTGTGAATTGGGCTAGGGTATATGTAAAGGAACATACTTTATCTTTGATAGATTTTGTAGATTGGCTAGCCACCAAGTAAGGGTGAGGCTTGTTTGCCCCTTGGTGTTTTTATCTTTTGTATCTTGGTATACTCCGTGTATACTCTCTTTTTAGCCTTTTGGCCTTAAATGAATTTTTTACCTATCAAAAAAAAAAAAAAAACTTGCTTATTACATGTTTTTTTTTTTTTTTTTAAATTTATTTATTTATTTTTTTAATAGGATGTTGGGAAAAATATTTAAGATGATATTATACTAGTAAACTTTGATTAGTTTAAATTTTAAAAAAATCATATTGATTTTGTGATAAAATTTTTCTAATAGGTTAGATATTGATAAAATATAACTCATTTAATTTCTTATCATATGAAAGTTTTGAATTTGTTATTAGTTATTATATTTTATATAATTTAAAAAAATTAAGAAATATTTGAGTTTTTATTACAAGAGTTAAAAATTAATTTAAAACTTTTTTTATTTTTCATGATAGTTTATTTTATATTATCGAGTATAATTTTTAAAAATTAAGAAAGGGATGAAGATAGAAATAAATATATCTAAAGCAATATAAGCATTATTTTAGAAAAATAAAAGAACGCGATAATGCAGATAAGTAGGATGCCGGTAAGAGCAAAGGAGAGAGGCTTAGTAGAGGGTTTCCTTGTGAGCAGGAGTAAGGCTAGAGTGTCACCTATGCAATTTACAAGTGATACCAATTTTTCTTTGGAGCTTCTATGGTAGATTTGCAAAACCTCAAACTAATCTTGTTGGTTTTTGGGCACATCTCACGACCAAAAATCGCTTAGAAAATAGTAATCTTTGTGGCATTAACATGAGTTAGGATCAGACCTTTAGTTTGGCTTCGATGTTAGATTGTAAAATCTCTAACTAGCCTTTAAATTATTTGGGTCTTCCATTAGGAGGAAACTCGAAGGCAAACGCATTTTATGATCCAGTGATTTATAGAATTTTGAGGAGATTGGATGAGTAGAAAAAAGCGTTCTTGTCTTTAAGTAGTAGAATAATACCAATCCAATCCTGTCTGTCCCACATTCCTTGCTATTTCCTATCCCTTTTCAAGATTCCAACATCAGTGGCATCAAGGCTTTGAGAAATTGCAAAGAGACTTCTTGTGGTTAGGGGTTGGGTACGAGATCACCTCATCAGTTGGGACCTAGCATGTAAGCCTAAGGAGTGTAGAGGTTTAGGGTTAGGGAAGGTTTCTTCGACTCTTAGGGAAACGGCTTGGGAGGTTCCCAGGGGAAAGGTTTGCCTTTTGGCATCAAGTCATTTTGAGCATCTATAAGACATATCCTAATGAATGGAATACCAACATTCGAGTTAGATGGTCCTATCAGTGCCCCTGGAAGACCCTTGCATAGGTTTTTCAATTTTTTTTTTTTTTTTT
Source organism: Vitis rotundifolia (assembly GCA_030254885.1). Lineage (NCBI taxonomy): Eukaryota > Viridiplantae > Streptophyta > Magnoliopsida > Vitales > Vitaceae > Vitis > Vitis rotundifolia. Next base: position 9,468,861 of record CM058164.1, on the reverse strand, counting down.
CAAAACTCACTTTGTGGTGAGTGAGTGAAAATTTATTTTTGGGAAGATTTATGGTGAGGGGATTAACCTTTGTGTTCTCCATTTCCAAGATTTTTCAGAGTAATCATAAAGAAAAATCTTTCCTTCTCAGTTATCCTTGACAACTTCTTTTCTTCTTGGAACCTTAATGATGAGGAATCCTCCCACCAAAGAAAAACTAAACTACAAGAAAACAAATACAAGAAAATACAAAGTAAAAACAAACAATCTCTCTAGATTAGACCAACCCATTGGAGTTACACATCGCTAACCAATCAAGTTGTAACACGTGCATTTGTCTTCCCTCAATCATGTGCATTTGGAGATTAATTTTCATTGTAACCTTACTAATTTGGAGATTAAGGACTTTGAAAGACTTGCGTCTTCCCTTAATCATGTGCATTTGTCTTCATCCTTTGCAGATGTGAGAGGCTGGTCTCTACCCTCCTTGGGTTTGTTCTTAGTAATTTTTTTATTTTTATTTTATATATTTATTTATTTTCGTGGCCTTGTCCAATTTATCAAATTTATGTCCCTTTTATCTAGCCAATCTTGTATGGAAATCCAAAGCCCTAACTAAGGTCAAGGCCTGTGTTTGGCTTGTGGTACATAAAAGGTAAATATCAATGACATGCTACATTTGACGAGACCTTACAATGCCCTTAGCCCTAACTGGTGCATTATGTGTTCAAGGAGTTGAGAATGGTTGATCATCTTTTTTTACATTGTCTGGTTACTATGAAACTATGACAACTATCTATTTAGACAATCTAGGCTGGAATTGGTTCCGCTTAGGAGCATATATGACATGATGACCATCTTATTTAGGGGTTTCAGAAGTTCCCTAAGAGGCAAGATCTTATGGCGAATCACTTGTCTCACACTGATGTGGTTTGTGTGGCGGAGAGAAATGCAAGGGCCTTTGAGGATAACTTGAGAGCTACAGAGACACTGGGGGATATAATCCACTTTGATTCATTCGTCTTTTTTGGCCTCTTGTACATTTACTTTTAAAGACATTCCTCTCAATATTGTTCAGCTTGATTGGTTCTCAGCGTGTAGAACAAAAGAGTCTGAATAGCAACGAAAGGAGTTTTGTGTGGGCTAGTGGAGAGGCTTTTGTATTTCTTTTTAGTCTAAACTGATTGCCTAGGTCTCCTTGTATTGCGGTAGAGTTTAGCCATTTTTAATCAGCTTTTTGTACGTATGGGGAGGACTCCTTGTCCTTCTCATGTACTTCTATGCATAATAATAATAATAATAATAATACCGCACTCGTGTGGTATTGTGTCACCCTGCACTTGTGTGGTATCATGTTGACATGGGTATTTTAGTTGAAATTAAATTGTCTATGTATCATAGGTCTTAAGTAAGACATGTCAACCAGGAGCTAATAGGCTCAATAGGGGAAGATTAAGGGCTAGAACTAACTCACCTAACCTTATGGTCTGTAAGTGTGCATGTTGATGATGCCAAAAATCTTGAATGGCTCACTTGCAAGGCTTTGTCCTCAGAACTTGATGTGAACTAGCTTGGGCTAAAATTGACTTAAGCCTGCATACTATCTATGTCCAGAAGTTCCCCCAAAAAAGAAATGCTGAAATGGGTCATCCCTAATTGGTGGGTCATGGATCTAGTGTAAGGAGAACATGACATTGGTTTATCATCTCTTCTTTTGCTGTTGGGTGGCATCTGATCTTTGAGCTTCTATTTTGTCCTTTTGATATTATTTGGCTAATGCTGTTGGTGTTATTATATTTTCTCTTGGGTTAGAGTATTTTCTCTTGGGTTAGAGTATTATTAGTGACAACAAGAGCAATTAGGGTAGCATTCCATGTGTATGTTTTGTTCCATTTGGAAGGAAATATTATGTTGAGCCAAAAAGGGAGTCTCTGTATGAATTAAAGAAAATACCAGGTACCTAAAATTTCATCTTCAAAGCACACAAAAATGCATCAAGAAGTTAAGAGGTTGTGTATGAAATATTCTTAAGGAAAATCAAACACAGGACACTGATGAAGAGGGAAAAACCACCCCACAAATCTAATTGCTTATCTGCTAAATCAGAAATAAAGAATTAAAAAGTTCTCTCAAGTTTCTTCTACCTAGAACTTGAGGTATTACAATTTCTTGGGGAAAAAAAAAAATACAACTGGTACCTCATGAGATTCCTACTAGTAACTTTTTGGAGAAACCATATTCTGCAGACAAATCTGAAATGATGGTGAGAATACCACAAACAACTCTTCAAATCCCATAGATGTTGAGAACCAAATCAGACCTTAGAGAAGACCATATTTTGATATTGTATCTTCACTGGTTGGTTTCTTTTCTTTGTCTCTGATGGTCACAACACAGACAACTGCCATGCAGAAAAAGAAAAAAAGGGGAAAACTACCTTTTTTCCTGTTCTTTGTTTAGTTTTAAATAAAAGCCTTGTGGAGCTGGACCCATAAATTAATATACATATCATGTTATATGAATTTTTGAAGGTAAAAAGCTTTTCCTTAGGCAAAGTTGATAGTTTTTTCTGAGTGCTTTTACCTTTGGGTTAGGGTTAATGATTATTGGTTTAGATTTCCATCTTTTAACTTGTTTGATTCTGATATTTGAGAACAATTTTCTTATATCAGAAAACAGAAAAACAGTATATAAGTTTAATATGCTATTTGGTTAAGCATTATCAAAGAAGAGGAAAATATGAACCATTTTCAACAAATTTTTGTTTAAGCATGTTTGAATAACTGTTCTTTTGAAACAGGGTGTGCTCTAAGATGCCCTCGAAAAACTGTTTGAATACTGTTCTTGGAGATGAGATGCATTGCATTCTTTGAATTTATAATTTTTCTTTTCCTGCTTTTTCAGTTCCAGTGTCACCTAATGGGTTCATGGGCTTTGGGTCTTCTTCTAAGCAATACAAGTTTATTTTAAAAAGATGATGCGTTATTTGTGTCATTTGTTTAGGAATTGGAAAATTTAGTGTTGTATGCTTAAATGGGATGCATAGATCTGTTGCATTGCATGAAGCTCCTACAAAGATTATACATTGATATATAAAACAGAGTAATTGCATCTTAAGTGATATATTCTTTTCCCAAGACAAACAATATTGAAGTTTCTTCTATTCTCATAATTGTCAGTTCCCTAGGTTCACTTCCATATGTTGTTACAGTATGCTAGATAGACAATGAAATTTTCCTTTTCGTTTGATTATACCTAGGTTCACTTTACCACTTTTTGATGTCAAGGTAGATGGATACTTCTTCTAGGATTTCAAAGATAAGGAGTCGTGAACGTGATAGGCTTCGTGGCCCTCCATGGTTGAAGGTACATCATCTTATTTGCTTAAATTGTAACTTCATTTGACTTTAATTCTCTTTTGTATTCACTGGTATAAAATAAGACTAATTCAATTGTGCAACTCCATCTCGGATGACATTTATAAACCACAACAGATTAATTCTTCTGTTCATAAATTGTATTTGGTCACCTGTTCTCAATTCTGTTCTTAATGTTCAACACAGGGAATGGTAGGATGATAACATCCTTCCAGAAGGCATTCTTCCTGATTGGATTAAACTAGATGTTTTGGTTATAGGATCACTACAATCATTTTGCAACCTGTCTTAATTATTCTTATTTCCCATATGCATGCCACCATCAGTGGGAAAAAAAGAAGAGAGATGTAGCAAATAAGTAGCAGTAGCAACCAACAACGGTTATATCATTCTGAGAGTTTAGAACAATGTTTATATAGAATGGTGATACTGGTCTACAGTTCCTTTTCCTAGGGTAAGTTGTCTTCCAGATACAGGCACTGGCAGACTATCAAAATTTGTGTACATGGTCTATAGTATACCATCTGCTATTGCTCATGACCTTTGAGTTGCATCAAGTTTATGAATCACTTATATCTGTAGAACTTATTATCAATATTATTGGTGTTGTGGTGCCGATGGTAGTGTTAGAAACCCTGTTGTGTTAGTTTTTTGATCTTTTCTTTTCCAGTTACTCAGTCCTATTACTATCAGTGAATTTGGTGATGTCATCAATATTGCTTGTAGTGATCAGCTTTGTGGCTAGCTTTTTGAAGGTTATTCAAATTCAGGACCTGGACAGTTGTCCAAACAGAATTGAGGTTTAATTTTGGTGGAAAATATTTGTCAGCAGAGGCTGAATTGAGGTTTAATTCTGGCGTAAATTTTTGCTAATTTTGGTTGAAAGTATTTATTTGCTAATTTAGAATATTGAATGTTTTCTTTCTTCTTTGGAAGATTTTGGGTAGTGATTAGGAATAAAAAAAAAGTTGATGGCCATTCATTGGTTTGCTTCTACTTAAAAGTCAAAAAGTGTATCCCATAATTATTAATGGTTAGTAGTGGTCTTTTCCCTTGCCTTTGGGCGATTATTCTGATGAAATTAACTGGAAATAAGAATTTCGAGGATAGTTTCATATTTCTTGGTGCTGATTTATTGACTGCCATGGGTGCCCTACTGTGTACTCAGAATTTCACCAATATAGCCAATCATTTTTAGGGGTTTGAGATTGGTTCATATCCATTACCAAAGTACTTTTTAAATAAAGTGCTCTCTTTTTTCATACCTTTGTACAGATTGTGAATTTTCCTTCTCAATGCAATGCAATGCAAATTTTGGGAGGAAAAATGTTATATCTTTTACTTAAATATATGTAATTAACTAGGAGGATTGGTGTAAGGTAAAACAATGAAAGCCTGAGCACAGAATCATAGTCATAGGAATCACTTATTTTTGTTTTTCCTCGTCATCTTTTTTTTTTTTCTTTCTCATTCGTTTCTTTAAAAAAAAAAAATTTTCTTTCTTGTCTGAAAACTCAAAGAGTATGGGTACTTTGTGAGTGTAAAACATGGAATTTGTTTTTCCCCTTTTAAGAAAGATATTGTCATAGGCTTAAGAAGTTTCAACTCAGCTGTGTCCCCTTCTATGTAAGAAAGGACAAAACTCTGAACCATTCTTTCGAGAGTGAAGGAAAAATTTTAGGTATCACTTTAGTTTTAAGCTTCCCCAGTATATATGGCTACTCCTGTGATAGCATTTGCATACAAATTTCAGTTTTGTTCCACTTGGTAGTTTTTCTTCGCCTGAATGGTTGATGGTGTTGCAAGAACTAGGGAGGACCAAAAGGAATTGAGGCATGAAGAAGTATTTTGCATATGATTTAACAAAAGGTATGATCCTAGATAGAATGGTTTTGAATCCTGCAGTTGACTTAAAATAGTTGGGAGTTGGGCCCAAGGCTTTCTTAAGTTGATCAGGTAGTTGATCCATTAGCAAAATAACTGCCAATTCACATTGACTATCTAGATGGAAAATTAATAAATTTCTTACATTTTGAACTTGTGTCTAACAAAACCAAAATTGTGCCATGCATATTATGTACAGCCTCTTTTTTCTCTTCCTGGTTATGCATGATACTGAGTTTCTGGATTCTATAAGCATAAAGAATTTACCCTTTCTTCTTAGTGGGGATCAACAAAATTTAGTTGATATGTTAGTGATATTGGTAGATATGTTAAACTGCCCATTCATACTGAAAACTCATAAAATGGTGAAGTAATTTTCTGTTATTTGGAATTTGTATTAGCCTAACTGAATCAAAATTATGACTGTGCTCACTACGGAGTCACACAACTTTGTGTTCCTGGTTATGTAAGGTAACATGTTTTGTTAGTAAAGTAATTAATAATAGATTATTTCTTTAGGTGAAGGTAAATAAGGCTATCAGGCAGTTGCGTATCTTTTCTATTTTGGTCTTTATTCTTTTCTATTTTTTTACATGCTTGACAGTATTAGCAAGAAATGGAGTTCTCTATCATGTTGTTATCATAGGAATAGTTCTAACTATTATGTGGATCAAGATTGTTTGACCAAATTTTACAATCCAGGCATTGCAAGGAGCACTGCTCAGCTGCACCTATACTATGCTTGACTATGCACAAACTGGGCTAATTGCAGCAGTATTCTTCTTTAAAGTGAGTGAGGCCTTACATACTAATGATGTTAATACTTTATCAATTGTCTTAAAAAAAAAATGATCATGTTGTATTATGTACCCAAACCTGTATGTAATGTCATTAGGGAAATAAATTGATTTCATAAAATTCTCTTATTGGTTCGTGGACACATATTTATGTTTATGCATTTTGACATGAGTTACAATCATAGTAGGATTCTGTTCTTGTTGTTTAACATGTTTTGTAGATCTAGTTTTCCATTGACATGCTATTGATTTGAACTACTCATAGATGATGGAGTGGTGGTACCAATCTGCTGAGGAAAGAATGTCAGCTCCAACTGTATACCCCCCACCACCTCCCCCTCCACCTCCGAAGGTGAGTCATTTCTTTAATATGCTTCCAATCTATCTCTTTTCCTCCATAATCCACCTCCCTCCTTTTCTATGCATGTCTATCAAACTTTCTATTTCCCTATTTTAACTAGTTTGAAAATATATTTCATGGTTGAAGAGAAGAAGACCTATTTGCCATAACATTTTTGTTTCAGTGAATGAAAATGAATAGTGTACCAAAATAATAATAACAATAATAAATCAAAGAAGGCCAAAACTTCCATATATTTTTGTTGCAAATGTTTCTGGATTTTTTTCTTCTTTTTTGTGAATTTAGATGATTTTCAGAAGCCAGTTGGTCAGAGGGTCAATATTTCCAGAAGAAGTTAAAAGAAAAACACTCATGTTGCCATGTTAATTAAACAAATTCAATGGTCAATTTGTGATAGTTTCTAATCCATCTTGAAAACAGGTTGCTAAAGAGGGGATTCCACTCCCATCTGATAGAACAATATGCCCTCTATGCTCACAGAAGCGTACAAATCCATCAGTAGTTGCTGTATCAGGGTTTGTCTTCTGCTATGCTTGCATATTTAAGTATGTTTCTCAGGTGAGGTCTCCGGTTTCTTTTCAGTTGATTATTTCCTCTTGAAATGGAATTTTATTTTTTGTGTTAATGAGAAGATTTGTTAAAGGGGGTGGTGTGAGTATTGAAAAAAAGAAAGGCTTAGAACATGCTGCAGAATGAGTCCCTTTTTCCAGATTTTCTTTCACCTGTTCCTGTTTTAAGCTTAGAATCTTATTTATGATATTACATTGTTCAATGGGTAACTATAAATCAAATTGATTCTAAGCAAGCAATAATATGACTACTTATGAAATCAGGTTCTAAAATTCACTGCATTATTGTGACTAAACATATCTGCTTGATATAAACAAATCAGTATGTAATTTAAACAACAAATTTGGTTTTACATGGTTTCTGGAATCTTTCAGGAAAATCCTGCTTCCCCTGAGCCCATTTTCCAAACTTATGGAAACCACTATGGAAATCTCAGGACAAAAATTATTCTTCCATATGGTGCAGCAAAATGTTAAATTGTTATACACATATGTACATATGCGTGTGTATATAATACTTACATGAATAAATAAATATGTGAAGTGTATGCTTCTGCATCGCCCATTTGTCTGGAAATTGTCAATAATTTATCGTTTCAGCTACCTCCTTACAGATTCCCCATTGGGATATGTATATATCACCTTAGCCTATTTCTCAAACTGATGTCATGGTTTCTTCTGTAGCTGAACCAGCTATTTATATCTTAATGTGAGTTTGATTTATCAACCATTATCTTATCCATCCACAAGAAAACCTAAAAGCATAATCTTTCCAATTGGTAGGGGGCTTTCTTTTATTAGGTTTTTCTCAAGTTTTGGATTGTTAGTAGGGTAAAATCACTAAATCCTGTTACAAACCGAGATCAGCACCTGGCGCATACAAGTTCTGAAAGGGCTCGATTTTGCTGCTTGTTTTGGTTGACTACTCTTATTTTGATACTCCATGCTTTGTAGTTTAACTTCCTCTCCTACTTGGGTGGAATATGTTTTTCTCAACAGATTAATATATTTATCTCACGTATCTTTTGTTTTTGATTCACATGGCAACAGTATAAGCGATGCCCAATTACATTGATGCTTGCAAATGTCGACCAGATAAGGAGGCTGTTTCATGATGTGTAGCAAACCCCATTGGGCTTTGTAGGAATAATAACCAAGTCAACACAAAGCAGACGTGCTGAGAGGTGAAGGGTTTTACAAGACAAACATAATAATGGGGATAGTATAATGTGATTCCTTATATCACAAAATCTTTTTCTCATGTGACCAGATTGAATCCACAATTACCCAACTGTGGTTTCATTAGACACACGCCTTCAGAGAGAACCATTGTCGATATGTTAGAATTAGATGTATAAATAATTTGGCGAGTGTACCCTAAGAAGATTGTTTGTAGGAACACAGGTGCGAACAATCAATTGATTACTGCACCGCATTATGTTCTGGAAACAAATCTTCAAATGTTTTTTTTTTCTTATCACAAGGATAAATATTTTTGGAAGTGCAAAGTATAATTATGTCATTCAAGGTTGTGAAAGTTGATTTAATTACACTTGCTGCAATAATAATCAGGTTTTGGTAGGTATCTTTCTCAGCTCAGAATTATTTGTGCAATTCCTGACTGGTGAATATTCCTAGAATGACTGAATGCAGCCTTCTTTTGCTGGATCATCGCTAGGGTTTTTTGACTGCTGTTGGGGCTCCTTCTAGGCTCTTGTGGCTGCTGCTGGTAATCTTCTCTTGCTCTCTATGTTAGTGTTGAGTGTGTAGCTGCTTGAGGCCCTTTCCTTTCTATGTTGCTTACTGCTGCTGGTTGCTGCTAGAGTTGTTAGTTTCAGGGGCCTGTGTTATTGCTGTGTTAAACTTGTGGGTATAGAGGTTGTGGATAGTTCGAAGTTGCTAGTGTATTCAAGCACAGATAAACAGGGGTTTTACTGTATTCAGGACTTGTGGAACAACTGTATTCTTGGGATGATGTGAATGAGGCCATAGTTGAGATTGGCATGCATTATTTTTAATTGTTCTGAATCACAATGGCCACTTGATGGACATTGTGAGCTTTAGATATGTCTCCCAAATATGTCATATTTGGCCTTTGAATACTCATATATTGGGGCTTAAAAAGAAATACATCTATTTCAATTCATCCAACCCTTCTTCAACCAACTCCATTGTTGATACATGGCATTCATTCGTTCAACCTTTCCAATCCAAATATGTACAGACCACAAAGAAGTTTCTTACAATGATTCCATACAGCTTGAGGGTTTGTTTAAGAACCTTTTAGAGAACTGCTTTGTGATGTTTTTTAGAATAAAAGTATATTTGGAACTTAAAATGTTTTCAATTTTTTTTTTTTCTTTTTTTTTTTGTAAGTTGAAAATTATTTTTGAGAACGATCAACAAACCCCTACCTTAATTTTCATTTTCGTTTTTTTTTTTTTTTTTTTTTTTAAAACAATTCAAACTTCAGCGAGCTCAGTTTCTCTTGCATTCATGATCAATGAATGGAAACAATATTAACTCCAAATAATTGTGGGAACTTGTTAGAAATATGAATTTTCCTATTTGGAGTGTCTTGTATATATTTATGTAATTATCTATAGTTGTTAATTAGATTAGGAAATTGTGTATAACTGTAAATTAGATTAGAAAAACTAATCCCCGATTTATAAGAATTGTCTTGATTTATGGAGGCTATTAGTTTATTTATTTCCTTTAATTTCTTTATAAATATAAGATATAAATTAGGATTGTAACAACTAATTCAACAAGAATTTTTTTACCATCTTCTTTCATATGGTATTAGAGTCACTTTGACATTCTTCATTAGCCTTCATTGTTGATTTTTGTTCTAGTTTTTCAGCCTTTAGTGCCGAAGTTTTCAAGGTTGATTCTTTTAGCCTTGTTGTGTGTTGTTTATTTTATTTTTCATCTTTAATTAGTTCTCCTACTTAAAGTTCACTTGCAATTTCTAAGATTTCACCATGTTTGACATATATGAGACTTTCACCACACTCGTAGTCATCTTTTGTGAAACTTTGCCTCATCAAACCATTGGAGAGTTACAAAATATGAATTCAACATATCGGTTGAATGGCCTCAACTAGTGTGACCTTTTTGAAAGGGAAAAGAAAACTAAGTCATCTAATCAGCATAGGTTTCGAGCGTGAAGATCCAAAGTTCAACCAATGGGATAAAGAGGATTCTATGATCATGTCATGACTATGGAATTTTATGTTGCCCAAAATCAGTGGCACTTGTAAGACAAACACATTCTAAGGTAAGTGATGCAACTAAAATTTATGAAATTAAGTAAGAAAATCTCAACCACTAAGCAGAGAGCAAGAAATGGATTATTACCAAAATATTCAAATGAAATCTAGTGAAAGCATTGCAATGTTAAGATTTTGTTGAAAGGGAACATATTTTTGAGTTTTTGCTGGCCTTAAAGTTGAATTTGATCAAGTTCAAGCTCAAGTCTTAGGAAAGGAAGATTTGTCATCCATTAACAAGGTGTTCATTATTTAAGTAGAGGAAGGACATCGAGGTGTTATGTCTCAACTAGCTGAAGGTTCAGCCCTTGTTACAACAAAACCAAGAGATAACAATTTCAAAGGCCTAAACCTAGGACAAGGTGGGGGTAATGATAGTGGCAGATATGATTTTTCCAAGAATAGGGACAATGTTTGGTGCACATATTGTAAAAAACCGAGATATACAAAAGAGACATGTTGGAAACTTCATGGTAAAGCACATGGTATCAATAGTGCTAGTGGTTTTAAAGGGGGACAACAACAAAGCCAAGGTGTATGTAGCTGATGTTGATAATTCTTGAGAGGAGCAAGCAAAGTATAACACAAAACTTGGAGAATTGAATCAGGAGGACATTGAAAAGTTGAAAAAAAAATAAAAAAAATTGGGTTCATTGGAGAAGCTTATGAGTGTTGATCTCTTGCACATTCAAGTAAGTTTCCTTTCTCTCCAACTTTTAGTGCCTCAAGTCCTTTTCAAGCTCTTGGATCATTGATTTAGGGGTTACTGACCATATGACACATTCATCAGAAAAATTTAGCACATATTTTCCACATCCTAGCAATAAGAAAATAACTATTGTTGATGGGTCTTTAGCTATTGTTGCAAGTTAGAGAATAGTCAATTCGTTGAGTTTTAAAAATTTCTTACATGTTCCTAAGCTTTCAATGAACCTTGTTGTGTTTATTCATCAACTCACAAAAGATATGAATTGTAGTGTTATCTTTTACCATACTCATTGTGTTTTTTTGGACCAAGTTTAAGGGAAGATGATTGGGTATGATAAGGAAAAGAACGGACTCTACTTCCTTGATACAAGTAGTGGCAATGTTAGCAAAGTGAATCAACTCCCTTTTTCTTTTTTTTGTTTGAGTCCTCTTCTTTAAATAAAGACTAAATTTGGCTTTATCACTTTTTACTTGGTCATCCTTCATTTGATGTACTTAAGGTCATGTTCCCTTTGCTTTTGAAGAATATTGATGTAGACACTTTCCATTGTGATGCTTGTGAATTTTCAAAATATCATCGTATCTCATTTCCTTTGAGAAACAAAATATAAAAGATCATCATTTCCTTTTGCTTTAATTCATAGTGATATTTGAGGGTCATTATGAGTTTCTAATATTTCTGGAGCTTGTTGGTTTGTTTTGTTTATTAATGATTGTACCTGTGTTACTTGGATCTTCCTTTTAAAACAAAAGTAAGATGTGAGCATTGCTTTTCCAAATTACCATAATATAGTCAAAAATCAATTTGAGGTGTTAATAAAATAGGTTAAATTGGACAATGCAAATGATTATTTCAATCAAACATTTTCATCTTATTTTCAAAAAGAGAGAATTATTCATGAATCTTCATGTGTTGATTCACTCCAACAAAATGGAGTAGTCAAGAAGAAAAATGGTTACTTACTAAATGTTACTAGGGTTCTCTTGTTTCGAAAAAATGTTCTAAAAACCTATTGGGGGTGAGGCCATTCTTACAATTGCTCATTTAATAAATATTCCTTTTTGTGTTTTAGGTTTAAAGGGTCCTATAGAAATGTTCACAACATTCTTTCCTCAATTCATTACATCAAGTAAGCTTCCTCTTAGGGTGTTTGGGTATCCCATGTTTGTTCATATTCATCCTCATCATCGAGGAAGGTTGGATCCAAGAGCATTAAAATGAGCTTTTGATATATATTTATCAACACAAAAAGGGTATGCTTCCATCCGCCAACTAATATTTTTTTTTTTTGTCTCCATGGATGTCACTTTTGTAGAAATAGAGGGATATTTTTTAGTTCCTTATTTTTAGGGGGAGATATCATCTATGGAAGGTAAGGACATGTTCTTGCTTGAGTTTCCTTATACACCTAAAATCTTCCCCATCTAAAACTTCAAATGGAACCTAAAAAGGGTCCAAAAGTAATGAAAAAAGTCTAGAAATTTCCAAAACACCTCAAATAACGATAATGATCTCATAAATAGTTGAAACTTACCCTATTTTTTTTATGTTGGAACAAACAAAAAAGAGCTCAAACCTATTGCTACAAAGCCAATACAAATTTATTCAAGGAGGAGGGTGATTGAACCTCGATCCATGCAAGTCCAAACATTTGAACCAACTCTTGGATATGAGGTACACAAATATATTGCTCCTCTTGACTCGATGATGTTGACAATGTTGATCTTTCCATTGCCATTAGGAAAGGTACACACGTAAATGCACATAACACTCATTGTCTAATTTTGTGTTATTTCAAAAATTATCATCATCTCATAAAGCTTTTCTTACCTAAATAAATTTCCTATTCGATTCCACAAACCTTAATCAAGGAACTTGGTAATGAGAAATGGAAACAAGCTATGAAAGTCGAGATGGAAGCATTGAAGAATAATGAGACTTGGGAAATTATGGAGTTACCAAAAAGGGAGAAAGTAGTGGGTTGCAAGTGAGTATTTATAGTTAAATACAAGGCTGATGGATCCCTTGAATGATATAAAGTAAGGCTAGTCGCAAAGGGACACCCAAACATATGGAGTGGACTATCAAGAAACTTTTGTATCAATAACAAAGATGAACAATGAGGATTTTATTGTCTTTGGTAGTTCATTTTGATTGCAATTTACAACAATTTGATGTAAATAATGTCTTTCTCCATGGTGAAATTGATGAATAAATCTGTATGGAAGTTCCTCTTAGTTTTGGGGGAAGTTTAGACAAAAATAAGGTGTAATAAATTATAAATCACTTACATATTAATAAATAGAAAATAAAATAATATAATAAATTCATGATATTAAATTTATTTTGAAAAGTAAACAAAAATATTTCAAATCAAACAACATAATTTCAAATATATAAATTTAAGTTTAAAACCATACTCACCAATTACAATTTTAATCTTTAAATTTAAACCTATAGTTGGTGACTACAATTTTGACTATTTAAAAAAAAAAATTCAAAACCGTAGTAACCAATTATGGTTTTATGATGTGGATGCTTACATGATGAAAATGCACTAAATTGAGAATTATTTTATAACCAAATCTAGTTTATGAATTATTTTTTAAAAAGAGACTATTTTTTTTGTCAAAACTGGATTATTAGTTTATTTATTTTCTCTAATTTCTTTGTAAATATAGGATATAAATTAGGATTGTAACAGGTGATTCAATAAGAATTCTTTTTACCATTTTCTCCCATAGAACTAGTTCACCATGGTTGAATTTCTGAGACTTTGAGCTCAGATAATCAGAATCTACCTAACAAGGGAAAAACAAAGTACTGGAGGACTACTCTAACATCAAACAAGACATCCTCTTCTTATTAAATCATCTCTAGAAGACTGATTCAATTACACCAGCATTACAATATAAGCAATCTGCAAGTACTAATCACATTGCATTTCACAGGATATCAAAACGAACTCTAATGCTCTTCAGAAGGCCACTTAAACTTCAGCTGCACCCCTGTCCAAAGCTCTCCCCAACATTCTCTCAAATTGTGTAGAATTCCACTTCACTCTCTTTTCCTGCAAAATCAAGTCAATGTCATTTCCCCCACATTTATTGATAAAGATATACTAATGGATCTCGGTTCACTGCTACCTCTATATATGTTCCTCTTGTGCTCATTATTCCTTGGCAACAAGAACTTGAACCTGTGGCCATGGTCTGCCCTGTATGACTCCAGTAGCTCCCAACAGTCCCTATAATAGGTACTTCATCAGGGCTAGGACTCCTTCTCGGTGACCTTCTTGGAGATGAAGAAGCAGACAACTGTTTGAGCTCTTCCACTGTCATTGCACCTAGAATTGGTCTATCTTCCTGTTTTCTTGGTGAATTCGCTCCCTCAGATGGTGAATTCCCAACAGAAACAGTACTAGTTCTGGAGTTGGGAGTAGTTTCCAACCCCACCAACCAGCTTGAAAGGCTAGCATCCACTGCAATATCTTCATCTACGGGCTTTGGGTGATCGGCATCCAGTTTCCTACTGTGAGCTAGCGGCTTAAAACTAGGCTCCAGACTAATGGGTACTATATTGAGATCCTGCATAATGTTCTCCTTTGCGTGGTGGGTAACTGGTGGGGCTGCTCTTGCTTTGACCGTCTTCCACTGGCTAAGATTTTCAACCGGTTTCAACACTGAATCAACATACTGGCTCCTGTCTCGGATGTTTCCTTTCAATTCACCAGGCTTTGATTCACAAGCTACCACTGGCTTTGGCATTGGACTGTTGATCTCCTTCTCATCTATTTCAGCCTCATAAACTTGTTTTCGAGATTCTATTGATAAAGAAAACAATGACTCTGAGGACTCTTCTTTAATGGCTGCTTCACCCTCATAGTTGTCTTCATCAATATCATTGTCATCTAATTCCTTCACTTGTAATTGTAGATCTTCTAATTCACTGTCACTATCTCTGCAATTCTGGTATCTATGATTTGAAGGGTAAGACACTACTGTAGGTGTAAAAGAATCAGAAAGGGATTCACTTTTTGTGTTTTCTTCTTTCTTTTCTCCCACTTTCTCCTCATTGCTTTCCACCAAAGCATTGGCGCTCTCCTTGAGAAAAATTTCTTCTTCACTTTTGACATTCAAATCAAAAGTAGCTTTCTTTTTGCTATGGCAACTCAAATGATCCTCAACTTTCTCTCTACACCAAAAAAAAAAAAAAAAAAAAAAAAAAAAATCTATAAATTCGATGAACCAAAAACTGCTATAAACATAACGAAATACAAGAGGAAAGCTTACTTTGATTCTGGAATGGGGCTGATGGGGTTTTCAATCTTCTCTTGCTTTATGGGTTCAGGAAATTTACGAGCTTCATGCTTCTGCAACAAATTTCAGATTAAAAAAACTGTTCAATTGATGCAACAAAAGTAAAACCATGACGCTCTGTTTGGTTGCTGAGAGAATATGGAAAAACAAAACAAAAGTTTAGAACAATATCTTGCAGTTCTTTCGGGTTTCAGATAAAGAACATGAAACCCAGATTCGAAAGTCACATAATTTCGTTTCCCCACATTTTCTCGTCAACCAAACGGATCAATAGATGAACACTAAACCAAAATCCCAAAAAAAAAGAAAAAAAAGAAAAAAAAAAAGAAAAAAAAAGGAAAATTGCAGATCATGTGCAAGACAAAAGCTTTAGAAAAAGGCTTACTTGGACCCCAGAGGGAATTGGATTAGATGATTTTTTGGATTTTCGATGCTTGGAAGTGCCGAAACAAGCGAAAAAGCACCCCATCAAGAGCCACTGATTATCTAAAAAAAAAGGTGGGTTTTGTTTCAAAAGCAGGAGGGCGCTGAGGGAGACGTAGCCGTTCATGTTTTTGGGGTTTTGAAAATGTAACCGTTGGAGAATTGTGGGGTCACGTGCCGTCATGCCTGCTCTAGCACGTGGCCGGCATAAGGTACAATCATTTATCTTTTTAAGCAATGAAATCTAATTACACATTATATTAATTTTTTTTATAATAAATTGATTAATTTATTAAAGCAAATCCAATGAAAAGGAAGATGGCTTTTAACTCAATCTAACTTATTAAACAGCAAAGTATAGGCTGAAATTTATTTTTGTTTTTGCTAAAGTTTAAAATAAACTAGTATAAAAATAAAAAATAAAAAATAAAAAATGAAAGAACGGTGGCCTGAAATTTCTGGTATGGAAGGCAACTTGTGAGTTGTGGTGGGGGATTAGGGATTATTTATTTATTTATTTAGAAAACAGTATTTTATAAAAAATTTATAAAAAACACAAAATTTAAACTTTTTTCTTAAAAAGTTTGACTTTCTATGCAAAAATTGTTTCTTCAAAAAATAATTATATGTTTACGTTTTTTCTTTACAAGAATTTTTTTTTTTGAAATGGATATAAAGCACGTTTCATAGCATTTTTATTCAAAGTATTTTTAGTAAAAAACACTATAAACAATTTTTTAATACTACAAATAAATTTTCAAAATTTTATAAGCATTTCTTAAATTTTATTAATCACTTAGAGTGTGTTTGGTAGTGATTTTAGAAAACGTTTTTAGTCTCTCTAACACTTGAATGATAAAAATTTTTAAATGTTAAAAAATTAGAAATACTTTTTAAAATTATTGTCAAATGAACTCTTAAAGTGTGTTTGGTAGTGATTTTGAGAAGTGTTTACAACATTTTTAATACTTAAAAATTAAAAAATTTCAAGTATTAAAAAAACTAAAAACACTTCGTAGAATCATTGTCAAATGCGTTTTTAATTTTTTTTAAATATTTTTTAAACTAAAAACACTTCTTAAATTTATCATCAAACAGACACTTAATTCAAGTACCATTTATAAATGTATAAAATAAAAATTACTAATTCATACTATTTTGTATATAATTTTGTAATTAAATTGGAGATTAGTTGACACTTAATACTCAATAATATCCTTTTAGATACCTTCTTACCTCTCCTTCGAATTATCCTTTTATATATATATCCATGTGTATTAAGTAAAATATATTATATTTTGCCTCTAATTTTTTTTTTTATATTTATTGAAATATCAAATTTATTATTAGGAATTTAATTGGGAGAATAATAGAGTAGATTTTTTCTGATTTACAAAACCACCGGATTTGAAAAAATAATAACGAGTTAGAGATGAATTTGAGAATTTTTTTTAAACAGTGAATGGTTAAAAAATATATTATCTTGTTCTATCAAATGATAAAAATATCGATAATTATAAATATGTAGGTAATTGAATTTAATTTAGAATGAATGAGTAGGAAGAATGGGAGATGAACGAAGAAAGTGAAATGACATGAAATAAGCTTTGAAATCACATTTATGAATATGGAGCACCGCCAACTGGGCAAGCAAGTCACGTGCAAAAGGTATGGAATTTGAAGACTCGTTGGCCCAAATCTGAAATTCTGATGATAAATGTGAAAACTTTAATCCATGTTATGATGATATCTACAAACAACTCAAAAATCCTTGCAACTACAAACTACAATTTACCTGAACGATTTTCCACCTATTCAAATTTCAGTCTGTCTGATTAATTCTACAGGTGATAACTACCAACTACGGAAAAACACCTACTTTCATCACCAAAAAGTACTAAAGTGTTGAGAGTATGCTTATTGAACTCAAATCCTATAAATTTAAACTTTTTTAAAAATTGATAATTTATTAAAATATCGAAGTGTGATTTGGCAAAAGATTATGTGTTCTATCTCTCTCCCCAATTTGCAACTCTTCGTATCTTTCCATGTGTGGATATAGGCAGGCCGGGAGGATATGTATGTATATTGAGTTTAAATTCAATAAGAAAATTAGTAGTCCAATACTAAGGAAAGTAAAATATATATATATATACTAAGAAAAATATTTTTTTCATATTTTTCTCACTATAAAAAAATATGAAAAAATTATTTAATTTTTATATAATGAAGGACTAAGTAAAATGAATTTGAAGAAGTATATAAAAATAATTTATAAACTTTGCATTTATTTTTTCTTTTCTTTCACTTTTTTATTTTATTTTATTTCCCTCACATTTACCCTCAAAATTTTTTATAATCAGAACATAATTTTTTTATTTTCTTTTCCTCACATTTTCCTGGGAATATTTTTTCCGAATTCTAATTTTACAACTCTACAAAATATCTCATGTACCAAAAAAAAAAAGTCCATTGCCTACTTCAACAATCACATTAAGTGATTGCCTCGTCCATTTTATTTTTTTAAATTTTGTTTTATAAAATTGGTTGTCCAAAAGAAACAATAATGATAAATGGAAGGATGTTAACAACATTCCATTACATCTTCGCCAATTAAATAGCAAGTTCTTATCTGTCCAAAGTGTGAGGAGTGACTTGGAAAGTGCCTTATCTAAGTTTTTTTTTTTTTAAAAAAAAAAGTGTGCCAACACCTTCCAAAACTATTCAAAATTGTGCCAAACTATTCTAACAATGTGCCAACTCCCTATTTGATTTGTTTCCTCCCAAGGATGGATTCTTTCCAAGATTTTCTACTATTTTTGTGTAATTTTAGATTTTTCTAATTAGGAATCTAAGATTATGAATTAGTTATAAGCTCTTGCCTTAGAATTGCTTGATAGACACAAGGAGAGGTGAAGAGGAGATTCATTGAAGATGATGTGCTTTCATTATATTATAGCAATTCATTGTTAATGACATGTATTGAACAAAATATGAGTAGTTAAAAGTTCTATTATCCATACGATGGGGATCTCTTAAAGAAGAACTCCATGAGAATGCATCCATAATATGGTAAAAACTTCCTACTTTAAGATTTATAAAAATTCAATATTTTCAAAATGAATAAGAACTCTTAGATAAATCTACTCGGATGAGATATGTTTATTACTAGATTTAGAGAGTACTTTCCCTAAAAATGTTGATTCATTGAGACCTAATTTGGTTTTTTATATGCAAAATCCAAAAGTTAGTATTTAAGAATAGTTAAGTGTTTAATGCAATTGAAAAATGAATGTGAAAGAGTGCGATATTATTTGAGAAATCTAGATCCTATTGCTTATGAGTTTCAAACTTACGAGTGAACCTAAAATCTAAACAATTTCAAATTAAGTAATCTTTTAATCATTGAAATCTTATTCACTAGTGTTTATAAAAAAATTTCATCTATTTGATTTATAGAAATATAGGTAATTAGGGTAAGTATCTGGAGTCTTCATATCATTAAGTACTTAATAGTAGTCTTTCTAGGATCAACATGACTACTATTACTATAACAATTTGTTTCCTTTTGGATTTATTTTTTTATTTGAGAAACAAAAGTGCCTTAACCTTGATTTGCAAAAATCAAGTTTTCTATTTATTACAAAATCCAAGTCATACCATAGATCCACCTGAGCTAATTTATTGGAACTCCACATATGCTCCTTGTGTCTAGTTATATAGTCAATGGCAACTCAACCTAAAATCAACAAAGTTAGATTTAGTTAATATTATACAACTAGAAACATAAGCACAAAGGTCATTGAGATAAGATCATTGTAGGAAAACTTGGATTATTCCACTCCTATTCCTAGGCTTGTAGAGTGCATGCAAAAGCATCTTAGGGGATCTCTAGATCTAACAAGTGGAAGCATAATACATTTTAAAACAATATATCTAGAGAAGGAGCATTATATCTTTGACTTGGATGTTCTTAGATCAAATCCATTTGACAAAGAGTCGATGTGGATCTAAAAGACTAGCGGATTTTCCACCCAATAACTCCCTTTTTTGGATTATGGCACATGAAGAAGTAAAATCGTCTCAGGAGGGGTGAAGACTAGGGTTCCTTTCTTTAGAATTCTAAATAATAAGAGTATTTAAAGCCTTACCCCTAACACTATGTTCGGTTCAGAATATCATATCCAACAAGATAGGAAATGTATATCCTACAATATAATTTCTCTGGATATCATATCCAATGTGATATGTTATGTTATGATTATATTTAATTTGTAAAATGAGAAAAAAATGATATATATATATATATATATATATATATATATATATATATATATATATATATATATATATATATATATATATATAATAATGTTTGATATTTATTTAAAATAAAAATTATATTGCATTCCAATATTTGTAATTAAAAAAATGTGAAATTTATTTTACTTTTAACAATATTCATGATTAAAATATTTAAAATTTATAAATAAAATTTTATATTATGATATTCAATATATAAAAATTATTTTTATATATTAAATAATACATATAGTAGCATTATTTTATAAATATTTTTTAATTCTTCTTTTTAATCACAAATTTAATTTTTAATCAAAATTTTTTATTTTATAAAATAAGTAGTGTAATTTTTTTTTTAAATGATAAAATATAAATTTATAATACGTGATATATGTATATCTTATACATTAACTTAAAATTAACATATCTCATGTAAAAGAGATATAAAAATGAGGGTGGATAATATGCTAACTTTACCATTTATCTTATCTCATGTTTGGTTGAATATTAGATACAATAAGTGACATGATAATATATTCTATCACATTATCAACCAACCAAACATGAGATAGGATATGTTTCCTTTCTTATCTATCCCATGTTATATCCAACCAACCAACATCTACTAAGAGGATTTATATATGCTTTGTTGTGGGCTTGTTGTTCATATCATTGAATATGTAATTGGTACTTACACAAATATACTCTTAAATGTATGTCATCTGGTAGAGGTTAGCTCTCTCACATGAACAACCATCCTAATCAATGTGTTTATGAGTTGAGATGAGACACAGTATACTAATGATGATGAATGAGTGAAAGTAAACAAAAACGATATGTGTCACCTTGATTAAGTATAAAGATGAGGTCTATAATAAATGATATCTTGATCGAATGTAATTGCCCACAATTACATTTACTTGTTCAAACCATACTTGAGTTTCAACACAAAAGGTTTAAAGAGAACTATAGATGCGAAACTTGAGCAAGCTAGTAGTATGGAGTTGTTAGTTAAGCTTTGTATGGTAGTAGTTTGATATGCACTCTCCAAGTGAAAATAAACCACCATAGTATGTATTTCATACTAAATGTGTTTGGATGTGACTAATAAGGAAGTGAGTGATTAATTCTCACCCTTACTATGTGAGATCCTTAAGACTTATTACAATTATAACAACTCATTATTGTACTTTTTCTATTTCGGCTATGTTTTAAGGTGACAAATTAAGGTTGCTACTTCAATATATTTCCAATGGAAATGAAATAATTTATCCTTATGGGACATATTAGGCAAGCGATTAATTTCAATTTAAAAGACATGAACTTAAAAGAAAGATTTTTTAAGTTACATTAATAAAGATGTGTTCATAGTCGATTAGTTATATTACTTTTGTAGTTGATATAATTGTGAATACACTTATAATGTTGTATACTATACAACTTTAAGGGATTAAGTGTATACATTAAAATGTGATTAAATAGATATGAGGTACAACGGGACATGATTATGATTGTTCACTCATAAATTTTTTGGGTTGAACTATTATATATCCCAAACAGTTGGTAGATAATTTTATAGCTCCCAAATTGTAGGTGTGTTTGTATGATCACACAACTCATTTGTCTATATGAATGACCTTCAAAAGTTGAATAGAATGAACTTAGATGTATTGATCGGACTATTTCAGCCCATCTCGTGTAAGTAAGAGATGTTGGAGTTGGGTTTGGGTGCCCAAGTGAGCTAACTTGAACTGATTGAATAAAATGAGAAATGGGAGGAATAGTTTCTAGGAGTTAAAACTACCCAAAAATTGCCATTGTATAATCGTAAAAAAAAAAAAAAAAAAAAAAAAAAAAAAAAAAAGAACTCTCTCTCTCTCTTTGAGAAAAGCCGGAAAGAACATGTTCCTGCAAGAAAGTCTTTTCAATTTCATCTATTTTTCTTCGTTAAGGTTAATGTATTTGTGTTGTGAAAATAGAGTGATTTTTAATTTTTGTAGTTTCATTCATGACTCATAATAGAGAATTCATCAAATAAACAACCGATCTAGATTTTGGGCATTTCAAAAAATAATTTGAAGCCTTATTTCCATCGATATATATGCATGTGGACAAACTCAAACCACCTTATTCAAAACAATAATGCCTCAAACTTTGAACTTTCTTTTCTTTAGAAACTACAGACAAATTTGAAGGAAAAAAAAAACAATTTGGATGATAGAAGAGAATTAAGGAAAAAAAAATCCATGAGCTTCATTTATGTGAGAAATATTTGCCATGAGGGCCAGCCAGCCCGGCTGCGTCAAAGTTTGGTCCAAAGTGCATGGGGCCGGGTGGTCCTCACTCCTCAGCAAAGCTGTTGGCATTTTGTTCGAGGGTCAAGGTTTTATAATAAATTAATTAATGTTTTTACTTTTTATTTTTACAAGGTGGCCCATACTTTCAATCACCCACCTTTGTATCTTCTTCAATTCAAAATCTTTGCGTTGATATATACCCATGACTCAAAGTAAATTGAAAAAAATTAATGGTAGAAATATGAGGTTGACAAGTCTCAAGGGTTGCAAGTAAAGAGGCGACCACCTTGGTAACAAGGTTGATTTTGAAGAGTTGTGGAAAGATATGGAGGCACCAAGTCAGAAGAGTATTGAGAGAGTGGTTTCACAGTGAGCTCTGCAAATGAGTAGCTCATTTCCATGTCAAATTTGTGTGGTGGTCCCCAGTTTGTTTCTGGCTACTCTCACTTCATTTGGTACTTCTAAATTTGGGGTCTTTTCATTTTCTGGATTTTCAACCAGGAATTCGACTACATAGATGATCAGTAAGTAGATTTTCTAATTTTCTCTACAATTTCTATCTTTCTTGGGCAATTTCCTTTTACTCTGCTTGCATTAGATGTTTACTGGGATAAACAATGGAAGAGAGAAAGCTGAGAACTGCTTAGAAAAGTTTTGGAAATTCGGGTATTTAGGTAAAATTCCTTCAAAATGTAAATGAGATATAAACTATCTGCCTTACCTTGGAGAGTGGAAGTCAAAATCTGACTGAAAAATCATGAATCGAAGACCTTCATGCATAGTGACTGAAGTACCTAATAGAAGAAACTTCAGGTGAGAATAGCTTAGTAAATATTCTATTATGTACTTCCATAGTGGACTTAAAAAGAAGGGGCTTTAATTATCTTTAATAATCTCGTCCACTTTACTTTATGTAAAAACATTGAGATGAAGTAATCTGTACTCAATGCTTCATGTGCAAGCTAAGAATAGAAACTATAATTTATTTTTCGGACCAATAGTATGTTGCTTCCCCATACATACTAAATCACCAGGACTTTTAATGGGATATCATGGTTACCAGGGCTTCAGTTTAGGGGGCAACTTTTAAGACATATATAAATTTTGCCATTGATGAACAATATAGGCCTTAGCCCAATAGCCTGACCTCAACATTTATCAGGGACCCATAAGTTGGCTCTTGGGTTCGAGGTGCCCCGGGCCCTAGCTGGCTCCCCACAGCTTGAGAACATTCCTTGTTGTTTTATAAACCCTTTTATTATACATTTTTCTTTATTGAATTATAGATATGGTTACAAGTAAGGATGAAAATATTGGTATTTATGGATATATCGGCGGATATTTTCACATAAAATATCGGTGAACCTAAAATTGATAAAAAAATTATAGAAATATAAGAAAAAAACTTTAAAATAAAATTAGAAATATAATAGATATTTTAAAATTATTTTGTTCAATAAATTGATATATGTATAATATAATTTATCATATTTGATCATAATATTGTATGTGCTAATAAAAAAAACTATAAATTTCATAAGTATATATTTATTATTAAATTATATCAAATATTATTCATAATAATATTGTGATATTTGATTATAATATGTCTAATTTTAAAATATATTTAATATTAAAATTAAAATTTATTTAATTTAATTGTATTTAATGATATAAAATAAATGATGATATATGTATAATCTTTAATACTTAATTAATATATTAATGATATTAAAAACACTATGAAGAAAATTATCACGATAATTTTTATATTTTTGGTATTTAAATAGATGGAAAAATTTTATTTAATTATAAAATAATTATAATTAATTTGTTCTTTAAAACATTTTTTTAAAATTATGTTTAATTTGACTTTATATATATTTGGTGCAAGTCATATATCAAGGGGCAAACTTGCCCTAGCAATTGACTCACTGTTGGTTAAACCTTTTGGCTAGGGTTTAAGCCCTCGCGACGAAAATCTTAAGGCATTTTTAAAAATTTGATCGCACAGGTGTGTTGACCGCATTGACCCTCGTTTGATTGCCCAAAATATCGTGATATATTGGTAATAAAAATGATAAAATGCTAATAAATCCTGAGAAATAGGTTAAATTTACGATAAATTGATAAAATATCGTGGAACCAATATTTATCTTCCATATATCGTGTCAAGATGCTCCGATACTCGATATTTTCTTCCATGGTTACAAGCAAGAATAAAATATCGGTAATCACCGATATATCGGTACTTCGATTTTACGTATCGAAGATATATCGGCAGATATTTTGGAAAAAAATTTCGATAGGCTTAAAATTGTTAAAAACTCATGGAAATACAAGAAAAATCTCATAATAATATAATTAGAAGTATAATAGACATCTTAAAGTTGTTTTATTGAAGAATTTGATATACATATGATATAATTTGCGATATTAGATGTAATTATATCATGTCGATCTATTAGAAATGTTAATTTTGTAATTGTTCTCATTATGAAGTCACATAAAATACTTCATTTCATTAAATATCAATAATTTATACACATTACATTGCAATGTCTATTTAGTACCAAAATGAGGATCGATGTGGTTCAATGGGATTGATAGATGAAGGAACCCCGTCTTGCTGTTGGAGACAGTATTGGTACCAACTCAATGAGCCTTGATAATATTGGTTAAAAATTTTAACATGCCATGCATATACTATTGAGTCCTGCCATTGCTTTTACATGGATAGGATACTCAAAGTTCACCCATGTGTTAATGCCAAATCCTCCTTCCATCTGATATGGAACTTGGTATGACATTTGTCTAGAAAGGGAACAACGCGACATACCATACTCTTCATCGGTTGAACTTGAAGGTTGACCATAACTCATCAAATGAGGAGAGTAGACGTTAGCCTCATCCGAGGAGCACTAAATTGAGTCCCTATACTCATAGATTCAAAACTCCCTGAAAGTAACTCCTCGTTATATGGTTCCATTGTTCGTTCTCTTCCTCTATAAGGCTTCCCAATAGCTCCTATGCCTAGACTAACTCTTCTAGAGCCATGGTCTTCATCCTGTGTGCAATGTGTGAAATCATTTTCACAAGTAAATTGGCTGATTGGATATTGACTATGTTGACGTTCATAAATACTCCTCCTACATTATCACCTTCATCATCAGTTCCACTTCTTCAACCATCGTAACTAGAAGCAGAAGTACCTGCAGCACTAGGTCTACTACTATGGCTAGCACTTGTGGAGTCAATCTCTTGGTGGGAATTCAATGCCGCCTGACTTGAATCATCAATATCTTTGCTAAAACTTTTAGAGTGAACTTCTTCGGACAAAACACGCTCAACATTAACTCTAAATTCTCGAGCATGAGCGACAATTCGTGGATCAGGATTTCTAACTTCGTCATCCAAGTGTATAGGTCTAACCCATTGGAACAACTAATTATCTTCTTCTTCACTCACCTCAGCTGAAATCTCAAGAAGATCAAGGTAATCTTTTTTAGCAACTCGATCATTTTCTGCCTCCATATTGCGTAACTTTAACCTCATATTATAGTAAAAAAAAAACTAATTGCTCCAATCGAGGGTAAGTCAAACGATTTCGTTGCTTGTGTGGATAAGAACAAACGTGCTCCAATTTCTCTCACAAGCAAAAGATGACACAGTTTGTGAGAGAACTTTGATGGCTAACGTTCTCAATGTAGGTGTTTGATTCCCATACATAAACCACTCTTCAGCTACAACCAATTTGATAATCATATAAATACTTATGTGGTGAATTTACAATAATGATAATCAATTTTTTCCTATAAAGACTCACCGGGCACCATGGATGACCTTGCTACAATCGCCGCTCGATCATTGAATTCTCTTTTTGCATCTCTAAAAAGCACAAGCTATGTATTCAACATTTAATTTGTTAATATCATATTTGTTAGTAAACGTTCAAATAAATTGATAAATGAAATTATTGTTTTATTGACAAAAATAACAGTTTTTTATTTATCTCATTTCCAAATTGACCAAGCGATTCAATAGTTGGGTCTAATTTTGCAAAAACATCATGGACTGCTTGAAGTAGTTCTAAATCACTACCAACTCCACGCCTATATTGAAATCTTGGATTCGAGAAGTATGCTACAATAAAATTAAGTAGATTTAGTATTTTGTTAAAGAAAATTAAATACAAAATAAAAAACTTATAAAGATAGATAGTACTTAAGTACCTGCTGTATGAAGTGGATGTTTTAGTGTTTTCTCTCAATGATCTTTTATTATTTTGAAGATCCAATCTCCGGCTCCTTGATGAATAAGGTTCTCTTTCATCAAGTGCATAAGCTCGTACACAAATGACATTATGGGAACAACTTCAGAATCCATAAGTCGAAGGACCACGTATAATGGCTCATATAATGAAACTATATTTGTCAATCTGTCCCAATACGTATGGTCAAACAATAATTACTCCAAATATCATCCAATTTTTGTTCGAATGAGCTTGTGTTGTGCCAATTCATCACTCATAAACAATTTTTTCAAATCAACCATTCTTTTAAGAAGACTGTCAAAAGCAATATAATTGGTAGCAAACCTTGTAGCTCATAGTTGAGCAATGTCTCCACCACAATATTTTCTCATTTGTGTAAGTAATCGACCATGATTGTAAATGAAGTTAGTTATCTTGCGAGCATTGTTTATCACATCTATAACATTGGGTCTTTTACCAATGTCTTCAAAGATTAAGTTGATGTAGTTCATCGTACACGAAGTCCAATATAAGTTATACTTCTTTATCAATTGTTTCCCTACTTTTATGAACGCTGACCCATTATCTATGACAATTTGGACCACATTTTCTTGACCGACTTCTTTGATAATAGTCTTCAATAGCTCGTATATATACTTGTGGTCTTTGATATGGTTCGATGCATCAATTGACTTAAGGAACACTGTGGTCCCTTTTAAATAAACCATGAAATTAATAATACTTAATTTCGTGGGCCCTGTCCATCCATCTGACATCATTATGCACTCATATGTTTTCTATTTTTCTCTTTGCTGGTTCATATAAGCTTCCATTTCTTTGTACTCCATTTCCAAGTACTTGTTCTTTATTTCATATGGAAATGGAGGTTCGATTCCCATTCCTACACTTCATATATAAAAAAAATGTAAAACATGTCACAAAAGACTATACTTACTAAAAGTGTGACACAATATAACAATTCAAAAATTAGTAATTACCTGTTTGTTGTGCACCAATAATCATATTCTTGAAGTGATGAGACTTTGTTTTTGCGAGTGCGACACTCTCATAAATGAAGAATTTGCTGATTAAGCGTCCCATCGTTTCTTTAATTACACCACCCTTCAATATATTTTTGATATTTTTTTGTCTTATTGTAGAAGACTTGTAAAGTGAAGGGGCAATAGGGGGTGATTGGTTTGAATGTCGCATACTTTGCGATTTTTGCATCGTCGTCAATGTACCAATAGACCTTGAAGACTCCCCCGTTTTGCGTTTGCTTCCTACAATATTCTCATGTCATTGACATTCCCATTCTAATGCTTTCAAGGCACGAACTACAGATCAATATGCATCCCGCTCATCTGGGTGCATATCTGTCAGATACATATACACATCTTCATCCTCAGCATCTTCATCATCACCATCTTTGTCTATCAAATGTGTATCATGAGTCCCCATTGTGCCACATAATTGAGCACGAATCTCTTGAATATTAGCAACTTTGTTTGCTTTTGCTTTATTTTTGTTATGCAGTAGCAATCGTATCTCTTCTTTCGCTTCGGGAGGCACTCTCAAACACTTTTTGGTGTTGTTATGTGGGTCGTTATGTGTTAAATGGAACTTGAATCGTGTGATGCCTCCACTTTTCATCAACAACCCATAAAAATTACAAATTGTTCTATTTTTGTTCCCCTCAACTTGTGAACAATACTTCCAAGCCGGATCTCACCCTAGCATGGCAGAACCACCTTCACTAGCCATGCAAAATCTATTGCAAAAGAAATACACTTGAATGTGATTTCAATATAAATAAAAAATAAAAAATTAAGTCAACATTTAAATTTAACATATTGCAATGGAATGTGAAAAGAAAATTAAATAATCATGTAAAATGAGCATATTCCAAATATACTAATTTATGCTAATAACTAAATTAATTAAATAATTTAGCCAAGTTAGTTTACTAAATCTAAATCTATGAGAAATCTACAAAATAATCATAAAGAATGAACATATTTCATATTCCAAATATACTAGTTCATGTTAATTAAACTAGCTAAATAATTTAGCTAAGTTATTTTTTTGAATCTAAATGTAATTCTATGAAAAATTTACTAAATATAAAAATTAATCATAATTGAATATGAAAATAAATCTCAATAATCATAAAAAATGAACATGTTTGATATTCCAAATATACTAGTTCATGTTAATTAAACTAATTAAATAATTTAGCTAAGTTATTTTTTGAATCTAAATGTAATTCTATGAAAAATTTACTAAATATAAAAATTAATCATAATTGAATATGAAAATAAATCACAATAATCATAAAAAAATGAACATGTTTGATATTCCAAATATACTAGTTCATGTTAATTAAACTAATTAAATAATGTAGTCAAGTTAAGTTTTTG
The DNA here is from genome assembly GCA_030254885.1 of Vitis rotundifolia. Classification (NCBI taxonomy): domain Eukaryota; kingdom Viridiplantae; phylum Streptophyta; class Magnoliopsida; order Vitales; family Vitaceae; genus Vitis; species Vitis rotundifolia. The sequence goes on along the minus strand of CM058164.1, from coordinate 9,439,897 downwards.
AATCTAAATGTAATTCTATGAAAAATTTACTGAATATAAAAATTAATCATAATTGAATATGAAAATAAATCGCAATAATCATAAAAAATGAATATGTTTGATATTCCAAATATACTAGTTCATGTTAATTAAACTAATTAAATAATTTAGCTAAGTTATTTTTTTGAATCTAAATGTAATTCTATGAAAAATTTACTAAATATAAAAATTAATCATAATTGAATATGAAAATAAATCACAATAATCATAAAAAATGAACATATTTGATATTCCAAATATACTAGTTCATGTTAATTAAACTAATTAAACAATTTATCTAAGTTAATTTTTTGAATCTAAATGTAATTCTATGAAAAATTTACTAAATATAAAAATTAATCATAATTGAATATGAAAATAAATCACAATAATCATAAAAATGAACATATTTGATATTCCAAATATACTAGTTCATGTTAATTAAACTAATTAAATAATTTATTAATTAGTTGAATGTAATTCTAACTAGAATGAATGTGAAAATAAATCACAAATAATCATCTAAAATAAACATATTAATTTATAATTAAATAATCAAATTAACCTAAGTTAATTCAATAAAAATATACAAATTAATTACAATTGAATGTAAAAATAACATTAAATCATCCATATTGCAAATATACTAATTAATTGAAAATACATGAATTAATTACAATTTAAAACAAACATACCTTAAAATGATTGAATAATTGAGCAACCTTAGAAAAATTGGAGTAATGAGAGAGCAAATGAAGAATGAAATCAAAGGTGGATGAAATGGATGCAAAATGGGCTATATTTAGGAGAAATTTGGGCCAAAATAGCCGTTGGAAGATGATTTTACCATTGAAAAATAATTTTGGCCGTTTGATCAAAATATGGGCGAAATCTAACTGTTCGATCGTGATTTTACCGTTGGAATCTCATCCTAACCGTTGGATCAAACCCAGATTCAATCTGAGGTGTTGGATAGATGACCATTGTAGGCAGGCATGGCGGGTAGCATCTGGGTCGTCGGATCAACACGGGCATGATCTGGGCCATCAGATCACGCTAGAGAGAGGAGCAAATATGTCGCCAAAAAGTCAGCGATTTTCTTTCGTCTGGGCTAACTTTTCCAATTAATCGGCAATTTATCGCATGGAGCCGATATATCGTTGATATATTGGCGATTTTTTGTCGATTTTTATCGATTTTTCTCCCCTTTGATTTTTCTTCACAAAATATTCCTCCATGGTTACAAGTGAAGACTGCAACTATAAAGCAAAGGAAATGGAGAGAAGGATGATTTCACAAAAAAGCGATGAGAGGTGTACTGATGAAAAAGTGTCCTTGCTGTATTCAGCTTGGAGTGCTTTACTAAATGAAACTATAGTTGAGGATAGTGAGTTCTTTCAAAGGTTCGGACTCAGCAAATCCAGTGTGCCAAAAGCCCCTCATTTTGAAAATTGCAAGTTGAACACAAAAGTAAATGAACGTCTTGATACCCGTTGTAAGAATGGGAGGTTCACTCCTTGGACAATTTGGAAGGGATTTTTAGACATCTATCCACCATCTGAAACTGATGAACAAATGATATATTTGAGACAAGCAGCTATGTCCAAAGGCTCTTATCCTCCCTGGGTATGCTTCTTGGATCTAACCTGAAAATGATGTGTTAAGTTTAGCTACTAGCTAAAAGATAGCTACATTTATGATTTGATCTTGTAGATATCTACCCATGAGATATGTTGTATTAGACTTGTATCCACATGTACTCATTTATATGCACGCAGTTTGTGCACACACGCATAAAAAAGAACAGAAGCCCCCCTGAATCTCTACAACAGTCAGCGTTTTGTTTACAGTTATACTTCTATGCAGCATATAAAACATCCAAATACTTCTAGTTTTGAATTCTATATGAAAGCCAGCCATTAGTATATTGATTTGGTTTTGTGTTGGACACATAGCACACAGAGTCGCTTACAGCTAGCTGGAAATGTTAATATGGATAGAAGGAATATGCTCCCCCACTATATAGTGGCCGTGGAAATGGAAATTCAAGAGACGTGCATGTTCATTTTTGAAAATGGAAAAGAAATAAAAAATCACTGTCTTCCTTTTATTTCTATGTTGTTATCAACATATGCTGTTACTTTCTATCATTGTAGTCAATGCCTCAAAGGAAATACAAGTCTAAGGGGAGGGTATCTAAATAAAAGTCTCATGAAAATGGAGTAAACTTCAATCATGATGCTTGTGTGTTCTCTTTGGTTGTCTCATGCAGTAGCAGTAAACTGATAGTTTTGATATGTGATATTTGTAGTTTCTTCCTTTCTAGTTGTCTCTATGTGCATTAACAGATTAAGTCTTTGTAATTTTCAACATTTTATATATACATATGATTTTTCAGATTTCAGGATCAGACGAAGACAATTATCCCTTCACAAGGAAAGTGCGAAGGGACATATGGAGCCATCAGCATCCGTTGAACTGCCGAGATCCTAATGTAAGATTTCTTGTCGCTGACTGGGAGAGACTGCCTGCATTTGGTATGGGAGCCCAGATTGCTGGAATGTGTGGGCTTCTTGCCATTGCAATTAGTGAAAAAAGGGTCCTTGTTACAAACTATTATAACCGTGCTGATCATGATGGTTGTAAAGGTATAAATTGTCAATTAAAGGTCACATTAGCACTTATAGAGTACAGATAAAAAACTTTTGAATGAGAGGTCTGTGAAATTCAGGTTTCGTGGGGCCTGAATTCATTAAGATCAAATCAAATGGTGAGCAGGGTAAAGCCCAAATAATAATGACGGGCGGTGCCCCATCACAGACAACTTGTTTCCTTTTTGATCTTTTTAAGCACATTTACTGCCTACGAGGTTCAATTGGTAAAATTATAGAATGATGTTGTGATAGTGATTTTGGATCATCTGATTCATCTTGTTGCTTTTGAACGATGGAGATCTAGATCAAAAGTTTTAAAATCATGACTATATTTTGGTGTTGGAGATGTCTCAAATGAAGCCAAGCAGTTGGAAGGCTTGCCCTTCCATAAAACTTGCTTCTTCTGTTTACGGTGTCCTAAAAATTCATTCTCTGAATTCAGGCTTTGGATGCGACTTGGTGACCTGTGTTGATTTCCGGTTGTTGTACTCTTCTGACTAACAGAATAAAACCATCTTGGGACAATATTTAACCATTGAAACTTATATAATCATTCGTGTGCCTTTTAGGTCCACATCGCTCTAGTTGGTCTTGCTATTTCTTTCCAGAAACATCCCAAGAGTGTTGAGACCGAGCATTTGAGCTTATGGGGACAAAAGAAGCATGGGAGAATGGAACGATAACAGGGGAAAACAATTATAGTTCAAAGGAAATATGGGATGGACCAACTCCCGGGCAAGCTTCAGTAAATCTACACATACCATTTTTTATTGATTTGTTTATGGAGGCCATCAACAGTGCACCATTTCTTCCAGTTGCTAATTTCAGAATTTTAACAGGGTTTGGGGTAATCCTTGGAGTTATCTGCAGTCTACAACAGAAATAAATGGAAGTTTGATTACTTATCATCGCAAAATGGATTGGAGGTGGTGGCGAGCATAGTTGAAACCAATTTTCATATAGAAATGGAAATTTCTGGTTTACATGTTTCTCCTGCAGCTTGCTTTTGAATATTTTTCTTCAGTTTTATTAGTTGGCCTTTACCCTTCATTTGGTGTCTGGAAATGATACTAGAAAGAGAACATAGATACCCAGAATGACCAGAGCTGGTCATAATTTAATTATTATACTGCTTGGATATTTTCAGGCAGTACGCTACCTAATGAGGTTTCAGTCTTGAGTACACATGTGGCTTATTGAACATTGAGCGCCATACTGCATTTGGATGGGAAGCTGCAAAAATGGTTCCTGCAGGTCTCGGCCAAGAATGGCCAGAGGTTTGTCAATCTACACCCTTATGCCTTGTTTGGTTGTTGACAGGAGGGAGGAAATGTTGGAACATTGTTCTTCAATATATATATATATATATATATGTGCATGAATGTGTGTAATAAAATGCCATCTCATCGTTAGCAGTTGATCTAATTTTAAGGTGTAGCAGTGAGAACTTGCTGATGGCTCTCATGTTTGATCAAATCTATATGAAGAGCCTGATGCCAAAATCCATTGTTAATGATCTTAATCTCTCGGTGGATTTTGTAAGCAAACTTAAAGCTAAGTCTATGCGGAGTAGCTCATTTTCTATTTGAAAGCCATAATGAAATTGATATGATATGTTCCTCCAAGTGATGATCAAGAATCAACTGATAAACTTGATTACCGGGTACAATGCAGTTCCCATTATCTTTTGACAATGTTAGTTCAAGTTGGACTAAGTGCATATGTAGATAATGAATTCACCTGTCATATATATTTTGTTTTGGGGCTGTGTTGAAGCTCATACTCTCATAAGCCAGATTTCTTTTCCATAGGGTGTTACGAACAAACCAAGATCTGATATTGAAGAATTTGTATGGTCAAATCACAAAGCATGGATTCCTAGGCCACTCCTAAGCATGCATGTGACAATGGGAGATGAGGCATGTGAAATGAAGGTGGTTGAGTTTGAAGAGTACATGCGGCTTGCTGACCGCATTAGACAACAGTTTCCACACCTTGATAGCATTTGGCTCTCCACAGAAATGCAGGTCTGAAAAATCTCCTGTTGTGTTGAATCTTTTTTTCTTAAAGTACAATATAGGGTTACTAGCACATACATGGATATGTTTGTAACATTAATGCTGGCATTATGTTTTAAGGAATTTATAGAGAAATTAAATTTGTATCCACATTGGAAATTCTACAACACAGATGTGAGCCGGCAAGTGGGAAACACAACGATGGCAACCTATGAAGCGAGTCTTGGCTGGGGAACCAGCACAAACTATCCAATGGTTAATTTCTAGATGGCAGCTGAATGTCACAAGATGCTTCAAATGAGCCTCCCCATGGGCTTATAGAGCCCAGGAAGTTTCTGGAGACTCTTACACTTAGCCATTAGTGGGAAGAGTGTGGAAGGTTCTAGAAATGTCTAGAAAAGTCCACACATTTCTACACTATGGTGGAAGACATAGGAAAAGTTCAGGGCTTTTTAGAGAATTCTAGAGGTCTCTTGTACATACACTTGTACATAGAATAGTGTAGAGTGTTCTAGAATGTTCTTGAATTGTAAGGAACCCTCCAAGGTTCCAGAGAGTTCCAATGGTGCCTATAAATAAGTGAGGGCCTCATTTGGCCAAGGCACCAAGCAAGTAAGCTCTCAAAGCACTTGTAAAGGCTTCCTTGAGTAATAAAAGCTTCCATTCTTCAAAGAGTTGCCTACTACGCCTTTTAAGCTTCCGAGTCGTGAGCACCTTAGCCTAGCGAGCAGAGCATTGGGAGTCAGGCTGACTTAGCAAGATCAACCATCTTGACTTGTCTAAGTGCCGCACGAGCTTAGAAAACGACTAAGTCCGTGACAAGTGGTATCAGAGCGTGGCTACAAAGCGGGCATAGTAAAGGAAGCATGTCGGGCTCTAACATGGATGAGACTAGTGAGCAAACCCGTGGGAGGGAGACCGAACCTACTGCATGAGGCAGGGGCAGGAAGGATAAGTCTCGTGACGCCATGGCCAACATGGAGGCAAGGCTAGCCAAGGTGGAGCTAGCCATGGCAGACACCCGAGAAGGGGTGGACTTGATAGAGCAAGGCCTGGAGAAGGGCTTAGAGGATCTAAGGGAGCAGATCCAAGACCTTCATGAGGGAGTGCTAGGCTCACAAGTTCAGCCGATGTCACACGAAGAGTTCATGTCCTTCCAAGACAAGGTCATGAGCATGTTTGCTAGTGTGGAGTCAAGGATGCCTTGGCTGCGCGCATGGAGGGCCGAGACCAGGAGATTCGACAAGATTTGGCCATCTATAAGACTGCCGTATCAGCACGAGTCATGGCCACTCATGAGGCACCAAGGGTGGAGGTGCCCAAGCCACACACATTCAGTGGCAAGAGGGATGCTAAGGAGCTGGATAACTTCTTGTGGCACATGGAACGCTACTTTGAGGCTATCTCACTGATGGATGAAGCCACTAAGGTACGCACCGTGACCCTCTACCTCACTGATAATGCTACTCTATGGTGGCGTCGAAAGTTTGCCGATATAGAAAAAGGGACATGCACCATAGACACATGGGATGCCTTCAAGAGAGAAATCAAGAGGCAATTCTACCCTGAAGATGTGGCTTACCTAGCAAGAAAGAATATGAAGCATCTCAAGCACATGGGCTCAATCCGTGAGTATGTTAAAGAGTTCTCTACGCTTATTCTTGAGATACCTAACATGTCCGAGGAGGAGCTATTGTTCAACTTCATGGACAACTTGCAAAGCTGGGCCAAGCAAGAGTTGAGGAGACGTGGTGTCCAAGATCTAGCCACAGCTATGGCGGTAGCAGAGTCCTTGGTGGATTATAGAAAGGGAGACTCCTCCAAGCCCAAGCCACAGTCTAAGGGAAACCATGCCAAAGGTGGGAGAGACAAGAGATCACGAAGCCACACTTCTAAGGAAGGATCAAGCAAAGGCCCTAGTGGTAAGGATGGCAAAGGCAAGGATAAGCGGAAGGAGTTCACGCCCAGGACCAATTGCTTCCTATGTGATGGTCCACACTGGGCACGAGACTGTCATAAGAGGAAAGCCCTAAATGCTATGATCGAGGAAAAGGAGAAGAGGGCGATGCTCATATGGGATCGTTACAACTCCTAAATGCCCTCAAGGCCAAGCCGATGCCTAAGACGCCTCAAAGCAAAGGGTTGATGTATGTAGAGGCTCTTGTAAATGGGAAGACCACCAAGGCCCTGGTGGACACTGGTGCCACTCATAACTTTGTCTTTGAGGATGAGACAAAGAGGCTAGAGCTCAAGCATCCAAGGAAGAGGTTGGCTCAAGCAGTCAATTCAACTGCGAAGCCATCACACGGGGTGGCTCGCGGGATGACTATGCACATCGGCTCATGGGAAGGAAGGGTCAACTTCACAGTGGCACCCATGGACGACTTCAAGATGGTACTAGGGATGGACTTCCTACAGAAGGTCAAGGTCGCGCCACTACCTTTCCTACACTCAATGGCTATCCTAGAGGAGGAAAAGCCATGCATGGTCCCTACGGTCACTGAAGGTACGCCCAAGACCCCTATGTTATCAACTATGCAAGTGAAGAAGGGGTTAAAGAGGAAAGAGGTAACCTACCTCGCCACCCTTAAGGAAGAAGGGGATGATGGGTCGAGAGAACCCATGCCTAAGGAAATCGAGGGGGTCCTTGATGAGTTCAAGGACGTGATGCTACCTGAGTTGCCTAAGAGACTTCCTCCTAGGAGAGAGGAACATCACAAGATTGAGTTGGAGTCGGGAGCCAAGCCCCCTGCTATGGGGCCATACAGGATGGCACCACCCGAGCTGGAAGAGCTAAGGAGACAACTTAAGGAGTTGCTGGATGCAGGGTTCATCCAACCATCCAAGGCTCCCTATGGCGCGCCGGTCCTATTTCAGAAGAAACATGACAGGTCCCTACGGATGTGTATCGACTATCGAGCACTCAACAAGGTGACGGTAAAGAACAAGTACCCTATTCCGCTCATCGTTGACTTGTTCGATGAACTTGGTAGGGCAAGATACTTCACAAAGCTAGACTTAAGGTCAGGCTACTATCAAGTAAGGATTGCGGAGGGGGACGAGCCGAAGACTACATGTGTGACCAGGTACGACTCATATGAATTCTTAGTGATGCCCTTCGGCCTCACCAATATCCCAGCAACATTCTGCACACTCATGAATAAGATCTTCCACCCATATTTGAACAAGTTCATGGTGGTATACTTGGATGACATAGTCATCTACAGTAACACCCTGAAGGAGCACGTAGAGCATTTAAGGAAGGTCTTCAAGATCCTAAGACAGAATGAGCTATATGTAAAGAAGGAGAAGTGCTCCTTTGTTAAGGAAGAAGTGAGCTTCCTAGGGCATCGCATCAGAGATGGCAAGCTGATAATGGATGATAGCAAGGTGAAAGCCATCCAAGAATGGGATCCACCAACCAAGGTACCTCAGCTCAGATCTTTCATTGGTTTAGTTAATTACTACTGGCGGTTCATCAAGGGTTATTCGGCAAGGGCAGCTCCACTCACTGATCTTCTTAAGAAGAACAAGGCATGGGAATGGAACGAAAGGTGCCAACAAGCCTTTGAGGATCTGAAGAAGGTTGTGACTGAGGAGTCGGTGTTGGCACTACCCGACCACAGCAAGGGTTTTGAGGTACACACGGATGCCTCAAACTTCGCTATAGGGAGAGTCCTTATGCAAGATAGGCATCCAATCGCCTTCGAGAGCCGCAAGCTAAATGACATGGAGAGGCGCTACACGGTGCAGGAAAAGAAAATGACGGCCATCGTCCATTGCTTGCGCACCTGGAGGCACTATCTTCTAGGGTCTCACCTCCTAGTGAAGACCGATAATGTTGCCACTAGCTACTTCCAAACACAGAAGAAGCTAAGTCCTAAGCAAGCTAGGTGGCAAGACTTTCTGGCCGAGTTTGACTATACACTGGAGTATAAGCCAAGAAGTGATAATCATGTGGTCGACGCCCTAAGCCGAATGAGAGAGCTAGCATCCATGACGAGCCAACTCCAAGGAGACATAATGGATCTTCTAAGGGAAGGGTTGCAACATGATCCAGTGGCTAAGAGCCTCATCGCCCTGGCTCATGAAGGGAAGACTAAGGGGTTTTGGGTGGAGGATGGCCTACTCTACACGAAGGGGAGACGACTCTACGTGCCTAAGTGGGGGAATATAAGACAGAATCTGATTAAGGAGTGCCATGACACCAAGTAGGCTAGACACCCTGGGCAACGACGCACGAGGGCACTACTCGAGTCGGCTTACTACTGGCCTCAAATACGGGATGAAGTTGAGGCCTATGTGAGGACTTGTCTTGTGTGCCAACAAGACAAGGTGAAGCAACGACAGCCTAGAGGCCTGTTGGAACCACTACCTATAGCAGAGCGCCCATGGAATAGCGTCACCATGGACTTCATCATCGGGCTACCCAAGTCAGAGGACAACGGCTCCATCATTGTAGTAGTGGACAAGTTCTCTAAGTACGCGACCTTCATAGCAGCCCCTACTGACTGCACTGCGGAGGAGACAGCAAAGCTAATCTTAAAGCACGTAGTCAAGTATTGGGGGTTGCCTAAGTATATTATCAGTGATCGCGATCTGCGTTTCACTGGGAAGTTTTGGACGGAGCTCTTCAAGCTTATGGGTTTGGAGCTTCACTTCTCCACAAGCTTTCACCCATAGACGGATGGGCAAACTGAGAGGGTGAACGCCTTACTAAAGCTATACTTAAGGCACTTCGTGAGTGCCAACCAGAAGGTTTAGGCTAAGTTGCTAGATATAGCCCAATTCTCATACAACTTGCAAAGGAGTGAGGTAACCAACAAGAGCCCGTTCGAGCTAGCCACAGAGCAGCAACCCTTAACTCCTCACACACTAACAATAGGCTATACGGGGAGAAGTCCGGCGGCTTTCAAGTTCACAAAGGGGTGGCACGAGCAAGCTGACATAGCACGCTCATACTTGGACAAAGCCGCTAAAAAAATGAAGAAGTGGGCTGACAAGAAGCGACGTCACACGGAGTACAAGGTCGGAGACATGGTACTTGTCAAGCTCCTTCCTCAACAATTCAAATCCCTAAGGCCGGTGCATAAGGGCCTTGTGAGGAGGTATGAAGGGCCCTTTCCCATACTTGGGAAGGTCGGCAAGGTGTCCTATAAGGTCGAGTTACCACCAAGGTTGAAAATTCATCCCGTCTTCCACATAAGCTACTTGAAACCATATCACAAAGACAAGGATGATCCAAGCCGAGGGTTTTCTAAGAGGGCACCTATAGCGGTTGTGACCTTCTATGACAAGGAGGTGGAACACATCATTGCAGACCGAGTCATCAGGAGACGAGGTGTGCCTCCTGCAACCGAGTACCTGGTGAAATGGAAGGGACTACCAGAGAGCGAGGCTAGCTGGGAGCCAGCAGCTACACTATGGCAATTCCAGGAAAAAATTGAGCGATTCCAGGCAGAAGGCGTGACTAGGACGTTTGCGGCATAGGTGGGGGAGAGTGTCACAAGATGCTTCAAATGAGCCTCCCCATGGGCTTATAGAGCCCAGGAAGTTTCTGGAGACTCTTACACTTAGCCATTAGTGGGAAGAGTGTGGAAGGTTCTAGAAATGTCTAGAGAAGTCCATACATTTCTACACTATGGTGGAAGGCATAGGAAAAGTCCAAGGCTTTCTAGAGAATTCTAGAGGTCTCTTGTATATACACTTGTACATAGAATAGTGTAGAGTGTTCTAGAATGTTCTTGAATTGTAAGGAACCCTCCAAGGTTCCAGAGAGTTCCAATGGTGCCTATAAATAGGTGAGGGCCTCATTTGGCCAAGGCACCAAGCAAGTAAGCTCTCAAAGCACTTGTAAAGGCTTCCTTGAGTAATAAAAGCTTCCATTCTTCAAAGAGTTGCCTACTACGCCTTCTAAGCTTCCGAGTCGTGAGCACCTTAGCCTAGCGAGCTGAGCATTGGGAGTCAGGCTGACTTAGCAAGATCAACCGTCTTGACTTGTCTAAGTGCCGCACGAGCTTAGAAAACGACTAAGTCCGTGACATGAAGCTGACTTCTTTGTTGGAGCATTGAGTTCTACATGGTGCTTTCTCATGAATGGCATGAGGAACACCGGAGGAAAAGTAATGGCCGGATAATTAAGTGTCAACAAGGATAGATTCTAGTAGTGAATTGTAGATAACTTGAAGGATAGTCTACAGCTGCATCCAATTTTATACATTGTAAATCCACACACATGTTCATAATAAACCAGTGGTGTAGATCTATTTCTTCCTTCATGATAGGAATAAAAGGTTACTGTGGAAGAGTTGTGCTGGAAATCTTTCAAATTACCTTTTGAAAAGGTCCAGGATCCAATATATATATATATATATATAGAGAGAGAGAGAGAGAGAGAGAGAGAGAGAGAGAGAGTGTGAGAGAAAAGTTGTTTCACCGTTCAATTCTTCACCCCAAGTTAAGAATGGAACCGCAGGAAAATCGAGAATCACTTCATTTCACAGCACAAAAGTCTTTCACCTCTCTTCAAAAACTTTTCTTCCACAGTTCTCTCTGTCTTTCTTGTTTAGAGAAAAATTAAAGTGAGCAAGAGAGAGACATCTCCATTTTTTTTATTATTATTTATTTATTTAGTGGGTGGTTTCGGCAGTTTCAACTCCTAAAAACTACTCCCCCCATCTCTGATTTGGTTGGATCAGCTCGACTTGGGCACCCACCTAACTCCAACAAATTGTAAATCTAAACATTAATTCATAAAAACCATTTTTCATTTATATGAACAAGATTACTGTCGAAGAGTTGGTAGTGTTTTGATAGGAGAATTATAATTTAGGATCTAGAATGAAAGGTTGTGTAATTGGGATAAAGGATATAAAAGGCGAAAGATATAAAAGATTTAACTCATGAGTTCTGATTTAATTCTTTTTGTTTTATTTTGTTGTACATGTTATGGTTTTTATACACTTTATTATTTATAATTAAATGTTAATAAAAATGTTGTTTTTACTATTTTTTATTATAAATAATTATTTATAATAATTAGAAATAATAATAATAATAAATAATAATGATAATAGTTATATAATAATATTATTATTAAAAGATGATATTAATACCACTATTGATAATATTTTACTAATAACAATAACACATATTAATATAAATATTATTCATATATTTTTAATAATAAGTAATTATTTTCAACAATATATCAAATAATGAATAATATTAAAATACTAATAGATATAATATATATTTCATGATTGTGTTAAAAAATACTAAAAAGTGTAAATAATAATGATAATAAAAGCAAAAAAGTAGGATCGAAAGATAAATAATAACAAAAAAAAAAAAAAAAACCATGACAAAATAAAGAAAAAGACAAGAATAGTATTTATGTAATTTTATTCATTATAAATTTTATATCCTAGGCAAATTATATTTGAATCCACTAAATTGTTCTTTGCATCGACCTTTTGAATAATTTTTAAGGACAAAAATGTCATTTAATCAAATCCTTAAACTACCATTTCTTATACCTCCACTTTTTTACTTATATTATTTCCATAATTCTAATAAAATTTATCAAGAAAGTTATGTTTTTCACTAATGGATATCTAAATAATCATCTTTAATGATGGTACTATTAGGATTGAGCCCTAGAAAGTATGATATAATGTAATAGATTGAGATTTATTTATAAATTTATTTATTTTTATTTCTTGATTTTGCTTTATTATCTCATATAAATTAATTGGTTGTTTGAGCATACACACTCATATCTTTACATTATACATAACCCAAGTGCATTAGAAATTATAGAGAGGATATAACTCATGGTTTCCTTGTAAGTAGATAAGTTGTCCATAATTAGTTCATGGATTTGGCCAATCTAGTAGAAACTATAGTGCATTACCTCTTAATTGAAAGGATGATTTGTCTTTGTCATCGGTATAGGTTTCCCATGATAAGTGCACTAGTATATGTGATGCACATTGGACATGACCCACAGTGAATCATGACATAAAGCTATCGATTGTCATGATTCACCAAGCTACTATACTACATAAACTTTTAACCTTGAAAGGATATTGAGTTTGTGTTGAAATCAATAAGACACTTTAACCTATGAGTGACACTCTAAAGCGGCCATATATCTCTATGGATTTAGTCACTATTGATGGAGATTAGTGACAACAAGTATTCTTATTAGAGGTACCATTATATCTCATGGGTTTGAGATGGCATGTCCCCTTGGGTAATCCAAAAGACATGTGATCGTAAAATTTGTGGTCATAGTAGTTCCTTTAGTGGAATTTGATATATGCTCCTTAGGATTAGAATATGTTAATTGATCACATAATAAGTGGAATATGTAACTCAAGGATTGGAAAGATACTTAATAGGTGATAACACTACCTTGTTAAATTATAGACAGTAGTTCATTGGGAGTTTATATGAAGTGGACAGTAGGCCACGAATTCAAGCTTTGTCTCGGTGTTATTTACATAGGATACTGGAGTGTAGTTGATTCGCCATAATGAAATGTTGAATCAACTTCAAAATGGAATTTTGAGAAAGTCAGTACTCATATGGGTCTTAATGGTCCCCACTTTTAGCTTATATACCATGTTGGCACAATTTATAAGGACTTTGGTATGACCATTGTCTTCCATCTCTAGAGAAAGAGTCAAAGCTTCCTTTTTTTTAAAGCCCACCCATTGGAATTCCAAGGTTATGATAGAGTCATCGGATGGAAGACTTTGAGTGTATGAGACCTCTACATATTACAAGTTTCTTCTTAATCGCACGTATTTGATCTGGGATTATCCAAATCTAGGTATAAGCCTCTCAATCTCTAGATTTGTATTCTAATATGGTTTTTGATACCATATTTTTTTGCAATGTTAGATCTAGAGAACCCTAGGGATAGATGCATACACACTATGAAATCTAAGGCCTGGGAATAGGGTAATACAAAGTGCCTAGTTAACTGGTATCAAACCTTTAAGTTAAGATTTTGCATGCTAGATCTATTTTAGGGTATGCTCATGTATTTTTTGCAGGGTTGGCTATTCATGCCATGGTCCAAAGGGATGAATGTTTGTTTTTCATATTTCAAATATTCTAATGATTGTTCATATAATGAATATGTGGTTGTTTGGTGGTTTTAAGTGTGTTGCTTTCTAGTTTAGGTTGTAAACTCTATGGTTAAGAGCATAGGAATTTTTTTTTTAATGTAATTTTTTTTTTCTTTTAGGCTAGATTGATTGTAAACTCTGTTTTAAGAAGTATAGGACTTTTGATTATGTAAAAGTTTGGTTTTTTTATCAATCTTGTAACCCAAAAAGACCATGAAAGCACTCCGACCCATCACAATGGATCCATGGACAATCTAACTACAAATTTTTGTTGTAAATAAAATATTAGAGCTTAAATATGCCTTAATATATGATAACTCTAACCAATAAAAACTAGAAATAGAATTACCATGGTTTTATAGTATTCTGGATTGTCATCCTTTAGGATGAGTTCTAATACATTTATTTATTTTTAGATTAAAAGAATTAATTATTTACTAAAGATATTGAAATTCTAAATTAAATAAATAAGGATAAAATATGAATAAAATTTTCAAAAAAATATTAAATGAAATAAATCAAACAAAAAGAAATAATGTTTCAAAGAGTTTCATAATTCAATGTCAAATCCTTAGAAAAAGAGCATTATAAAAATCTAGGGTTTAAGATTAAAGTCAATACTAAATTGAATCTTAAGACCACTATTGCATCTGAAACTTAGATTTTTCCTTTATAAAATAAATTCTTAAAACCATTAAGTTAATGAGATTAATTAACGATTAAAGATTTGACTTTTTAACATTTCCTACTCCTTGTAGCCTTGTTTTGGGAGAAATAATGATAGGGAAGACCAGGATAACTAATTATCAAGAGTTACTAAAAATTACTAGTATCAAGTAATAATCTATTGTATTATTCCCTAATACAACTCACAAGGATAAGTGATGGTTAATTTTGATTTTCAATCTTTATTCAATCAAAACCTAAATCTATTTTTAATTTGTAGATTTAAGCCTTAGATTCGTTAATAGTATGATCAAATTATAGTAACTAGTGATCAAGGTCTTCCCAAGAATCACTAGCATTTTTATAAGAATCCTCTATAACTTATCTAGGGTGATCTCACATGGAGGATTTATTCCTATCAATTAAATCTTGAAAACATAAAGCAAATCACAACTTTACTATGTTCTTGCTACTCTTCTTTGGATTCTTCACCTTCATGTTAGTATCTCCATATCAATCAAGTTAGCTAAACATGGTGGAGGATTTCTCCTCACAATGTTTGGTTGCCAAGAAAATAAAATATAAAGATAAAAAAAAAAAAAAAAAACAAGAGAGAACCTAAAACTTTATTAAAGACTTTTAAGAGGAGAGAACAATCTCCCTTTTTACATTCTTTCTCTTTCTCCTCCTACTAAACCTAGAAGTAAAAGAGTTTATTTAATAAATTCAATAACCTAACATGTGGCACACTTCCATTGGCCACTTATTACAAAGAAAAGTCATAAAAAATATTTCGAATTCTAAATGGGTATCATGCATTTCGAATAAGGTAAAGGCATTTAGAACTTGTTTCAATAAGTTTTGGGGCTCAAACTCAATCACCAGTGGTTGAGTTCAAAATTAGGGTGAGTTCTAACTCAATTTTGAACTCATAAGTAGAGGAAAAATTGCCAATTCAAAATCCAATATGTGAGTTTGAAATTCTCTATGAATTTTGACCTCACCCATCGCCAGTTTGATTCCAACATATATAACTTCCTTATTTTAGATCCAATTTACACATCATTTGAAGCATTGGACTCTTGACTTCTCAAACTTCGAAACAATATATAGCATGCCCAACTTTGATAAGTGCTCCAAATTTCACCTCAAAGTTAGAGTACATGTTGTGGCCAAATTTTGAGTTCCAAATTTCCATTTGAACTTGATTGCATTTTCTTCAAACCTCCTCCATTATGGTTGTTTGCTCTTCATCTCACTTCATAACATCTGTTGTTATACTTCATGCCTATGACTTGCTCATTGCACCTTTGCTTGGACTTTTCATGGTTCTCAAGTTCGAAGTCTCTCATTTATGCATATGTAACCCCTTCTACTCCCTTGAACCTAGAATTAGGCTCAAAATAGAAGTTAGATCTATAACTAGGATCTTAGCATCAATTTGAGTTAAGTTAGATGATTTGAGATTTTTATATTGCATAAATCATATCATATCTGTGCCATTGGAGTACATATTTTGGCTTCAGTCATCCCCCTCAACCTAAAATTTGCTAGTCCCTAGCAAATTTACATATTTAAATGTTCACAATTTTCATTATGAGACTTGTGAATTGGTCAAACACCATTATGTTTTCTTTTCTTTGAGTAATAGAAAGTCTTCTACCCTTTTTGTATTAATTCATACTTATGATTAGGGGCCCTCCTAAATTCCAAACATTTCCAGACTACGGTGGTTTTTGTCATATATTGATAATTATTTTATAGTGACTTGACCTTTTTTTTTTATGAAAAATAAATATGATGTAGGCAATGTGTTTCCTATTTTTCGCAAAATGATTAGCAACCAACTTGGGTCCAAAGTAAAACTATCAAGTCTCATAATAAGAGGGAATACTTCAATAAAATATTATCCCTATTCATTTAAAAAAGATGATATTATTCACCAATCCTCTTGCATAGATACCCCATAGCAAAATGACATTGCAGAACAAAAAAATCAATACTTGTTAGAAGTCACTCAAGCCTTATCATTTCAAAAAGTATACCTAAGTCATGTGGAGAAGAGCAGTTTTAATTGTTGCCCACTTAATAAATCAGTTTCCCTATGGGGTCTAGGGTGACTAAACGTCTAATGGTTGTTTTTTCCTAACTTTCATGGATTTTGAAAACCACCTCCTAAAGTGTTTGGTTGTGTGTCCTTTGTTCAAATCTATGCTTAATATCTTACAAAACTTGATCCATGTGCTTTCAAATGTGTTTTCATAAGGTATTTAACAAAAAAAAAAAAAAAAGTATCAAAGCTATCACCCAACCACAAGAATAATTTTCATATCTATGGATGTTACATTTGTGCAAAAAAAAATTTCCCTATTCCTTATCTTCAAGGAGAGACTTTGATGAAAAATAAGGAAGATTTGTTATGCCTTAACCTACTTATTACTTTTCTTACAAGCTCTATTGACACAACCAGCTTTAACCCACTTATACCTACCATGTCAAAGTATAATGGTGAAATTCGAGAGAAAGTTGGTCCTTTAATCAACTTACCACTACAGGTTTATTCAAGAAGGAAGCTACCCATACCTACACAAGTGCAAGTTTAAGAATCCAATCCTATAACAGGTATTGAAACTTCAGCATTACCTTTATTATCATCATTTACACCATCTTCGGTTGTTGAAGATTTACAATTGCATACTACCCTTAGGAAAAGCATTAGAAAGTATACCCAACATCCCATCTCTAATTTTATTTCATTTGATAAATTGTTCCCACTTACTGAGCCTGCCTCACACAAATAAATCCTATTGAAAACCCTCAAACAATACAAGAGGCACTTAGGGATTAGAATTGGAGAAAATGCATGAATGAGGAGATGAGAGCTCTAGAAATGTACAAAACATGGGAAATTGTAGAACTTCCTAAAGAAAAGAAACCAGTGGGGTGTAAATGGGTGTTTAACATAAGATGTAAAGTTGATGAGATTTTAGAAAGGTATAAAGCTAGATTGGTTACCAAGGGCTATACCCAAACATATGGAGTGGATTACTAGGAGACTTTTGCACTAGTGGCAAAGATAAATATTTTTATAATTTTATTATCATTGGCAACTAACTATGACAAGATGTTGCAACAATTTGATGTAAAAAAATTCATTCTTACATGGTAATTTAGAGGATGAGACATATATGGATACTCTACCAACGTTTAATAAAAGGTTTACAACCAACCATCTATGTAAACTCAAGAAGGCATTGTATAGACTTAAACAACTCTCAAAGCATGGTTTGGAAAGTTCACCAAGGCCATGATAGAGATGGAGTTTCAGCAAAGTTAAGGAGATCACACCTTCTTTATCAAACGCTCTTCTTTTAGAAAGGTCACTGTTCTAATAGTTTATGTTGATGATGTCATTGTTAGAGGTGATGATTTAGAGAAGATAAAACAACTTAAACAACGACTAGCCAGGAGTTTGAGATAAAAGACCTAAAAAAATTGAAGTATTTTCAAGGAATTGAAGTTTCTTTCTTAAGAAATGGCATTTTTGTGTCACAATAGAAGTACACTCTTGATCTCTTTAAAGAAACAGAGATGCTAAGAGAGAAATGCTAATTGAATGGAATTATAGGCTAAGTGATTCATTTGAATAAATAGTAATAGATCCAGGGCAATACCAATGTTTAGGTGGAAAATTAATGTACTTGTCATACACAAGATTGGAAATAGAATATGCTTTAAGTGTAAGGAGTCAATTCATGCACTCTCCTAGGGAAGAACATTTAAAAGCAATATACAAAGTTCTCCGCTATCTAAAGACTACCCTAATAAAAAAGAATTTCATTTAAGAACAATGAAGAACTAAACTTGGAAGCTTATATAGATACAAATTGAGCAAGATTAGTGATAGATTGAAGGTTAACATTAGGCTATTATACATTTTTAGGTGGAAATCTAGTTATTCGAAGAAGTAAGAAGCAAATAATTGTTGCTAGATTGAGTGCAAAAGTAGAATTTAGAGTAATGACATAAGGAATTTGCGAGGTTATTTTGGTTAAAAATCACTCTTGATGATCTTGGAATAAGATGAGAAGGAATAATGAAGTTACACTATAATAATAAGTTAATTATCAATATTGCTCATAATTTGGTACATCATGATCGTATTAAACATGAGGAAATTGACACGCATTTCATAAATAAAAAAATAAAATAAAATAAAATAAAAAAGAAAGGATAGTGGGTTGATTTGTACTCCATATGTTTCAATAAGAAGACAACTCGCTAATATCCTAACCAAAAGACTAGCTAATCACTCATTTCAAACAATCAATCACAAGTTGGGAACAAAAAATATTTATTCTCTCGCTTAAGGGGGGAGTGTTGGAAAGTCGCCATATATCCTAACCAAGAGACCAGTTGATCACTCATTTCAAGCAATCAATAACAAGTTGAGAATATAAAATATCTATTTTCCAACTTAAGATGGAGTGTCGGAAAGTCACCATAATACAAAATTAAGAATAAACTATATATTTTGTATTTAATTTAGGCTAATTTATGATATCATGAGCTTATATATATATATATAACATGTATATAATAGATTTATTGGATATTTAAGCTATTAACAATTTAATAATACCCAAAATATCTTTGATAGATGAAACATAAATCTAAAAAAAAATATATCCTAAAAAAAAAAGTAAAAACTTAAGATTTTGTTTGATTTCAAAAGTATTTTTTATTTTTTATTTTCTAAAAAAAATTATCAGTTTCTACATTTTCTTTTCTTGAAATTATGTTTGATTATAGAAAAAATGAAAACCGTGTTAAACAATGAAAATTGGGAAACCTTGCTTGGTCCTTATTTTTTGTTTTTTGCATTTAAATCATGAAAATAATCAAATTAGATTGGTTGATTATTTTTCTTATTCTTTTCATTATTAGTTATTGTAATATTATAATAAAAAAATATAGTATGTCTATAATTAAAAAAGAAATTGATCTACATATTTTGATACATTAAAATGAATTATTTTTAATATAAACATTTCTAAATTCTCAAATTCCTTCTAGTGAATCATAACCCTAAAAATCACAATTACCATGCTCTATTTTCTAATTAGTAATAAACAACGATAATTAGTGTTTCTCTTGTGATTGATAGTGTAAGATTGAAATCTAAACACAAATACTACTATTTTGACTTGCTTATATATGAGAAACAATGTTTTCAAAACTGGACCTGTCATCAAATTGGAAAAGTTATCGGTTCACGATTCACTGGTCGGACCGGTGGTCAAATTGCAGTGGAACCAGTGACATCATTAATATATATTTTTATATATTAATAAATAAAAATAATAAATTCTATCTAAATTTTGATAGTATCTATCATGTTTGTTAATTTTTTTCACAAAATTTTTTATCTATAGTTGTCAATCAACCCAATATTTTCAATAATTTCAATAAATTAAAATGTCAATATGTAATAAATAAAACAAAAATAAAAAAATTAAATATAAAATTAAAAAAAACTAAAATGGAAGGTTCCAATCGTGAGGAGATGGAGGGAGGAGAGAGAGAGAGAAAATTAAATTTTAAAAAACTAAAATGGAAGACAACTTTTCCAGTCGTGGGGGGATGGGGGGAGAGAGAAAGAGAGAGAAGAGAGCTTTCCAGGGGTGGGGGGAACTTCCAGTGGGATGGCTCTTTGCCGTCACGGGGGAGGGAGGAGTTTTCCAGTCCGTCGCCGGGGATGGGGTGACTGGATTTGCACTGGGTGCTGCCAAGGCTGGGAGGGCTTTTCAGCTCGCGGTAAAGGAGATGGGGCGAGGTTCCCAGCACCGGGGGTGCTGCTAGCGGATGATGCTCTAAGCGACAGTGAAGGTACCGTTGCCAGTCAGGTGACACTCAAGGTGACAGTGGGGTACCAGTCGCATGGGGAAAGGGGAAGAAAATGAATTGTTGGTACCGGAGGGAACTGATCGGTTTGTCCAGTTCATCGGTTGAACTGTCGTTTCAAACGTTTCAATTCCGGTTTGATGGCTTCTTGGTCCAATTGGCCGAATCAGACCAGAATCGTGACCAGTCGGTAGTCGAACCAGTCAGTCCAGTCTGATTTTTAAAACCATGATGAGAAATGTGTTGATGTAAAAAAAAATATGTTTTTTAATTCATTTTAAAAATCTTCTTTTAATTTGTTTTCTTTGCTTTAAAAAGATCGGAGATACAAACATGGCCAATAAGAAAGTTTTGTTTTTTCATTTTTTTTTTCAAAATGAATATTAAGTGCACACTTTTTGTTTTTTTCTCTAATAATTTTTTTATGAGTTGTGTAATATTGTTAATTAATTAATTCAACTATAAAAGAGAATGCCCATACGCAAAGAGGAAAGAAAACATCAGTAGAAAACAAAAAAATAAATAAATAAAGAAAAGAAAAAGAAAAAAGAAATGGAACCTCTATGTATATAATTATATTGGGAGAATTACCCTTAAGGGTAGGCTGGGAAAAAAAATTACTGAAAAGGGTGGGTAGATTTGATAATTCTTATGAAGGCCTAACAGTTTTATTAGACCAATTTACCCTTAATTTCTCAAGGTCATTCATCAATTGAGAAGTACATCTTCTTCCTGACAATTATAAAGTATAAGTACAATACAAATGTAATATAGTTACAATGAAAAAATATTAACATTACGATATATTACAATATATCAAAATGACAAAATATTGAATTCGTTTTTTTACTAAACTAGCATTTCTAGGCTATCATGTTGTAATTTCAATACATGAAGTTGTTGATGGTAATCCAATGATATATATAAAAAAATTTATAAAATTAATTTTTTTATATAAAAATATAAATGTACAATAAAAATACACTAAAATTACAATATAAATACAATAACATTACGATACATTACGATAAGGTAAAATTTTGAAAATTTCAAATTTCTTATGAAACTGGGCGGTTGTGGGTTTTTTATATAAAAATATAAATGTATAATAAAAATACACTACAATTACAATATAAATATAATAACATTACGATACATTACGATAAGGTAAAATTTTGAAAATTTCAAATTTCTTATGAAACTTGGCAGTTGTGGGTTTTTTGGCATATACATGTCTAATATACAACAAATATTATTCTTTATGATATAAAATATGTCTCAATTGATTATAGTTTTCAGTTTTTAATGAAAATCCAAATATGTTCATAAATACTCAAACAAAATGGTTCCAAACAAGTATGAAACAACTGAGAAAATTTTTTCTTCTGCCATGTCAAACAAGTCTCAACAACAAAACTAAAGTGCAAACCTTTTCAATGGAAATTAATAATAATCATATCAAACAACCCACCCGGAAAATAAATTAAAAATAAAAACACATCTTCAATATGACCAAAATAATATAATTTTTTTTTTAAAAAAAAATAACATTTTACACAAAAAATGTAATTCTTTCTCATAACCTCCTTCAATATTTCAGATCTACATTGTTAAAATTATTAATATTTCGTTCCTTTAATCCAAATTTTAAATTATTTATTTATTTATTTGCATAAACTAACGTATTTTTATTTTTATTTTTAAAAAAATCTTACCTTTAATGGATTTCTTGCTAGATTCACACAAAAATACAAGCTTTGTGGAGATGATTTCAGATCATAACCTGAAGTGCTGGAGTTTTTTTCTCTTTCCTTTTTTTCTTCTTCAATATCAATATAAGGAAACCAATGAGACTAGAAGGCATTTTAATGTTTACCAAAGGAACAAAGAATTTAGAGATGCGGTCTGCAAATTTTTGCACAGGAGCTTTAGCCATCTGGGCTGAGTTGTGGCTGGTTTGGGGGTCCTGCGACGGGGGTTGCTGTCGGTGGGATCATCTAGAACTTGCCAGCTATAATAGCGTTGGGTGGGATCATCATTCCGGCGTTTCCGACGACCCATATGGGTATGAGTCCTTGTGAGGCCTAGCTACAGCTGGGTTAAAGAAGATTTTTTTTTTCTTATTGCTTTTCACTTATTAAGGGTAGTTTTGGCATTTAAACAAAATAAGGCCTTTGAAAGAATTATCATAATTTCACCCTACCCTTCAAAGGAATTATTACATATACCCACCCTTCTTAGTCATATGTTTCCTCAGCCTACCCTAAAGGGTAATTCTCCCAATTATATTTTAATAAAATATTTGTCATTTTTAATCATAACTATTTTCATTTTCTGGCTTCATCGTATATCAAAATAGGTATTTTTGTCCATATATATCAATGACAAATCAATTGTATAATAGATGGCTAAATACAAGAATTAGAAATTATTTAAAAAAAAAAAAAAAAAAAACCTTTAATATTTTCAAAGGGAGAGAATTACCTTATTATTTAAAAGGATTATCCCTTCCCTCTTAAGTCTAATATTCCTTAAACTTTACGACCAAAACGTGGAAACAAAAAAGTTTATGTAATACCCCAAACCTAATTTAGAGGTAAAATCATAATTTAAAAATTAATAATTAATTAAAGTAATTTAATAAGGGTAAAAAAGTTTTTTTATATTTAAAACCCCTAAGTATAATTAGATTTTTTTCTATTTTCTCTATTTAGAAAATTCTTTTACACGAAGATCAGAAATATAAGACTGAAGAATTAGAGATTTAAGGTTAAATATCAATTTTTTAAATAAGATTTTTAATCTTTAAATTAATATTTTATTTTCGTTAATTAGTTTTGAACACTTTAAATATTTTTTGGAAGATCTCAATCTAGATTAGAGTTTGTTAAATTAATTTTTAAATAAAAAATTAAAAATTTATAAATATGAATAGAGTTATTAATAAAGGTTTGGAATATTCGAATCAATAAAAAAATGAAATAAAAATAAAAATCAAATTGGAAAGGTAAGAAGGTTGGAGAGACGTGCCCAATTATCAAAAGAAAACAAAGAAAAAAAATGGAGAAGGAGAGTTGACGCAAGGAAGTTAAAATATCTATATATATATATATATATATATATATATATATATATATAAATGGAGAAGGCCGGAGAGTTGACGCAAGGAAGTTAAAATGTATATATATATATATATATATATATATATATATATATATATATATATATATATATTATTATTGTGGAGGGAAATTAACTAACACAGTGGAGTTGGTGTAGAGTTGTTTGAAAAATAATTAAATAAATAAATAAATAAAAATTAAGTGCTAAAAAGTAGAAAAGAAAAAGGTATCAGTATAATAATAATAGTTTTAGTGTAAGTTTTAACTTAATTTAAGCGTATAAAAAAAATATATAGTTAGGATGAAATTAGAAAATGATATGAATTTTATAAAAATTTGGAAATTCACTAAATTAATTTATTATTGATTAGGAAGTTGAAAATAATATTAATGATAATAATGTTAATATAGGAAATTAATTAGAATTACTAAAACTAAATAAAATATATTTAGGATTGTTAAATTTATATTTTTAGATAAATAATCAATAATAAATGTGGTGTATGATATTATGTTAAGTGAGAAGTAAATTCTTTAAGATTTTGAGTGTTTCTTCAAGGTAAAGGAAATTAATGCAAATTTTTAAAAAATAAAATAATTTTCTTTTTATATTGTATTTTGAAATGTGTAAAAATATTATTTTTATCTTTATGTGTGGATCAAATATATGTTTTGTATGGAAAGTATATTTGAGTCTTTTCTTTGTTTATGAAAAATGAAAATTTGAGGAGATGTGATATTTTGTTTTGTTTTGTAAGTTTGAATTAATGAAATAAAGTGTTTGACTCTAAATTATATAACCCTACTCAACGAGTTATAATAGTTGATATTATATGACTTTAGTCAACAAGTTATAATAGTTGACCTTATGGCCCTAATCAACGGGTTATAATAATTGATCTTATGACCCTAATTAACAGGTTATAATTATTGACATTTGGTTTTGTTCACCTTAAATAAAACAAATTTGAAACTAGTTACTCAATTGTGAAGTCTCACCTAATTGGGCACCATTTTTCATACGATAACTAGAATAAAGATATTTTGAATGTATTCGATTTGGTTTTGATAAGAAATTGTTTTGAAATGAATATGAGAGTTTTCTTGAAAAATTTGAATGTATTAGTATTTTGAACTCAAAAGTTTTTATGAAAATAAGTATATGTTATATCTCCTATTTTCAAGTATGACTGAAAATGTTTGATCCATGAAACCGTATTAATGTTCCTTATGGGGCTATGAGTTCATCATCTTTTATTGATAATCTTTCAGGTAACCTCAATTCGGGCGAGAAGTGACTATTAGGAGGGAAATTTAGTTTTATTAGGATATTTGTTTAAACTTTCTTTATTTTGGACATTATTTAGATGTAAAACTTAATTCTCATTTGAATTATTTTGAGTTTGAAATTATTTGGACAATAACACATTGATGTATTAGTTTTTTTTTTTTAAAGTTGATATTTGGAGATTTTAGAGTTTTGTTCTACTACTTTGAAGAAGAATTTGGTAATTAGTGAATGGTAAATTTTTAGTTAAAATATAAATATTTGTATCATTTTCACTTTGAAACCTTGACTTGAGATGTGAACAAACCATCATGCCATTAAGTGGGTTTTGGAGCGTAACAATTTATGCACATTGCATGCGGACAAACTCAAACCACCTTATTCAAAACAGTAATGCCCCAAACTTTCAACTTTCTTTTCTTTAGAAACTACAGACAAATTAAAAATAAAATAAAATTGAATGATAGAAGAGAGCTGAGAAGGACATTTATTTGTGAGAGAGGGCCAGGCATCGTGAAAGTTTGGTCCAGAAGTGCATGGGGCCGGGTGGTCCTCACTCTCCAGCAAAGCTGTTGGCATTTTGTTTGAGCTACGTGAGTGTCAATAATTAATTAATTAATGCTTTTACTTTTTGTTTCCAAGGTTGCCCCAACTTCCAAATTTCAATCACCCAACTTTGCGTCTTCATCAATTCAAAAGCCAAAAAGAAAAAGGCTCCAACTATTCATTGCTGATCAACTACTACTTCGTCTTATCATTAATTTCAAGTTGAATGCTGACTCCATCTAGTTTTAATGGTAATTTTGCTTCTTCTTCTTTTGTGAAATTTAGGACTTCAATTATGCTCCTAATAATGGATGTTTACACCTTAAGATGAGTCCTTTTTACTTTATATAGTTCCATTGTTGGAGTGGTAAGAATAGTGGGTGTTCTGAAAGAGTTGCGTGGAAGCAACCACAACTTCAACACCAATGTTGACCAAAATCCTTGTGTTGATATACCCATGACTCAAGAGTAAATTGAAAAAAATCAATGGTAGAAGTATGAGGTTGACAAGTCTCAGGGGTTGCAAGTAAAGAGGCGACCACCTTGGACACATGAGCCCTGCTCCCTCCTTGGATGAGGAGCTTTTTCTTTATATTGGCCCAGATTCCAATGACTGTCGTTTTGCGTCGGCCACAATCGACCAAACATAATTATAATTAACAAAAATAATATTTACTTGTAGTTTATCACCTACCAATTAGTACCCCACCATTATTAAATGTCCAACACTCCCTATCTCTAATCATAAGGATACATTATTACCCTTTTATTACAACAAATTAAACCTACCTTATTATTTTTATCATCCCTTACCAACCTCATTAAGATAATGTTTGGAGGTGTTTCTACTCTAAGTGTTTTTAGTGGATGTATTTTTTAAAAAAATATTTTAAAGAGAATTATCTATTAAATATTTATTTAAAAAATGTTATAAATGATTAATTTTTTATACTATAAGTAATTTTTCAGATTTTTGAAAGTTTTTTCTAAAAATTTGTTGACGAGCTAAAAACTTTTCTTAGAGTGTGTTTGATGCTGATATTAGAAAGTATTTTTAATATTTTTAATATTTAAAAATTTTTATTTTTTAAGTATTAAAAAGAGTAAAAATATTTTCTAAAATTATTACCAAACGCACTCTTAATTATGTTTGGTAGTGAGTTTAGAAAACATTTCTAATATTTAAATTTTTTTATTTTTTGATGTTAAAAATACTTCTTAAAATCACTTCAAACGCAAGTATGTGTTTGATAGTGTTTGTACTCAAAGTGTGTTTAATGAAAGTGTTTTATGTTGAAGTGTTTTTAAGAGAATAAATTATCAAATATTTTTTTAGAAAAACACTACAAGTGATCTTTCAATACTACAAGTAATTTTTTTAATATTTGAAAGTGTTTCCTAAATTTTACCAAATACCTAAATTTTTTTCAAAAACACTTTTTAAACTAAAACCTTTTTAAAAAATTACTGTCAAACAAACTCTTATTTTATCATATTATCAACTCTTCAACATAAATGAAAAAATAAAAAACTAATTTTGGTTAGTGTTTATTGAATAAAAATAGTACAAATATTATCTATCACTTTTATTTTCATTTTTTAAAATGTACAAAATATCGATGATTTTTTAATTATGCTTTAAAATTTTAAAAATATTAAATGTGTTTGGTATATTAATTTTATTTTTTTTTTCAAAAATAAAAATAAAAAGATCTTTGGTAATAATATGATAATAAGTATGTAAAAATAAATAAATAAATAAAAATAAAAAATTTTAAAATAATTCTTAATGGTTATATAGTAAATTTTCATGATTATTTAATATTTGTTAAATATGATGATAAGTACGTAAAAAAAAACTTTTTAAATAATTCTTAATGGTAATATAGTAAATTTTTATGATTTTTTAATATTTATAAATGTAACACCAATGTTAATTTGAAGTGGTAAAAATATTTGTAAAAGTATATTTTAATATTTTAATTAAAAACAAAAAAAAAATTAAAACAACCATTTTGAAAACAGATGGAATTAATTAAATTAATTGATGAATGGTAGATGCCAGATATTTTGAAGGATAAAAGAAAAATTAAAAAAACAGTGGCAGAAGTCCAAGCAGCGCTGATGGAGACGTGTAATCATCAGAAGCAGCGAGGGAGAGGGAGTGAGGGTCAAAGTCTCCTTCTGGTAATCAGGATTTTGTTATACAGTTTTGGATTTCACAATCCAAAACCCAACTTAATCAACAAAGATTTTGGGGGATTTTTTACAAGAGTACGATAGTTTAAAAAAAAAAAAATCGTTCCTAAATTATCCGTTGTGGAAAAAATAAATTTAAATCTATGATAATTTTTGTCATGTAGGAAAAAAAATGTTATTTCCTTTTAAAATTATATCTTCGAAAGAAAGACGATTTACATACAAAAGAAATTGTCTTTTAAATACATGATTTTAAAAATTCATTTTTTAAAAAAATTGTCTCTTGAAGAGACGATTTCTTAAAAAAAAAAAAAAAGTTAGGAGAAATTGTCCCTTCAAGAGACGATTTTCTACTTAAAAAAAAAAAAAAAAAAATTGTTTGGGAGAAATCGTCTCTTCAAGAGACAATTTCCTCCCAAAAAAAAAAAAATCCATTTTTTTCATTCCTTATAAATTTTTTAATTAATGATATATTTTTTAATAATATAATTATTATAAATATATATTATAAAATTAATTAATTTTATTTACTAAATTTAATATATAAAAAAATTATGATTATTGAGATATTTATCAACAATAATATTTATAAAAATATAAATTATGTTTAATATTTAGATATATATTTAAAAAATATTTTCTTCTTAATCTTCAATTTTTTCTTTAAATTAATCCAATTAATTATAACTAATAAAATTAATTTACTTTGATATTGTTTTTTATTTATAAGATAAATAATATTTATCTAATATTTTTTTGTTACTTTTGCTTTGTAATTTTAAAAAATTATTATCAATTTTATGTGAAAAATGCGTTTATGAAAACAAATTTGTTATTAATTTATTAAATAAGTATTTACAAAATAAATAATTTTATTTTCTTTTAATTTTTAAATTAATTTTATAATATAAATTTTAAAATTAAAAATATTAATCTTTAATTTAAATTTTAATTGTAAAAGGAATAAAATATAGAAAAATAAATTAATTTATTATTCAATAAATTAATTTTTCAATAAAATTTTCAGCATTAAGAGATATAATTTTTTTTAAGTATTAATCAATTTAAAAAGAAATAATAATCATTTGTATATTAAAATATTTTATTTAGTAATTATAAATGATAAATAACTAAAGTAATTTGAAAAAATAATAAAATATTTAAAAAATAATAATTTAATACACTTAAAATTAGAAATGATTAACATTCTTTATTATAAAAAAATTGAGGAAATATTTTGTTATATAAAATTTTTTATCCGTTTTCAATTTTTAATGTTATAGGTTTCAAGAAAATTTATCAAATAAAAAAGAATAAATAAAAATTAAGAAATCATTTTTTCAAAAACTATATATCAAAATAAAAGCCTTGAAATTCAAATACACAATATCATAAATATAAACATCAAGTCAATCCTTAATTATCAAATGTTTTTAATATTAAATAATTTAAGTCATCTACTATCATAACTATAAGAAAACTAATAATATTCTCATGTAAACACTAAAAAACCAACAAATATCCCAACAATTAATAAAGTATCAACCATAATAAAAAAATCAATTATTATCATGAATGCAAAAAACCAATATCCTTTTTCATATGAACTATCAACAAAGAAATAAAAAAAAAAAAATCAATATCTAAATATTAAACAGAATTTATATTTTTATAAATATTATTGTTGATAAATATCTCAATAATTATAATTTTTTTATATAAAATTTAGTAAATAAAATTAATTAATTTTATAATATATATACTTATAAAAAAATATATTATTAAAAAATATATCATTAATTAAATTTTTTTTGGGAGAAAATCGTCTCTTGAAGAGATGATTTCTCCCAAATAATTTAGTTTTTTTTTTTTTTTTTTTGGAGGAAATTGTCTATTCAAGAGACGATTTATCCCTTTTTTTTTTCTTTTAGAAATCGTCTCTTCAAGAGACGATTTTAGTGTGTAATTTAAAAAAAAAATGAATTTTAGAAATCGTATCTTCAAAAGACAATATTTTTTTTTATATAAATCATTTTTCAAATAGACAATTTTAAAAGGAAATAACGTTCTCTCTCCTACATGGAAAAAATTACAGTAGATTTGGAATTATTTTTTCCACAACGGTAGGTTAGGAATTATTTTTTTAAACTATCGTACTATTATAAAAAATCCAGATTTTGGGAAGACCACAACTAGGCATGCTAATGTGACAATTCACATTTTCCATAGTGAAAATTTGGCCCCACTGTGGGAATATATTCTCAGCTATATGCCAAAACACATAATCATTTTTGTGAAACCAAGGTTTGGTTAATCTTGATTTTGATGATAACAAAATAAGGTTTAAAACTAATGATTATATTTCAAGTGTGATTAGGCAAGACGATTTCCAAAGTGGCAATCACAAAGACAAATAAAGTCAAAGAGAAATCATGAAAAAGAAGACCACCTCAAAGAGAAGTGTTTTTTAA
Organism: Vitis rotundifolia; assembly: GCA_030254885.1. Lineage (NCBI taxonomy): Eukaryota > Viridiplantae > Streptophyta > Magnoliopsida > Vitales > Vitaceae > Vitis > Vitis rotundifolia. Next base: position 9,409,871 of record CM058164.1, on the reverse strand, counting down.
GACTCAAGTTTCATAAGATCTCTTTGTAAGGTTGTTGGTGCACTAGGATTTTCATGCATTACATTCTTTACTTATGCACCAAAATCATCCAAGAGTTATTTTGTTTTAAATTTTTTAAAATTGGATGATTTCATGTTTTCAACTAAAACCTTGTGTCAAATATTTTTCAAACTTGTTTAAAAGGTTTTAAGTTGAAAAAGTTGGTTGTTGAGCCAAAAACGGCCCAACCGGTTGAATCGAATGAGGGACCGATCGACCTCCCAGCTCAACTAGTTGACCACCAGCTCAATTGGTCAAGGGGTGCAAAAAACCTTCTCTATCTTCCAGAATGGTTGTTCAACCGGTCAAGGTGTGAATAGTAACCGGTTGAGGTCCAACGATCACCTGCCAAGTATTAAATGTTAATGACTAGTCAACCGGTCAACCCCCAACTCGACCAATCAACCCCTAACGGCTAGTTTGACTTTTTTTCCTCTATAAAAAGGCTTCAAATCTTCATTGTTTATGAGTTTAACCTTCCCAAACCTTTCTTGAATATATTTGAGCCTTGAAACAGTGTTTTTTAGTGCACCATTGTTCTAAAACTTGCATATCTTTAGTGCACCATTCAATCCTAATTTTCTTATATCATTTGAGCCTAAAGTTTTGTACTAGGATTTTGTGAAATTATTTGTATATCTTTGAGAGGAAGAATCTAAGTGTGAGGTATCACTTAGGAATTCTCAAGTGTGAGGTATCACTTGAGAGGTTATTCAAGAGTGGGGTATCTCTTGAGAAGTGTAAAGGGTGTTTGGAGCCAAAAGTCTGAGATGGTGGATTGGAATCATAATCCAATTGTATTGCTTGAAGGCTTGGTTTTGATGCCTTGAATTAGTGGAACCTCAAGCTTGGGATTGAAGTTAGAGGAGAGTGGATGTAGGTCGGCTTGCGCCGAACCACTATAAAGTCTTGTGTTTACATTCTCTCTTCCCTACTCTTTTAATTTATATATAACTGTCTTTATATTATTTTATTATATACTTGCATATATTTGTCTCTTGCATTCACATAATTTAAATTTACAAAAAGAGATCATCACCCTATTCACCCCCCCTCGAGGGTGATTACTGATTACTACTCAAAAAGTGCTATTTTGTAGCTTGTAATTAACTCTTTTAAACACTCTTGAGTAGTAATTATTACCTTTTAACTCAATTGACATATTAAGGACTCTTGCAATCGTTTCTAATCAAATTGTGTTAAGTTTTGGTATTTTTGATAGCTTTTTGCTCACCAAAGCAATCCAAGAATGAGGGAGATCTGTATATAGTTCATGGCAAAGCAATTGGAAGCTCAAATTCATGAAGAACCAAGCTTTGGAGCTTCATAATCCTTTGCCAAAGTCGTTCAACAGCATACAAGGAGGAAAAACAGAGAGAAGGAAATCTTGAAGAAAAACAGGGGACAACAGCTGCAGTCTTCTATCGCACTTTTGGAGCACTTTCCGGAGTCCATTTTCTACATTTTATATACCATTTCAAAGCTCAGGAAGTCAAGAGTCCAATGCTTTAAACGGTGTGCAAATTAAAGTTGAAATGAAGAAGTTATGGCCGTTTGAAGACAACCGCGCAAAGCTGAACGAAATGAGCTGCGAAAATTTCGCAGGGTGTTTCGCAGCTACGAAACCACCCTTTGGCACACGAGTGCCATTTCGCAGCTCCACCTCCTCATTTCACAGCTGCGAAATGGGCTGCGAAAATGTCTCCACCCTGCAAAAATGCTCCTTGGCTGCGAAATGACACTTGGTTGCGAAATGGCCTCCAAGCTACGAATCAAGTTGCAAATCATCTCCAAGTTGCGGAATCACCTCCAAGTTGTGAAATCACAAATTCAACTTGAAAAACCAAAGTTCAAACTTGCAAAATGGATAATTCAACATGTGAATCACCATGCGAAATCCACCTGTGCAATCTCAGATATTTGCACCGACTCTATTAGATCTTTTCTTCAAATATTTTTGTATAAATTTCCATTCTTCTCCTTGTAATCCGCCAATCATAAGATTTCTTAGCTAGGAAGGTTGGAAAAACTTCCCTATATATGTTCTCTTGCATCCATTGTAAAAATAATCATGTAAATGATATATCATGTAGATATATAAAATATACAGAGCCTTGCTCTGTTTTTCCTTCTCATCTTTGTTTTCTCTTCTTTTATTTTCTCTCTAGCCAAACATCCTCTGAGGATTTTTCCTCAGAGGATGAGTGGCTAGGATTTTTGTTTCTTGGGTGAAGGAAGCCAAGTAAGGTGCCGGCATGCATAAGTGTGAGTTTTTGTTGTTTCCATTTTTAATGAAAAGAAAGTGTGACCCGTTTATGGTTTTTATCTTTTTAGTTAACTTAAAACGCCTTTGAATCACCTGAGCCAACACTTGGTAAGGCAAGTGATCTCCGTCCGTGGAGATGCACTAGTTTACCTCTTGCGAGCTTTTGGGAGGTGACTTGAAGGTAGGATTTTCTTGAATTGCCAACACTTGGTAAGCTTTTGGACTCCAAGGAGACATCCATTAGTTATCTTTTGCGAGCTTGAGAAGGGAAGTCCAAGGTTAAAGATCCCCTTGAATGGAAAATGCTGGGTGAGAGGCACGAGCCATTGCAAGATGGATCAGTGAGAGGGATTTAGTGTTGAAACCATTAATGGTAAGCATCTGTACCACACCGGTTCGGGAAATAACTATATGTTAAATCCCCAATGCGAGGAAAAGAAACAAGTGACCGGAATCTCCTCTTTTGTAGATGGCACCTGATCCTAGTGACCTGAAATCCCAAGAAACACTTTTCTTCCTAGTTAAAATCAGTTACTATTTTTGGTTAGCTTAAAACCAACCTTTTCAAACATCTTTATGTTTTCTTTTAAAGCTAACCTTGAAATGAAAAAGCACCAAATTCATCTTTGAACTAATATCAATTGTGAAGTGAAAACCCATCTCTGTGGACGATCCTAGAGCCACTATGCTATGCTAGCTATGCTACCCTAGTATATGGTGAATTAGGTTTATAAATTTTGTTGATAACTCCCGTCTGAGGATTGAATCAAAGGTACATCAGTTGATTGATCTGAATCAATCAGAACACCAATTGGGGACGAATCAATTACCATAGGTTAGATTAGCCTAATTTTTCGAACAATTTTGAGGTTAGGTTAAACATAACCTTTTTAACCAAATAAATGTGGATTTTGGCCTTTAAATCTTTTGTTCAAAATGGGCTCTTTCCCTCTCATCCTTCATCTTTTATTATTATTATTATTATTATTATTAATTATTTTTTAAAAGCTATTTAAAAAAAAATGAAGATGGAGGAGTGGGTCTCGATGAGGGCAACTGTGGGCATCGTCAGCAAGGTCAAGCCATGAGCAGCATCGATGACATGACGTTGCTAGCCGGCAATGAGTAGCAGCCGACCAAATATTTTTTAGGGAAATCATGTAATCATACACCAATTAAAAAAAAAAAAGATTTTAGAACTTTACTTTTTCCTTTTCAATTTTAGTATAAAATGAGAAAAAATATTGTCTATTCATGCACTCTAATAGTGTTTTCAAATTTGTTCCATAATTATCCTCAAAAGTAAAGGACAAAGTACACACTAATTCAATACCATATGTTAACGAGTACATGTGTAATTTGTTTTTATTATTTCTCTCACAGTAATATATCTCACTTACTACGTGTCATGTTCCCACTTTTTTCTTTTTTCTTTTTTTTCTTTTTTTTTTCTCTCTTGCCACCATAATCCATTGTCACCTATTATAGTTTTTATTATTATTTTTCTCTTTTTCCTTTATATTCTTTTTAATATGCTCATGTATTTTCTCATAAAACTTCTTTAATTTTAATTTTTCTTTACTCTCAATTTCTCCATATTTATTAATTTTAATTTTTTTTTGACATATTAAACTTAAAATGATAATATATAATAAATAATAGTTAATATAACAAATTAAATAAAAAAAAATGTAATTGACAAAAATGAAAATATTATCCCACAAATAATATACCTGATAATTTTAAATATTAATTATAACAATACATTTGATAAATTAAGGTTTAAATTTAATAATTCTATTTTATTATTTAGAGGTTTATGATATAAGATTTTTTTATATTAATACTAAACAAAAGATTTACTTATTTTGTAAATTTTATTACATGTAAAAGTAAAAATATATTTGTAATACTATTTTATTATTTCCATTATTTTTCTTTTAATTTTCATTTTAAATTTATTTTATCAAAATCACAATAAGTGATGGTGCTTTTATCATTATTCTTATGATTTTAATTTAATTGTGGATCTAACTTTTTGTTAGGTTAGAATCTTTAATTTTTAATTAAAATAAAATATAAAAGAAAATATATTTTTCACAAAAAAATTGTATTTAACATTTTATATTAATTTCATAAAAAATAGGTAAATCCATGCTTAGGGGATCTAGAACCATTATCATATTTATCATGGTGTATATATTCCTTTAGGACCCTCAATAAATAATTGGTGGTCCTCACCCTCCCCAAAATGAGCTATGCAATCCTAGGTATATCTATTCTTAGAGGAACCAAGACCCCTATCTCCATTCTCATGGTTCATATATTCCTTTAAGGACCTTCGAGAAGGAATTAGAGGTCGTTCCCCACGCCAGAACGGACATTGGAACCCAAGGTACATCCTAAAGACAACTTGGTACATCTTTCACAAATTTTGGCACATCCTTAAAACAATTTGGTACATTCAATTCATGAACTACCAGGACCTCTATATTATTACCCATGGTTCATTTATTTCTTTAGGGATTTTTAGGAAGTAATTAAAGGTCGTTCCATACTCTGAAACCCTAAGTCCATCCTTAAGGAAATTTGGCACTTCGTTAAGAAATTTTGGTACATCCAATCATCGGGCTATCGAGACCCGTATCTATCTTCCCATGGTCCATATTATCCTTTGAGGACCCTCAGGTAGTGATTTAAGGTCATTCCCCACCTCAGAACGCACATTGGCACTTTTGGTACATCCAATCCTTGATCTATCGAAACCTCTATCTTATTACCCATGGTTCGTTTATTTCTTTAGGGATATTTGGGAAGTGTGTGGACCCTCCCCCGATCCACCGACCGGCACGACTCGCAAATTAAAACAAATAAGGTGAATGTGGAGAAAAAGTGGTTTTCAAGTTTTAGAAAATCCATCCCGACGAGGGACGGTTTTCGTTTGGAGTCGTCACTTACTTTTTATTTTAAATTTTGAAATGGAGAAAATTAAGTAAGAATAAAAACCCCTCAATGACTCCAGTTAGGAAAAAGCGATCCGCGAAACTAGATTTCTGGGTCCGGGGATCAGGTTACCTATCAAGAAGGTACCTCATACAAGGCAACACCCCTCTAGGCCCGAAATCCAATCTCTACTAGTGAATTGGGTACATTGGAGCATATGGGTCGAAGATTAGTCAATTTCCCCCTTGAGCAACATGAATGACAAGACTTGCAATTCTAGTCGGTATTCGGCACACATACGAAATTAATAACCAGAACAAAGTTGCGTACCTGAGGTCCCTAGCTGTGCGTTGTGAGAAAGGGTTAGTCAATAAGCACAAGCACACAATATATGCGAATTCCAAATTTACTAAAATTTCCAGCCATGACCAAACTATATATATGTAATCTCTAGGCTCTACCCAATGGCCATCAAACACAGCCATGACTTTGGACTACGTGGCGAAAATTTATTTACTCCCATTCCACTGGTTTTCAGCTGAGGTCTAACATCTTTCCTGTTTGAACTTCATCCCCTAAAAACTAGAATTTTGGAAACTTTGGAAATTTTTGGAAATGACACTAAAAAATTGAATCTAAACTTTTCGCAATTTTGGAAATTTTTGGAAATGGATGCTAAAAAAATAAATCTGGACTTTTCAAAACTTTTGGAATTTTTCGGAAATGACGCTAAAAAAATAAATCCGGAATTTTTGAAACTTTAGAAATTTTTGGGAGATGACACTAAAAAAATAAATCCGGACTTTTTGAAACTTTTGGAAATTGACGCTAAAAAAATTAATCTAGAATTTTCGAAACTATAGGAAATTGATGCTAAAAAAATAAATCCGAACTTTTTGAAACTTAGAAATTTTTGGGAAATGACACTAAAAAAAATAATAATAAATCTGGAATTTTCGAAACTTTAAAAATTTTTGTGACACCTTGGAAATTTTGGGTACGAGAATTTTAAAAAAATGAATCCAGAATTTTACGAATTTTCGGAAACTTTGGTGTGGGAATTTTAAAAAATGAATCCGGGACTTTATGAATTTTCGGAAACTTTGGTGCGGGAATTTAAAAAATAAAAAAAATTCGGAACTTTTCGAATTTTTGGAAACTTGGTGTATGGGAATTTTAAAAAAATGAATCCGAAACTTTATGAATTTTCGAAAACTTTATATACAGGAATTTTAAAAAAAATGGATCTGGAACTTTTCGAATTTTCATAAACTTGGTGTACGGGAATTTTTAAAAAATGAATCCAGAACTTTTCGAATTTTCGGAAACTTTGGTGTGGGAATTTTAAAAAAATGAATCCGAAATTTTTCGAATTTTTGGAAATTTGGAAGATTTTGGAAATGTTAAGTTGGGAATTTGGAAAATTGGAAATGTGGGAAATGATTAGGGATGACAATGGGGCGGGTTTTTTCAGGTACCCGCCCCACCCTGCTCCTAATGGGATGGGTTCAATTTTAATAAACGGGTTTGGGATGGGTTTGGGAATTTTTTTTAAAACCTGAGACGGGTTAGGATATTGCCCCGTTCCACCCCGCCCCGCCCTGCTGACACATCCCTCATCTCCCAAATCCATTCGTATCCTCATAAGGATAATTATCGAGATGGTCGATCTGGTGTCTAGGATGCACAGTCATCAAGATGGTCTCCAGAAAACCAGCGTGGGAAGATTGCACCGCTAATACTCTCTTTCGAATTGGGTTCTCCTACAAGCTGCCGAAGTTCCCAACTCAATTATCGGACTTAGGCCGCGATTATCTCAAGAAATGCTTGAGAAAGTCTCTCACCTGTCTTTTCTTTTCTTCTATCCTCCCAAACAACAAACAACACCATCAACAAGGCATTTCTGTAATTTACACCATCCACGCTCCCAATTCTCATCGCCGACGATCTGCCTTAGTTTGGTTGCCCAGAAAAATCAGGGCAAGCAACTAGGAAAAAAAATTCGCATTGTTGAATTTTCACAACTTGGCCTTTTTTTCTTGTTTTTTTCTGTGTCCAAACAAAAAACGTTAACCGTTGTAAGATTCTAAATTTTCTTCCATGCTTTCTTAGAAGACAAACAAACAAAGAAAAAAAAAGTTAAAAAAAACAGGAGAAAAGAAAGAATAAAATAGTTATCTCGATTGTCGTTTCAAAAATGAGAGTATCTTCACTTTACACCAAACAACCAAAAAAAAACATCGAACAGCTTGAAGAAAGCCTAAATTTCCCCTTATCTGAAGATCGCAAAACATATTTACAGAAGAGACCAATTCGGCAAATTCGAATTTCATAGGGAAAATAGAGGAAAGTGAGAAAACATTAGCCGAATATCCAAGTAAAAAATTTTAAAAGTAATTTAAAAACTAAAAATAAAATTCAAAAAAAAGTTAAACGCGATGGGGCGGGGGCGGGTATGAGAATTTATCATACCCGCCCCGCCCCGTTTAATTTTTTAAATGAGATAGGGATGTGAATTATTTTAAATAAGTGGGGCGGGGTTGGGATGGGGGCAACCCGTCTCAAATCCGCCCTGTTGCCATACCTATAAATGATATTTCAAAAGTTAAGTTGCATGGGGGCTGTGCATGTGAGGTATATGAGCTAAATGAGAGGGGTGTACGTATGTGAGGAGTTGTGGTGAGATGTATTTGGTGGCTGTTTGGAGACCTTGAGCTTCATGTGAATTGTAGAGTGGCTTTAAGCCATATGTAAGTTGCATTTGGTGGCCGTTTGGAGACCTTGGGCTGCATATAGGCAATGGGGTGGCTCTAAGTTGCATGTGGAGGCTTTAGGCTAGGTGTGTGGGTTGTAGGTGAGGGTGCGAAGGCCATGGGTGCATGTGATGATGAGGTGTGACCTGTACGGGTGGTCATGGTAGGGTGCAGGGATGTATGTGGTAGTGTGGGCTGCAAAATGGGTGAGTTGTGGGCTGAATGGGAGATGAGTTTCATGAAGACTGAACAGTGGAGGAGGTAGAGAGAGAACTGGGTTTGGTGGGTATGGAAGATGAAAACTTGGATATGATGGTGTGAATGAGCTGTGAGGTTGCATGGTGATGGTATGGATGAGTTGTAAAGGTTATGGGCAGCTCGTGGTGAGCTATGGGTGGTGAGATGGCTGTCATAAGCTTTGTGGTGGACTGTGGGTGCGTGGGGACTGCATGTGGAGAGTGTACAGTGGCTGTGAGAGTTGTGGTAAGGTGTAGGTGATCCGTGGAGGTCATGGGCTGCATGAGGGGGGTGTGGGTGAGCTATGGGTGAACCATGGAAGCCATGGTTGCGCGTGTGATTTGGGTGTGAGCCGTGAGTGCATGTGGGCAGTGAGTGGAGGGTGTGTAGCGGCTGTGAGAGCTGTAGTGAGTCGTGGGTGATTTGTGGAGGTTGTGGTGAGGTAGGGGATGGTCGTGAGGATGCTTGGACTGCATGGTGATGGTGTGGAACGTGGGATGGCTATATGGTGGTCGTGGGTTGCATGTGAGGATGGTGTGGTGAGCGTGAGAATGTGCGGGCTGCATGAGTGGCTGTGCGGTTGTGTGGGTGAGTTGCAGGTGAGCATGCGGGCTGTAGTGATGATTGTGTGGTGGAGGTGGAGGTAGTAGAGCCATGGAAGGAACAAAAGCCCTGTACACGTAGCTTCCTTCTCAGGAAGGCAAAATGACTCCTACTGGATAGTTAAAAAAAGAAATGGGAAAACCCCTTCTTGGCATTCTTAGCACAACATCGATAGCAATCAAAATGGCACAATAATAAAAGAAATAAAGTCCACCCGAAACCAGAATCTTCCAACATAGTCTCTGAGACCAATAATACCTTTCTCTAAGACACCTCTCTCTCTAATCCCATGCTCAAGAGAATGCAAACATCGGGAACAGGGAGAAAACAATAAAAAGGAGTACAAAAGTAGGAAGCAACATGAATCAGAAAACCCATGTTTCATGCTTCAATCAATGGGCTTAGATGTTGGTGAGTAAGAAATTTTCCAGACACCATAGAGAAGTTAAAACTAAGTTGGATCATTCTTGAACACGAGCAAAGAAGCAATGGCTAGCAACTATAAAGAAACCATGAAGCATCCAAAATCAACAGCAACATGTGACCTCTAATGGCCACCCCAATCATACAAACAAATATCAATAATAATAAATAAAGGAAATGTAGAAAGGAGTAGAGATTTTCACACTGAGAAACTTACCTCTAAGTTGATGCAGGCCGACGTATATTTCTTAAGAATCCCAAAACTAGTGAGCTTCCCTCTTCTTCAAACCTCCCCTCTATTCTCTCATCTCTTTTCCCTCCTTGCTCTTTTCTGTTTTTCTTTTCTTCTCTCCCCAGCCTCTCTATCCCTTCTCAGATCTCTATTTTTTTTTTTTTCCTTATTTTTCCGTTCTCTCTATTCCTTCTCAGACCTCTGTTTTTTTTTTTTTTTTTTCCTTCTTTTTCCATTCTCTCTATTTTCCTCAAAACTTCTCTTTTTGGACTCTCTTCCTTTTTTTTCCTTCTCTCCAACCCTCTTATCAGACTTCCTTTTGCCTCTTCATTTTCTTTGCTTTCCTTTAAGGTTCTCTCCCAACTCCATTTTTCCATGCCCTCCTCAGAAAACACCAACCTCCTTTTTTCCTTTTTCCAAGCTCTCCTTCATTCCATGCAGCCTGCCGACTTCTCAATTTTCTTTTTAACTTTTTTTTTTCTTGTTTCATGCGGCTGTCCGGCTCCCACACCTCTTCATTTGTTTATTTTTTTCATTTTTTATTTTTTCCTCATTATTATTATTATTATTATTTTTAGTTAATAAGATAAGAAAGTGAAAAATAAAAACAAAGATATGCAAACAAAAATAAAAAAACTGAAAATAAAATAAGAAGAGTGAAATAATAATAAACACACATGCAGTAAGTAAATACTAATAATAATAATAATAATAATACGAAAAATAATAATAATGGTAATGATAATACGAATTAACAATACTAGTAATAATAATAATAATAGGATAATCAGGTTTCCAAACACATGCAATTTTCTGAAAATAAATAAGTGGATGAATAAATAAATAAAGTAGGAAACATAAATAAATATCGCATACACGTAACAATAGTCTAAATGTTAAGCTAAAATACAAATGAAAATTAAAAATAAAAATAAAAATAAAGCAAAATACCAATTTGACACAATTAAACATCGAAAGTTCCTCTCGAGCAACCCAAATAAAAATATCAAGGTAAAAACTCACCTAATCTAAAAAATCCATCAATCAAGAAATTAATCTTAGGGAATTAAGCCCACAAAAAAATCTAAGTAATCTAGGTGACCTAAGTGGAAACTAAACTAAGGAGGTGTCCAAGTGATTGAAGAAAATGTGTTGAGTGACCTAGGAGTGTACCTACTAGGCCAGGTGTATCCAAATGGGTCTATGGTGCCAAGAATGCCAAAAACCAATTGGTCGAACCAATTGAGAAAAAATCTCAAATTTTAACAGAATATCCCTCGAGGAATAAGGAATCCAACAAAAAAAAAAAAAAAAACAGTGTGCAATTCCGAGCTCGGATGAGGAAGAAATGACTAAAACAAGTCAAAGCGTTCCCGACTTAGATGAGCTTCAGCGAGCTTTAACTGAACTAAAATCCTTATAGACACCCTAACTCCTGACCTATAACATAATATGAACCAAGGAATTGGCCACAACGGCATTTCATAATGGGCCAAACGCTCTCACTAAATCGAACCATAAATGAACTCATATGAGGCCCGAAAACCAATTAAGCCCAACAAAGGCTCTATGGCTGTGACATACAAAAATCGGGTGTGGGCGACACCCCCAAGATACATGCAAGTGGCAAGGGACAAAATTGAGGGTCTACAAAGTGATTGGAGGTCATTCCCTACTTTGAAATAGACTTTGATACACTTAATCTTTGAGCTAATAGGACACCTATCTCCCTTCCCATGGTCCATTTCTTTCTTTAAAGACCCTTGGGAAGTGATTGGAGGTTGTTTCCCAACTCGAAACGGACTTTGGCAACCTTGATACATCCTTTACAAAATTTGATACATCCTTCATAAAATTTGGTACATCCTTAAAAAAAATTTAGTACATCCTTAAAAAAAATTTGGTGCAACCAATCCTTGAGCTATGGAGACCCCTATCATATTACCCATGGTCCGTTCATTCCTTTAGGGATCTTTGGAAAGTGATTGGAGGTCGTTCGCTACTCCGAAACAAACTTTGGAACCCTAGGTACATCCTTAAGAAAATTTGATACATCTAATCCTTAAGCTAACGGGACACCTATCTTCCTTCCCATTATCCATTTGTTCCTTTGGACAACCTTAGGAAGTGATTGGAGGTTGTTCCCCACTTCAGAATGGACTTTGGCCCCCTTGGTAAATCCTTTAAAATATTTGGTACATCCTTTATAAAATTTGGTACATTCTTTACAAAATTTGGTACAACCTTAAAAAAAGTTGGTACATCCAATCCTTGAGCTATGGGACCCCTATCTTATTACCCATGGTCTGTTTATTTCTTTAGGGATCTTTGGAAAGTGATTGGAGGTTGTTCCCTACTCAAAAATGGACTTTAGAACCCTAGGTACATCCTTGAGAAAATTTGATACATCCAATCCTTGAGCTAATGGGACACCTATCTCCCTTCCCATGGTCCATTTCTTCCTTTGGAGACCCTCGGGAAGTGATTGGAGGTCGTTCCTTACCTCGGAACAGACTTTGGCAACCTTAGTACATCCTTTACAAAATTTGGTACACCTTCACAAAATTTGGTACATCCTTAAAAAAAAATTGATACATCCAATCCTTGAGCTATGGGAACCCCCTATCTTATTACCCATGGTTCGCTCTTTCTTTAGGGATCTTTGGAAAGGGATTGGAGGTTGTTCCCTACTCCAAAACAGACTTTGGAACTGTAGGTACATCCTTAAGAAAATTTGATACATCCAATCCTTGAGCTAACAAGACATTTATCTTCCTTCTCATGGTCCATTTATTCCTTTGGACAGCCTTAGGAAATGATTAGAGGTCGTTCCCACTTCGGAACTGACTTTGGCCCACTCGGTACATCGTTTACAAAATTTGGTACATCCCTTATAAAATTTGGCACATTCTTCACAAAATTTGGTACATCCTTAAAAAAATTTAGTACATTCAATCCTTGAGCTACTGGAACCCTTATCTTATTACCCATGGTCTGTTTATTTCTATAAGGATCTTTGGGAAGTGATTGGAGGGCGTTTCCTGCTCTAAAACGGACTTTGGAATCTTAGGTACATCCTTGAGAAAATTTGATACACTCAATCCTTGAGCTAACGAGACACCTATCTTCATTCCCATGGTCCATTTATTCCTTTGAACACCTTGAAGAAGTGAATGGAGGTCGGTCCCCACTTCGGAATGAACTTTGACCCCCTTGGTACATCTTTTATAAAATTTTGCACATCCTTCACAAAATTTGGTTCATCCAATCCTTGAGCTACTAGGACCCTTATCTTATTACCCACTTTCTATTTATTCCTTTAAGAATCTTTAGGAAGTCATTGGATGTCATTCCCTACTCCAAAATGGACTTTGGAATAGGTATATCCTTGAGAAAATTGATGCATCCAATCCTTGCACTAACGAGACACCTGTCTTCCTTCCCATGGTCCATTTCTTCATTTGGAAACCCTCGAGAAGTGATTGAAGGTCGTTCTCCACCTTGAAACAAACTTTGGCAATCTTGGTACATCCTTTACAAAATTTGGTACATCATTCACAAAAATTTTGTACATCCTTAAAAATATTTGGTATATCCAATCCTTGAGCTACTGGAACCCTTATCTTATTACCCATGGTCCGCTTATTCCTATAAGGATCTTTGGGAAGTGATTAGAGGGTGTTTCCTACTCTGAAATGGACTTTGGAACCTTAGGTACATCCTTGAGAAAATTTGATACACCCAATCCTTGAGCTAATAAGACACCTATCTTCATTCCCATGGTCCATTTATTCATTTGAACACCCTCAAGAAGTGAATGGAGGTCGGTCCCCACTTTGGAATGAACTTTGGCCCCCTTGGTACATCCTTTATAAAATTTGTTACATCGTTCACAAAATTTGGTACATCCAATACCTAAACTACTAGGACCCCTATCTTATTACCCATTATCTATTTATTCCTTTAGGAATCTTTAGGAAGTGATTAGATGTCGTTCCTTACTCCAAAATGGAATTTGGAATAGGTACATCCTTGAGAAAATTTGATACATCCCATCCTTGTGCTAACTTCCTTCCCATGGTCCATTTCTTCATTTGGAGACCCTCGGGAAGTGATTAGAGGTTGTTCCCCACCTTGAAACAGACTTTGGCAACCTTGGTACATCCTTTACAAAATTTGGAACATCATTCACAAAAATTTGATACATTCTTAAAAATATTTGGTACATCCAATCCTTAAGCTACCAAGACCTCTATCTTATTACCCACAGTTTGTTTATTCCTTTAGGGATTTTTGGGAAGTGATTGGATGTCGTTCCCTACTCCGAAACTGGCTTTGGAACCTTAGGTACATCATTGAGAAAATTTGATACATCCAATCCTTGCATTAACGGGACACCCATCTCTCTTCCCATGGTTCATTTCTTCATTTAGAGACCCTCAAGAAGTGATTGGAGGTTGTTCCTCACCTTGGAATGGACTTTAGCAACCTTGGTACATCCTTTATAAAATTTGGTACATCATCCACAAAAATTTGGTACATCCTTGATAAAATTTGGTACATTCAATTCTTAAGCTACCGGGACTCCTATCTTATTACCCATGGTTTGTTCAGTCCTTTAGGGTTCTATGGAAAGTGATTGGAAGTCATTCCCTACTCCGAAATGGACTTAGGAACCCTGGCTACTTCCTTAAGAAAATTTGATATATCAAAAACTTAAGCTAATGGGAACAACCTCCAATCCAATCACTTCCCAAAGATCTCTAAAGGAATAAATAGATCATGGGTAATAAGATAGAGGTTTCGATAGTTCAAGGATTGGTTGTACTGAATATTTTTAAGGATGTGCAAAATTTTGTGAAGAATGTGCTAAATTTTGTAAAAAATGTATTAAATTTTGTAAATGATGTACCAAGAGTGCCAAAGTTCATTTCAAGGTGGGGTTACCTTCAATCACTTCCTGAGGGTCCTTTAAGGATAATATGAACCATGGGAAGATAGATAGGGGTCTCGATAGCCCGAGGATTGGATGTACCAAAATTTCTTAACGATTTACCAAATTTCCTTAAGGATGTACCTAGGGTTCGAATGTTCATTTCAGAGTAGGGAACGACCTTTAATTACTTCCTAAAGATCCTTAAAGAAATAAACGAACCATGGGTAATAATATAAAGGTCTCGGCAGCTCATGGATTGGATGTACCAAATTGCTTTTAAATATGTGCCAAATTTTATGAAAGATATACCAAATTTTGTAAAGGATGTACCAAATTGTCTTTAAGATGTACCTTGGGTTCCAATGTCCGTTCCAAGGTGAGAAACAACTTCCAATTCCTTCTTGAGGATCCCCAAAGGAATATATAAACCATGAGAATGGAGATAGGGATCTTGGTTCATCTAAGAATGGATATACCTAGGATTCCAAAGTTCATTTAAGAATGGAGATAGGGGTCTTGGTTCATCCAAGAATGGATATACCTAGGATTCCAAAGTTCATTTTGGGGTGGGCAAAGACTTCCAATTACTTATCGAGGGTCCCAAAGGAATATTTACACCATGATAAGTATGATAGTGGTTCCGGTTCCCTAAGTATAAATTTATCTTTTTTTTCTTAAGGATGTAATTGATTTTGTATTTTCTAGCTACATAGTAGTTAATTAACAATTTTGTTTTGTATAACCTCTAGAATTAGAAATTGTGTGCATAGTTTCTTCTAGAAATTGTTGTTGCTAGTAATTAAAATTAACATTAAACAATTGACAATTATGTTATTATATAACATTTGGTTATACAACAAACTTGAAAATTGTTTTTGTATTTTCTAGCTACATAGTTGTTAATTAACAATTTTGTTTTATATAAGCAGAGGCTATACAAGAGAATTAGAAATTGTGTGCATTGTTTTCAATGGTGAAATAATTGTTAATAAATATTGTTTCCATAATTTCTAGTTATGAAAAATGCGTGAATATGAAATAGAAATTAAAAACTAATATTTTTCATAGCTTCGGATTATGATTGTTTTGTCATAACAAAAAAATGTGCAAATTTATACATAACTTCAGACTATTAACTATTCATTGTGCACATTTGTATATAATTTCAGATTATAAATTATTCATTGTGTAGATTTGTACATACCTTCACGCTATGAATTTTCATTATACAAATTTGTAAATAGTTTCAGGTTATAAACTATTTATTGTGCAAATTTGCATATAACTTCAAGGTATGAACTATTCATTTTATAACTTTTGACAATATAATGTTGTTTTGTATAACTTTCAATTATATAATATAATTAAAAAGTAATTAGGAATTATATACATAACTTTCGGCTCTATTTCACGCTGAGTACGGGAGGTGCATAGCGAAAGCTTGCAATGAGACCTGGATCTACTGAATCTTTACAACAATTAGTTGAGGTTGCAAGATATATATCCTGCTGCTTGTTTCTTCTCCAACACCTGAATCACCACTTACAGCTAGTCCCATCTTGAAACACTAAAACTCTCCAAAGCCTCGTGAGCCTCCTTTGGGTTCGGAAACGACGGAGCCTATGGAACTCGAACGTCGATTTGATAGTATGGAAGATGCACACGCCAAGTGACTACTTTTATCACCCTCGTCGTCAACACTGTCGGCGTTTGCAGCGGCCATCTCACTCTCACAGTCGGTTGCCACTACAACCTCTAGCTTCGCCATTCCCGACATTTATACCTCACTACGAACACCACCAAGGCACCCACAGATTGAAAGAGAGAGTGGGGAACCTAGCAAAAACAGAGAGCTTCCTTTACAACCCACACCCAAGCCCATGCTGACGCCGACGCCGGTGACACCATGGACATGACCGAGATGAACGAGATCAAGGTTTGAAGCGCACACGAGATGAAGAAGACATTAACGCAGTGGGATCTCATGTGGTTCGGGATTAGCGTCGTCATTGGCGCCAAAATATTCGCACTTACCGGATACCAGGCCAAAGAAGTCATTGGACCGGCTGTGGTGTTGTCGTACGTCGTTTCCAGCATCCCCGCCATGCTTTCCGTCTTCTGCTACACTGAGTTCGCTGTGGAGATTCTCGTTGCTGGTGGTGTCGTTTTCGGACCTGGCACATGACGTTTTGCACAACGAATGGAGATTGTACCCCCACTTCCATCCTCAACGCTCTGATTCGATTTTCCGTATTCACGCCCAATCGGGCAGCTAGAAATGAGTATATACCTAAGCACTCCAAAAATTGAGAAGTTATCTGAGCATGGTGAGAATGGCAGGGTTAGATATGGTTCATCATCCATACAAGGATGGCACGCAACCATGGAAGATGCTCATGCTGCATACCCTGATCTGGATGCTACCACTTCAGTTTTTTTGGTGTTTATGATGGCCATGGAGGTAAGGTAGTTGCAAAGTTTTGTACCAAGCATCTTCACCAACAGGTGCTCAAGAATGAAGCTTATATAGTTGGAGGCTTGGGAACTTTTGTTCAGAAATCCTTTTTAAGGATGGATAAGTTGAATGCGGGGAAAGCAAAGATGAAAAGGGAACTTTGATGAAAATGGTAGCTACAGTTGCCTTCTTGGCGTTGGGTATGAAGACAGAAGTTGTTAAAAAAGGATGGCATTATGGAAGGAGGTCTACCATGTATATGGAGGTGGGCATAAAACACTAGAGAAATTGTTGGAAATCATCACATGCGGCAACATTCTTTTAAGTGGCTTGCTGGGATGGTATTAGACTCTTTGAAAGAGGTTGAGCCCACCTATGATCGGGCCCACACTTTGCATGGCCATCGTTGGCTTGCAATTCCAATTACCCCCCATTTTTATTTATTTATTAATTCATTTTTTTTTTTATTCCTTGATATTTTGATATCGAAGTTTAATTTCTCAAAATTTCAAAGTTCCAAATTTAATTTTTTTTTTTTAAAATACCATTTTCGAAATAATTTTCTAAAATTTAATTCTAAATTTAGTTTACAAAACTTTAATTCTAGAAATTCAATTTTCTAAAACTCCAATTTTTAAATTTGATTTTCCAAAATTCCATTCTCAAAATAATTTTCTAAGATTCTAATTTTTAAATTTAATTTCCCAAGATTTCAATTTTTTAAATTTAATTTTCCAAAATTCCATGCTTGAAATAATTTTCCAAGAGTTCATTTTTTAAAAATTTAATTCTCCAAGATTCAAATTTTTAAATTTAATTTTTCAAAATTCCAATTTTTGAATAATTTTATAAAATTATAATATCCAAATTTAATTTTCCAAAATCCCATTCTCGAATAATTCTTTAAAATTCCGATTTTTAGAAACTTCCATTTTCAAATAATTTTTTCAAAATTCCAATTTTCCAAAATTCTAATTTTCAAATTTAACCTTTAAGAAATTCCATTCTCAAATAATTTTCAAATGATATTTTGTTCCTCTTGATTTTAAATAAGCATGAATTTGATTTTCATAATTTCAAAATAATGGAATTCGTGGGATTAATTCATACAAAAATCAATTGGGCTTTGGTGGGGACCTTACATATGATATTTCTCTTCTGATTGTCGTTTGCTATACCTAATGAATATTGTTTGATCATTGTCTTAGGTGACGTTTGTTTTTTTGACTTTTTGCTGAAAACAATTTGTTTTTAAAATTTAGGTTGTTTGTTTTTCTACTTTTTCATGACTTATTATAAACTTTTTATTGAGCAGAAAAAACTAAAATATTTAGCTTTTTCTAAATAGAAAAAATAACATATTATTTTTTCTTTACTTTTTAATACTTAATAGAAATAAAATACTACAAAAACAAACAACCTAATATTTAACACTATTAAGCATTAAGTTTCTATTTAAAATTAAACAAAAAAACAAACATCACTTTACTCTTTGATATGCATGTGATGATTTTATACTAGATCTAATCTTGTTTCATGATAACGTCTTATTATTTGCTGCCAAGGTACGCTTTCGCTCTCACTTTGTTTATTCATTAATTATCATGACTTGGTTTTGATTTATGATCATTTTGATATCCATTGATCTTTTAGTTAATTGTCATATTTGTTTCACTTATTTAGTAGAGACCCATTTTTAAGAACTTAGAGGAGTACCACGGTCTTTACCGTACCTTCTCAATAAATAACCTGACCCCCGGACTCGACTTTGATTTTTCATAAACTGTCTTTTTCAAATAAGAAGTCACACTTAAAGTTTTCTTTCTTATTCTGTTTTTTCTTAAAAAAAAATAAAACAAAAATAAGTGGTGACTCCAAGATTTTTTTTTTTTTTTCTAAAAATTAATTTTTTATCAAAAAAAAAAAAAAAAAAGTCACACTATCGAGTGGGAGCATATCGAACAAAAATGTGAGGTCCACAATATTGATGCATGCGGACAAACTCAAACCGCCTTATTCAAAACAATAATGCCTCAAACTTTTAACTTTCTTTTCTTTAGAAACTACAGACAAGTTAAAAAAAAACAAAAAAAAAAAATCGAATTTGAGTGATAGAAGATAACTAAGAAAAAAAATATCAAGGTGAAAGTGCCAACCTGGCTCCGTGAAAGTTTGGTCCAGAAGAGCACGGGCCGGGTCCTCACTACCCCACAAAGCTGTTGGCATTTTTTTTGAGCTACGTGTGTCCATCAAGGTTTTACAATTAATTAATTAATGTTTTTACTTGGGGCTTTAATCACCCCCAGCCTTCAAGTTTCAATCACCCACTTTTTCGTCTTCATCAATTCAAAAGTCCAAAAGAAAAAGGCGTCAACTATTTATTTGCTTATCAACTACTACTTCGCCCTATTATTAAAGCAAAATGCAACTTTGCCTTAAATTACAAGTTTAATTTTGCTTATTTTTTCTTTTGTGAAATTATGGACATTTTCCTGCTATACCCATTTGACACGCTACGAATGCTCACTTTTTCCATACTTAAAATACTATTATGCAAAAGTTGTAGTGTTCATTTTTGAAAGTTGTAACTCCATTCTTACCCTCAGTATGACATCCCACATTGAATAAGAGAAAAAACTTATGACATTATAAATGTATAAATTTTTTTTAATTTTATAGATACATTTTAAAATCGTAATAATTTTTTTGGATTGAAGTGGACAATATCCATATAATCAAGTACAAATCATTACAAATGATATCAAAAGTGATTCTCGATCTTGATATGGGAGTTTATTTAGCTTCTTAAAAAGTGTTTGTGATCTCTTACATCGAATATGATAAAAAGTTTTTGATACTATATGCGGATGAATTTTTCGTAAACTTATTTTAAAGTCGTGAGAATCTCTTTAAATGCAGAATTGATAATATCTAAACGATCAAATACAGATTGCTACATTCACTTTATACCTATGTCACTCATTCATTTTGATCTTCCATCCATAAATAAAAAAATTAATATTTGGGACTTTAACTATGCTTTTAATAATGGATGTTAGTTTACACCTTAAGATGAGACCAAAATGATTTTTTTTTTTCTTTTTTTATATAATTATTAAATTGCTTGGAGTGGTAAGAATAGTGACTGCTCTAAACGAGTTGCGTGGAAGCAACCGCAACTGCGACAACTCGAGTGTTGACCAAATTTTTTATGTAAGAGATATACCCATGTGAGTAAATTGAAAAGAATTAATGGTAGAAATATGAGGTTGACAAGTGTCGACTCTTGAGGGTTGCAAGTAAAGAGGCTACGACCGTAGGACACATGATCCCTGCTCCCTACCTGAATGAGTAGCTGTTTCTTTATATATGTAAAATAGTTATTTGCATTATTGCCCAGATTCCAATGACAGTCGTTTTGCGTCTCCCCCACCATTATTAAATGTCGAACACTTCCCTATCTTTAATCACAGCGATACATTATTTTTTTTTATTAAAACAAATTTAACTTACATTATGATTTTTATCTGTTCGCAGTCTCTCACCATATGATTTAAAAATAATTTTTAAAAACAAAATAAAATAAATAATTATTTTTACCAACTTTTAAAAATAAAAGAAAAATATGAAAATGCATGTCGTATTTTTTAAAACTTATTTTTAAATACTGTTATGAATTTAAAAAAAATAAAAAATAAATTTTAAAAAACATGCCAAATAAACCCTTACCTGTCTATAAATAATTTTTAATATTATAAATGATTTTTTTTTTTTTTGAAAATAATTTTTAAAATCTGTCAAACATTTAATTTATTTTTTAAAAAACATTTTTAAAATTAAAAACATTTTTTTAAATAAGGGTCATGAGACCATCATCTCTTCAACATTAAAGAAAAAAGGGAAGCTAATTTTGGTTATTGTTTATTGAATAAAAATGGTATGGATATTATCTATCTACTTTTATTTTTATTTTTTAAAATGTAGAAAATATCAATGATTTTTTAATTATGCTTTAAAATTTTAAAAATATTAAATGTGTTTGGTATTTTAATTTAATTTAATTTTATTTTTTCAAAAATAAAAATAAAAGGATAAGTTAAAAATTTTTTAAATAATTTTAATGGTTATATAGTAAATTTTCATGATTTTTGAATATTTATAAATGTGAGTGGTAAAAATATTTGTAAGATTATTTTTAAAATATTTTAATTAAAAACAAAAAAAATTTAAAAAATAGTGGCAGAAGTCCAAGCGGAGCTCATGGACACGTGTAATCATCAGAAGCAGCGAGGGAGAGGGAGTGAGGGTCAAAGTCTCCTACTAATAAGGATTTTGTTTTACAGTTTTGGGTTTTACACGATCCAAAACCCAACTTAATCAACAAAGATTTAGGGAAGGCCACAGCTGGGCAGGCTGATGTGACAATTCACATTTTCCACAGTGAAAATTTGGCCCCACAGCGGGAATATATTATCAGCTACACACCAAAACCCATAATCATTCCAATCTGCTACATTTCTATGTTGATGCCAGTGGTGGCTGCATCACATCCATCAACCCCAACCCCCACACTGAGTTTTTCAATTTATACACTGAGGAGCAGGTTTGTCTGTTTGTTTCTTGAGAAACTTCAAACCAAAATGGTTACTTTCCCCAATGCCCTTCTCAGTTATCACTCAGGCCTGATTTTACTTTCTTTTTCTTGTTAGGGAACGTGGAGTGTCCTTTTCTGGTGTAGGTGATGGTTACTTTTGGAGATGCTGCTCTTATCTCCCTTGTATGGTGGTTTATTTACAGTAAAGCCAACATGTGTCCCTCTGCATGCTTCATCTTCTCTGCTACAGGGTCCATCTGTTAGTTCCATTTTTCTTTTTTTTTTTTTTGAAAAATTTCTCTAATAAATTTCATTGAAAATTTTAATGGGTATGCTGATTTCCAAGTTTATCTGCAAATTTAGTTTGTAATTTCATTTTCCTTTCTTATATGTATTGGGACAGACACTGACTTTAAACATTTTCCATGTTTTTTCTGGAATGGACTACTCATTTATTCTACAGTTGGAAGGATGATGACTGTAGCCAACCCATATTAAAAAAGTTATTATAGTTGTAAAGGTTGGTTGAGATATGCTCTAATCATGCTCTTTCTTTGAATACTTGGGAATATAAATTAATTCTCAAGCTTTCTTTGTTCCTCTAATTGTACGGGTTTTATTCTCTTTTTCAAAGTAATAGAACATGGGTTTCGACCCATTTGTGATTTCATGTGATTGCAGTTGAAAAGCTGGTAGGGGTCTCATGAAATTTTAATGAAAAGCCTCGGAGGACCAGTTGGGTTGAATTGCATTTGTGGTTGATTTTGAAGAGTTGTGGAAAGAAATGGAGGCACCAAGTCAGAAGAGTCTTGAGAAAGTTGTTTCACAGAGAGCTCTGCAAATGAGCAACTCATTTCCGTGCCAAATTTGCGTGGTGTGTTTTTTCTGTGGTGTCTGTCTCACCAGTTTGTTTCTGGCTGCTCTCACTTCATTTGGTGCTTTTGAATTTGGGGTCTTTCCATTTGCTGGATTTTCAACCTGGAATTCGACTACACAGATGATCAGTAAGTGGATATTTTCTTGGTATTTTTTCTTCAATTATTTGCTAATTTTGCTCTGCAATTTCTATCTTTCATGGCCAATTCCCTTTTACTCTGCTTGCATTAGTTGTTGATCTGTTTTTTCTTTTTTCTTTTTGGGTAAACAATGGAGGAGAGAAAGCAGAGAACTGCTTAGAAAATTTTTGGAAATTCGGATATTTAGGCAAAATACCTTCAAAATGTAAAGAAGCTATCAAAATTTACACTGAATTTTGGAATTTAGGATATTGTTTCAAGGCAAAGTCATTTTCTTGATGGAAATTCATGATTGAGAAAGCATGATGAGCAGTGAGTAAAGGGTGTGCTTGAAGCAATTTCAAGTTGGTTTCAGTTTGAGTTTGAAGTTTGAGGCTGATGTAAAGCTGGAATTCATCTGGGTTTCCATGAATTTGGAAAATCATGATCATAGGAATTAAAAAAATATCCACTTTAACCAACTTATTAATCTGGGATAAAACTTGGCAGAGCTTTTGATATCTTGGGAAATTTTGAATAACGATCAAGTCAAAACTATCCGCTTTACCTTCGAGAGTGGTCAGGTGAAACTGAAGCAACATCAAGTTGGAACAACTTTTGAGGAAAATAAAACCTTATAGAACCTGCCCAAGTTATTTCATTCACTTCGTCCTTCAAAGTAATCCCAAAAAATGAGGTAAGTTTCTGTGCCGAGTCAAAATTGACCACAACACCCTGCCCATGGTTCAGTAATTCAGAGAATTTTGTATTCGGGTAAATTTGAAACTGTGGCCAGCACTTCATTTGTTAAAGACCATGATAAGTAGTGACTAAGGGGTAGATTTGAAGCAACTTCTAGTTGGAATAAAGTGCAGGTGAAACTTTGACCTTTTGCACTGTATAAAAGTCAAAATCTGACTTGAAAATCATGAATCAAAGACCTCCATGCATAGTGACTGAAGTACCTAATAGAAGAAACTTCAATTGAGAATGGCTTAGTAAATATTCTATTATGTACTTCCATAGTGGACTTAAAAAGAAG
The DNA here is from genome assembly GCA_030254885.1 of Vitis rotundifolia. NCBI lineage: Eukaryota > Viridiplantae > Streptophyta > Magnoliopsida > Vitales > Vitaceae > Vitis > Vitis rotundifolia. The sequence goes on along the minus strand of CM058164.1, from coordinate 9,386,353 downwards.
GGGCTTTAATTATCTTTAATAATCTCGTCCACTTTACTCTATTTAAAAACATTGAGATGAAGCAATCTGTACTCATTGCTTCATGTGCAAGTTAGAGTAGAAGCTATAATTTATTTTTTGGACCAATAGTAAGTTCCTTCCCTAAACACTCTAAATCACCAGCCAAAAACAAAAACATTCTATTATTAATTTGGATAATGGGATATCATTCTTACCAATTATTAACTTTTACAAATTTAATGCTTGAGAATGTTCTTTTTTGTTTTATAAACCTTTTTATCATACATTTTCCTGTATTGAATTGTAGATATGGTTACAAGTGAAGACTGCGACTATAAAGCAAAGGAAACAGAGGGAAGGATGAATTCACAAAAAATTGATGAGAGGAGTACTGATGAAAAAGCGTCCTTGCTGTATTCTGTTTGGAGTGCTTTATTAAATGAATCTATGGTTCAGGATAGTGAGTTCTTTCAAAGGTTTGGACTCAGCAAATCCAGTGTGCCAAAGGCCCCTCATTTTGAGAATTGCAAGTTGAACACACAAGTAAATAAACGCCTTGATGCCCGTGGTAAGAATGGGAGATTCCCTCCTTGGACAATTTGGAAGGGACTTTTAGACATCTATCCACCATCTGAAACTGATGAACAAATGAGATATTTGAGACAACAAGCTATGTCCAAAGGCTCTTATCCTCCCTGGGTATGCTTCTTGGATCTAACCTGATAATGATGTGTTAAGTTTAGCTACTAGCTAAAAGATAGCTACATTTCTGATTTGATATTGTAGATATCTACCAATGAGATATGTTGTACTACACTGGTATTCACATGTACTCATTTATATGCATGCAGTTTGTGCACACATGCATAACAAAGAGCAGAAGCCACCCTGAATCTCTACAACAGTCAGCATTTTGTTTACAGTTGTATTACTATGCAGCATATAAGATATCCAAATACTTCTAGTTTTGAGTTCTATATGAAAGCCACCCATTAGTATATTGATTTGGTTTTGTGTTGGACACATAGTCACTGACAACCAACTGGAAATGTTAATATGCATAGAAAGGATATGCTCCCCTCCACTACATATGCATGAATCTGGCCCATTGGCCACGGAAATGGACATGGAATTCAAGAGATATGCATGTTCATTTTTGAAAAAGGAATAGAAACAAACAATTACTGTCTTCCTTTTATTTCTATGCTGTTAACAACATATGCTTTTACACTTTTCTATCATTGTAGACAATGCCTCACAGGAAATACAAGTATAAGGGGAAGGTATCTAAATAAAAGTCTCATGAAAATGAAGTAAACTTCAACCATGATGCTTCTGTTCTGTTGTCTCAGGCAATAGAAGTAAACTGATAGTTTTGATTTATAGTATTTGTATTTTCTCCCTTTCTAGTGGTCTCTATGTGCATTAACAGATGAAGTCATTGTAATTTTCAACATTTTATATGTACATATAATTTTTCAGATTACAGGATCAGATGAAGACAATTACCCATTCACAAGGAAAGTGCAAAGGGACATATGGAGCCATCAGCATCCATCGAATTGCCGAGATCCTAATGTAAGATTTCTTGTCACTGACTGGGAGAGACTGCCTGGATTCGGTATGGGAGCCCAGATTGCTGGAATGTGTGGGCTTCTTGCTATTGCAATTAAGGAAAAAAGGGTCCTTGTTACAAACTATTATAATCGAGCTGACCATGATGGTTGTAAAGGTATAAATTGTTAATTAAAGATCACAGTAGCACTTCTAAAGTACATGATATCTGATCTCTCTTCTTTTCTTTTGCTTTCTGGGATCTACAGTGGTGAATCCCATGATTCTTTCTGGGGTTTCATAAATTAATACACTAGCTGTGGTCTACAAGGGGAGATAAAGGAAAATTAATAAGTTGAATGATTTTTGTTTTTTTTTTTTTTTTTGTCATTTATAAACTTTATTTCAACTTATTGCATAGTTTTCATTATATGTCATAGTAGAAGTACAGATAAATAACCCTTTGAATGAAAGGTATATGCAAAATTCAGGTTTCATGGGTCCTGAATTCATTAAGATCAAATCAAATGGTGAAAAGGGTAAAGCCCAAATAATAATGATGGGGTGGTGCCCCATCATGAGGACTCATTTGTTTTTTGATCTTTTAAGGCACATTTACTGCCTAAGAGGTTTAATTGGTAAAATTGTAGAATGATGCTATGATAGTGATTTTGGATCATCTGATTCATCTTGTTACTTTTGAACAATGGAGATCTAGATCAGAATTACTAAAATCATGATGATTTTTGGTGTTGGAGATGTCTCAAATGAAGCCAAGCAGTTGGAAGGCTTGCCCTTCCTTCAAACTTCCTTTCTTCTATTTGTTGTGTCCTAAAATTCATTTTAGAATGCAGGCTTTGGATGCAACTTGGTGACCTGTGTTGATTTCCAGTTGTACTCTTCTTACTAATAGAATAAAACAATCTTACGACAATATTTAACCCTTGGAACTTATAAAATCCATTGTGTCTTTTAGGTCCACATCGCTCTAGTTGGTCTTGCTATTTCTTTCCTGAAACATCCCAAGAATGTCGAGACCGAGCATTTGAGCTTATGGGGACAAAGGAAGCATGGGCGAATGGAACGATAACAGGAAAAGACAATTATAGTTCAAAGGAAATATGGGCTGGACCAACTCCTAGGCAAGCTTCAGGAAATCTATCCATTTGATTTTCTATTCACATCATTTCTTTCTATTGCTAATTTCAGAATTTTAACAGGGTTTGGGGTAATCCTTGGAGTTATTTGCAGCCTACAACGGAAATTAATGGAAGTTTGATTGCTTATCATCGCAAAATGGATCGGAGGTGGTGGCGAGCACAGGTGAAACCAATGTTAATGTAGAAGTGGAAATTTCTGTTTTACATGCTTCTCCTGCAGCTTGATCCGAATAGTTTTCTTCAGTTTTTTTAGTTGGCCTTTATTCTTCATTTGGTGTTCGGAAATAATACCAAAAAGAGAACAAAGATACCCAAAATGACGAGAGCAGGTATGGTTGTAATTTAATTATCATACTGCTTGTATATTTTCAGGCAGTACGCTACCTAATGAGGTTTCAAACTGAGTACACATGTGGCTTATTGAATGTTGAGCGCCATGCTGCATTTGGATGGGAAGCTGCTAAAATGGTTCTTTCAGGTCTCAGCCAAAAATGGCCAGAGGTTTGTCAATCAACTCCCTTATGCCTTGTTTGCGTGTTGACAGGAGGGAGAAAATGTTGGAACATTGTTCTTCAATACATGTATGTGCATGTATGTGTGTAATAAAATGCCATCCCAAATAGTTAGCAGTTGATCTAATTTTAAGGTGTAGCAGTCAGAACTTGCTGATGACTCATGTTTGATCAAATCTATATGAAAATCCTCATGCCAAAATCCATTGTTAATGACCTTAATCTCTCCCCGGATTTTGTAAGCAAACTAAAAGATAACTCTATGCTGAGTATCTCATTTTCTATTTGAAAGCCATGATGAAATTGATATGATATGTAGCTCCAAGTGGGACCATGTGCATATGTATAATGATTCCACCCATCATTTTGTTTTGGTTTTGGGGTTGCTATGTTGAAGGTCATACTCTCATGAGTCGGTTTTCATTTCCATAGGATGGTATGAACAAACCGAGATCTGATATTGAAGAATTTGTATGGTCAAATCACAAAGCATGGATCCCTAGGCCACTCCTAAGCCTGCATGTGAGAATGGGAGACAAGGCCTGTGAAATGAAGCTGGTTGAGTTCGAAGAATACATGCGGCTTGCTGACCGCCTTAGACAGCAGTTCCCACACCTTAATAGCATCTGGCTCTCCACAGAAATGCAGGTCTGAAAAATCTCCAGTTGTGTTGAATCTTCTTTTTATTTTTTGAAAAAAGTAAAATTAATATATGGTTACTAGCACATACATGGATATGTTTGTAACATTAATGCTGGCATTATGTTTTCAGGAGGTTATAGAGAAATCAAATTTGTATCCACATTGGAAATTCTACTACACAAATGTGAGACGGCAAGTGGGAAACACGACGATGGCGACCTATGAAGCAAGTCTGGGCCGTGAAATCAGCACAAACTATCCGATGGTTAACTTCTGGATGGCAGCTGAAGCTGACTTCTTTGTTGGAGCATTGGGTTCAACATGGTGCTATCTCATAGATGGCATGAGGAACACCGGAGGAAAAGTAATGGCCGGATATTTAAGTGTCAACAAGGATAGATTCTGGTAGTGAATTGTATGTAACGAGGGATAGTCTACAGTTCTATCCAATTTTATACATTGTAAATCTACATATAAGTTCATAACAAACCAGTGGTGTAAATCTTTTTCTTATTTCAACGTAGTTTTTTATTTTGTATCTTCATCTAATGTATAAAATGTAATGCTTTTGTGGAGAAAAATTGTATTTCTCATCTATTTTTAAAAGTATGTAACCCTAAAAGTCAGGGATTATATATGTAAATAAATATAAATCTATATGGTTGGATATTCACACAATATATTACAGTTGTATACATAGTTGTATATCTTCCATACACTCTTCAACCTATGGAATAGATATTATATATTTTTAACTTAAGAATGATTTCTTGAAATTGGGCATTGACTAATCCTTTCTTTAAGTTAATGCCTAATTGATCTCTAGTGGACACATGGTATGCAAATTAAGCCACTAACTTTTCCTTAATAAAAAGCTTAATTTACCTTCATATGCTTGGTTTTGTAATGTTGATGACCGACTTATTATTGTAATAAAATCTCATCAGTGTCTCTCACTTAATCTTCAAGTCCAAGATAATCTTGAGTGAAAGCAACTCACAAATTCCTTGAGTAATGGTTGCTTTCTTCCTTGAGTAAACTAAAGTTTGCCTTGTAGAATTGGGAACTTGTTTCCCTAAAGGTGGACTTCTAGGGTCAGGACTTGTAGGTTTTGGAATAAAAGCATAATTAAGATATGTTTTTATATATAGTGAAGGCAGTTCAAAGTCAAAAGATTTTCCAAGTTAGAAATCTAATTGTCTATAAATTATACAAGGCAAAACAATAGCTAGATTGTTTTTATATGTACAAAGATAATATATCAGTATGTTGTACTTATAAGTTTTAAACTTCTTAATGATTGTTTAAGTTTAATTGATGGATAATCTTATTGTAATGAAGAAGGTGTTAAGTGAACTTAGACCATTTGATTCTCAAGTATGATCTTATTTGTAAAGTCACTTGGATTGGAATTGGTTGTTTACTCTTAGTAAGGCTACTTCAATGTGCAAAATGGTCAATACTTATATATAATATAAGAAGTAGTTTCTAAATGTTGTAAACTCTGTACCTGTAATGGAGTAGTATTTGTGATAGACTACTTAAAGAATGGAAAAGCTAATAGGAAAAGAAAAAGTAGCTAGTAAAAAGGATGAGGCCTAATTCTCAATTAGAAAGCAACCCTTCAATTAGATGTGACACAATAGGGTTTATGCTTCATGTTAATGGGTTTATTAGTATATATCCAACAAAAGGATAGTTTTGATATATCTTCTTTGTATAAGTTGATGAAAAAAGAACCATTTTCCTGGCTAATTCACCTTTTTGGTCTAAATAATGCATACTTTTCTCAATAGAATTTTATCGATCAAAGCTTTCAATAAGCCAACCACTTAAGCTTTAGTTTGTACTATCATAATTAGTTGTTAGTCCATTGAAGTCTATGGGGTTTAGATATCCTATCCATCATGAACTTTTCATGTGACTCGTCCTAGCTTGCAAATGTCAATTCAAATTGGAATCGAGAAACTCAAGCAGTACTTAAAATTCAAATTACCATTACAGTATATTATTCATTTATCTTTGTTGGGTGGAAAGCTTTACTCTCCTTTATGAAGTTTTTCGGAGATATATACCCCTTGTTTATAAAACCAACTTAAAATCAGAAGATTTTCCAAGTTAGAAATCTAATTGCTTATAAATTATACAATGTAAGGTGATAACTAAAATGTTTTTATATACACTAAGACAATATATGAGTATGTCTACTTATGAGTTTTAGACTTATTAAGGATTTGTTTAGGTTTAATTGATTGATTATCTTATTTTTGTAAAAACAATATTAAGTGATTAATTTAGATCATTTGATCCTAGATTACTATATTGCTTGTGAAGTCACTTGGATTGGAATTAGTTATTTGCAATTAGTAAGATTGTTTTTTGGGGAGCTACCTTTACAATCTTGAAATGCCTCAATGACTACTATGATAGAATCATTGGCCTTACCAAATCAATCAAAATGGAGATTGATGCCACAAATCAAGCAAAGTCAACTTGAGAATCATTGGCCTTACTACAAATAAATAAAATTCTTTGATAGCTAATTTCACCTTTATATCCATGTGATTTCCCTCCTTGTGAAATCACATCTCCTTACATAGCTTTCTTACTATTAGACCTAAGTGTATATATCATCGGACTAATTAATAAGTTTTGTATTGAGACAAAAATATCAAAATAAAAAATAAAATTCTCCTCATATATTGATTTGTTGGTAATTTTATTATGGTATTAAAGCCTTTTTCCACCAATTGCAATATGTCATCTCATGAAGAACCTAAACTTTCTATCCAATCATTCTATCAATGTGCTAGCTTGGTCTCAATCAAACTAAGTTCGTTAAAGTTTCTCCTTCAGAAATCTCAAATCCTCCCCTTGATTTGTAGCCTTAACATCTCTTATAATCTCACTAATTATGAAATACTAATAAAAGAGATTATCGACTCTTCTAGAAACATGGTTACAAATCAGAATTGTGGTGGTTGGATCAACAATGGCCTCCTTACATCTTAGCTTCTTGGAAATATGACTGAAGCAATTCTTAACATGAAATTTGGTGTGAATACAATGCATCAAGTTTGGTGCTCATTAGAAGAAAAATTGTTGCCTAACACCAAGGAAAAAAAAAAGCACAATTGAAAAACAATTTGTATGCCATGACTAAGGGATGATTGGCTCTTGAAGAATACATCAAAAAATTCAAAATAATCTCCAAATAAATTATCAATAATTGGAAAACCAATGATAGACATAGATAAAGTCTTCCAACTATTAAGAGGCCTTGGTCTACAGTACAAAGATTTTAGAGTCCACAAGGCTTTCTAAACCTCCATATCTAACCTTTAATCAATTTATTTTATTTTTGAAAAGTCATGAATAGGTATATTCACAAAAAGAGGAAGAAAAGGTAGACTACAATAATTTTTTTTTTATCCAAAGCGGTCATGACTAGGACAACTGTTAGCCCCATGGCATAAACCAAATGGCACAAGGCTTCATGGGGTGGCACCTTGGCCTTAAGAGTGATCTAGGACAATAACAATGTGGCAAAAGGGCCCAATGTCTTAGGTGAGGAGATGACTTTGCAAGCCATGGATACAAAACCATGGCCAATACAACAACATCAAGAGAGAGACTCTTATGCGGCACATCGATGTAGAGCAGCGATGTCAACTTAGATTCAATACACAAGGGCACAATTCCTCGTACATGGGGAGTCATGGGCGTTTGGGCAAAACACGAAGCTGCAATAGTAACAAGGAGGATGCAAAGAACATGGATGTAATTTGAACGTGCAGGCCAAAAGAGGGCTTGGCATGCACACAGTCACATGTATAGATGCATGCAACAACAACATGAAGAGTTGGACTAGAAGTGAGATTGCCAGTTAAGTTTGGGACTCAACTTCTTCTAGGTCTTGAAGAAAGTATTGGCCATGTTTTCTGTGACCATAGTAAATATACTCCCTAACAAATAATGTTTCCATGTTGTAAGCAATGGATAACAATTGTCAGCTTCCTCGTGAGTGGAATATCTCCGCTTTACCTTATTAAGATTTCAACTCTCAGAGGTTATTAAGTGCCCTTCTTACATCAGGATCCTCCTCCTCCCAAGGCCTTAGTTGATGCATTCGTTTGGAGCTCAAAGGCCGGCAAATCCAAATTTGGTAGATGCAACATCGACTCAGTTGAAATCGCTACTTTCAACTTCTCAAAAGCTTTTTAGCATTTCGAGTTCCAATCCCAAGAAGAATCATTTTTCAAAAGGTTAGTAAGGGAAGCCACCATCTTCAAATAACCCCGTATGAACCTTCGATAATAGTTGGCTAATCCTAAGAGGGATCTTAGTTTCTATCACCTTACTTAGAGCTAGCAGGCCAATCTCTAATGGAATGTACCTTTACCTTATGCATATTGATCAACCCTTCCCTTATCTTAGGCCTTAGGAAGGTAATTTGTCTTTGTACGAACTTGTACGTCTTTTTTTCATGTAGATTTTGTGTTCCCTTAGTTTTTGGAATACTAGTCTCAAGTGATTCATGTGCTTTTCTAAGGTCTTGCTATAGATAACAATGTCATCCAAGTAAACTACCAAAAATTCATTTAGGAATTTGTATAGTACATTATTCATTAGATTGCAGAACGTTATAGGGCCATTGGTAAATCTAGATGGCATCATAAGAAACTCATATGATCCATAGCAAGTAACACGCGTAGTTTTCCTCTCGTCTCCTTCTACAATTCTCACTTGCTAGTACCTCGACTGCAAGTCTAGTTTGGAGAAGAACATTGCCTTAGTCAATCTGTCAAATAGTTTTGCTATAAAAAAAAATCAAATATTTGTTCTTAATCATAAACTTGTTCAAGTCAATAGTTTATACACATTCGCAAAGTCTCATCTTACTTCTTTTAGAATAAAATTAGGGCACCATAGAAAGCTCTTGAAGGTTAGATCATGCTTGCATCCAACAACTCCTTCAATTACTTCCATAACTTTAGTAATTCTAGAAAACAACATTTGATATGGGACTTAAGCGGGAGGCTTGGTCCCAAGCAACAATTCAATATTATGATCAATATGGCGCCTAGAAGGCAATGTTGCAGGCATCACATCCTTAAATTCTTCTAGTATTTGGGCCACTCCATCTGGCACCTCCACTGACTAGTATACCTTGTTTTCAACCAAGGTTGCAATGTATTTAACATTCCCACACTTGAACCCCTTTTTTATCCGAAAAGTAGAAACCATCTCAATCTGACCTTTTTCTATGACATTTTCCCTTATAGTAGGTAGGCTGACTCTCATGTATAATCATCATCTTGTTAAGGTGTGGTAGCAATGCCACCTTGGCCTTAAGGAAGAAGTCAATTCCCAAGATCAAATCAAAGTTATCTAAGGGTACACACAGTAAGCTACAATTGTCATTCCAATTTCCCACCTGGAACACAATTTCTTTAGTAATGCTATTAATTTTCTCAGCTTTTCTATTCATGGACTTCATCTTGCTAGTGTCCTATACAAGTTCTAAACTGAGATTCTTAGCTTCTTGACTAGCCACAAAGTTGCAGGTTACCCCACTAACCATCATTGCTTTTACCAACATAACATTTGCCAATACTTGGACATGCATAAACTCCTTTTGAATAGGGGCATCTATGTGGATTGTGTTTAAGAGTTGCAAAGGATTGACTCTTATTGGTGTATCTATGTTAGAATCACCACTAACTTTAGTAGTTATAAGGGCAAAAAATTTTCCTTCTTTGGACACTCCATAGCACATTGAAGGACATTGTAGATCAGATAGACCATGGGTTTGGTTGTCTATTGCCTCAAATTGGTGGATTTCTTCCCTAATTCCGATGTTGCAGACTTCTTTGAATTCTTCCTTCCTTGCTTCTTGGAAGATTTTCCCTCTCCCTTAGGCTTATTTGTTCCATTTAATTTAGGTTTTTGATTGGTGGAGTTAACACCATTCAACTTGTAATCCACCAAACAATCTGCTGTAATGATTGTAGTAGAAAGATCTCATAACCCTTGCCTTCGTAACTTAGTCTGGGCTTATCCTTGCAACCTAGACATGAAGTTGAACAACTTGTCTTCCTCAAACATTGTTTTGATGTTGAGCATTAAGGAACTAAATCCCTTAACATACTCATATACTAAACTAGTGAGCTTAAACAGTTTTAAGGATTCTTGAGCTAGCCAAGTTGTGTTGAAAGAAAGGAATTAATTCTTCAGTTCCTTCTTAAAAGTCTCCCAAGTGGCGATCTAGGGCCTTCCAGGCTGAATATTGTCTTTTGCTTTAGTTCACCACCATAGCTTCGTATCATTAATAACATGGTGATGATAGTGACCATATTTGTCTTAGGATTCGAGCGACCTTAGAATAGTACTCCATATCCCATAGGAAGTTCTCTAGCTCCTTAGCATTCTAGTTGCCATTAAAGCTTTTTGGTTCCAAGACACGAAATTTGGAAAGGGCTTCACACTCAAGGTAGAACCTTACAACACCACTTTCTTGAGGATTGTTATGTATTCCTCAAAGGATTGGATAATAGATGAGAAGTCGTTGATCAAGGCTTTAACATCTTCTTTTAACCTTGCCACTTTATCCTCTACGAATTTGTCATAGGATTTTAACAAATTTCGTTGTACTAGGAGTTCTTCCTCAGTGTGGCTTGTCCATTAGGCCATAGTGCCCTTATCACTTTGTCATTCCCCTAATAACTCTTATAATATTGAGATCCTTTCTCTTAGGGTATCCGTAGTGCTTCCCCCAACCATTTGCTTGTTGAGCTCTGATACTTATTGTCACAAACATGATTTTTCCCATACAATTTTTCACGTATGTGCGGTGCTTAGATGCTCTCTAAGCCAACCTACACATTTCCTATGAGATGGCAACTACACATAAAGACACACATGAGGTCTACAAGGCACCAACTCCAACTTGTATTTTATTAGATCACTAAATAAGAATACAAGACTCAAGCCAGACCCACACAATAACTTCAATAAGTTCAGGCTTCCCTCATGATCTCTATCTCAAAATCTCACTGTATATTAAGGAGGCTCTTTTATCATCATTTTATAGTGGTCACCACCAACTCCTAATCGGACTAAGAGTACACATCCTAGTTCTACTGAGACTCTTATTGATGGGTTGTGGCACCAACCACCCTTATAAAGACTCAAAGTCCTAGTCCCACTCAGACTCTTAGTTGTGCTTGACTTGCAATCTCACTTCAAGTCCAACTCTTCATGTTACTTTTGCATGCATCTATATATGTGGCCCACGTGTATGCCATGCTCTCTTTTGGCTTACACGTTCAAATTGCATCTATGTCGAGACAACATGCTCCTGCATTTGTCTTATTGCTATTGTGGATCTGTGCCTTACCCAAGCTCTCTCATGGCATTGTACCCATTATTTCCCAACAAAGCCTTGTGCCCTTATGTATTGCATCTGAGTCATCATTGCTGCTCCACATCGATGTGTCCCATCTGAGTCTCTCTCTTGGTGTTGCCCTTGCCATGGCATTGCGCCCATGACTCATCAGGTCATCTTCTTGCACAAGGCATTGCGCTTTTGTGCCACCTTATTACTGTCCTACGTCACTTATGAGGCCAAGGTGCCACCCCATGAAGCCTTAGTGTCACATAGTCCATGTCAAAGGGCTAATAGTAGGCTTAATTAGATGAGTTCTTTATTGGTGAAGATAACACATGACTAAGGCCAAATCCCTATGGTAATTGCTATAGTTGTAGTGAAATTGAAGGTTGTTGATTTTTTTTTTAAAACCTTTCAAGTTTTTTATTATAATATAATACAAGAGCTTTGAGAATTAAAGACTATCATATTACTATTTGGAAGTTTTCATAATGTATAAATTAGGATTTGTTTCTTCCCTGAAAAACATAAGAATAAAACTTGAAGGAGAAAAAAAAATTGTGTCATCCTTTTTCTTTAAATTATGTTTTACTTTTTTAATTTTTTCTAACGTGGGAGTGGGTTATTATGGAATGGTTGTTACTAATGAATATTATATACATAAATTTCTCTTTAAGAAAATTAATATCAAAATTGAAAATTTCTTGTTTTTTTATTATACTAATCAAGGACTTGAAAGCACTAGGGACATGGTTTTCACAGACTTCAAATATGTTTTGTTTATGAATTTCAAACCTTCCAACATTTCCTTCAAGAATCATCAAAATTTGAACTTCATCTTGAATAACCAATGAACTCTTATATTTGAACTATAAGAATCTTCAAATCTTTGAGTTTAGACATGAAGATCGAAGATGAGGTTTGAAGAGCTATTTAGGTGTAACCCTATTTGAGAGAGAGACGTATTAGGATGTTGATAGCCTACCAAAATTTCTTATTTCCTTATTTCATTTGAGGACACCATCTTCCTCTTGAATGGGTGGGGCTCAAGTAACAAAGGTTGTAATATAATGTGAGGAAGTTAATACCATATGACAACTTTAATTTTCCCACACATGTCTATCATTACATGTTTTTAGACATATTTAGTTGATCATTAGTCACTCATGATATTTCATAATTTGGTCCTTGAATAGATGTGATAATTAATAAGTGACTAGATTTCTTTTACCAATATACAAATGCCCTCTTATAACTATTTTTTTTTTATTTACACAAATTTGAATGTATAAAAGTAGATGCTTAATTCTAAATAGGTTTGACTTTTTTTTTTCTTTTTTTTTTTCTTTATGTTGATATATATCATTTAAATTTTGTAGCTTTCAAACAATCAAAAGAATTAATTGTCAAATTTTTAAAACCATGAATTTATTTAATTTTTCTATAATGTATTGACTTAGTTGAGTGATCTATAACACTTTTCACATGTGGCCTGTTCTCATTCCATGCAATTCTTTTTCCTTTGGATTATTGTCTTTTTTTGTATCTTAGAATTAACTCATATCCAATGATAAAAATATTGGTAATCACAAATATATAGGTACTTCAATTTTATAGATATATCGGATATATCAAAGATATATAAGTGGATATTTTGACACAATATATCGGTGACATAAAAATTAATGAAAATTCTAAAAATATTAAAAAAAAACTTCAAAAAATTATATAAAAAGTAAAAATAGAAATTTTAAAGTTATTTAAAAAAAAATTGATACATATAATTTGTCATATTTGATAATAATATCCTCTACGTCGATAAAAAATATAAATTTTATAAGTGTATATTTATTATTAAGTTGCATCATACATTATTTTACCATAATAATATGATAACATGTCTAATTTTAAAATATATTTAATATTCAAATTATGATCCATTTTAATTTAAATGTATTCAATGATATCTAATAAATAATAATATATGTATAATTTTTTTAATATATTTATTTTTATATTTAATAAATATATAGATTATATAAAAAAGACCTAATAAGAAAATATGTTTTATATTTTTGGTAATAAATTAAATCAAATGTAAAAATAAATTAATTAGAGTTAATTAATTTAATAATTAAAAAATCAACAAATAAAAAAAATTGGTAAAATATCTAAAAATATCAGTGAAATATCAGTTGAAACATGAAAAAATCGAAAATTTGATGAAATATTCGAAAATATCAGTTGATGGATATATCTTCCTACATTTCATATTGAGATCCCCAGATATTGGATATATCAGGAATATATCGGTGATATATCCAAATATTTTAAACCTTGCTCATATTTGAGAAAAAGAAACACCTATAAAACATATCAAAACAATAGAAAAACTATGGGGTTGTAATATGAATTTAAATAGTTCATTTGTCACATAACAATATCATTTAACACACCAATATCAAGAATAAACTAGAATTTCATATCATAATCATAATACCTTGTGAAAGAACTCTTCAAGACTTTTATGGCATGTGATTTATAATATGTTGGCACACTAAAAAATTATAGAACCAAAGCTTTTTCATGGCATGATAATATGCTTCTAAATGTGTTTCATATATCGTAAATAATAATAATAATAAATATAATTAGGTGAATTTTATTGATCTCCTTGAGCTTATTCTTAATTATACGGTCTCTATGTTTTTAAAATTTGTACCCACTTCCCTTGTTATTTGCTGCTACAATAAATTCTTCTCTATCAGTATATGTCTTTAAGTTGTTGACATGAGTGACTAACACGTGAAAAAGTTTTTATTAAAAACCCAAATAAAACATTGAGAGAAATGTGCTTTAAGGTAAGATGGAACTCAAAATTGACTTAACATCTTTATATCATGCACATTTAAGCCCAAAACCCAAATAAAGTGTAAAAATTAAGCTGAAAAATATTATCCTTCATTAATCCCTAAAATACCCTTAACCCTTGCACAAACACACAATGAGTGTGAATTTCAATTTCTTTGTATTTTTTTTTTCTTTCTATTCCCTATTACCTGTTACTCATTTCTAACTTTCTATTTTTCTTTTCTTTTCTTCCAATCTATATTTCTATTTTATATCAAATAAAAAAAATAATGTTTTTTTTCTTTTGGTTTTTTAAGATATTGAACCCTTGTACTCTTATTATAAGCAAGAATACAAATTTTGGGATTTTTCATCCAAAGAATTTTTTTTTTTTTTTTTATCTTTTTGTATTTATCTTTTAGTTTAATTTTCATTTTTTAAATTTTAAATTTACATTACACTTTTATTTACCTTTTTCTCTTATTTTTAATTATTTTCTATATTTTCCACATTAACCATATTTAAAAAATTAAAAAATTGACAATCACTTCACTCTTATTATATATTTATACAATCCTTTTAGCTTTTTAATTTTTAATTTTTTAATTTTAAAAATTTTAAAAATATAAATTTATTGAAAAAAAAAACTAATATATGAAGTTCTAATATTATATTAATAATTTTTCTTATCTAGATAAACTAATGCAAAGTATTTTAACTAACAATAAGAAAATTGTCAACACAATTTTTTAGTGAAACTTTAGAAATTAAATTTCAAATAAAATATGTTATATAAAATTTTATCTAAAAATTATTGAAGGTTGTATTTAATTTTTTTTTTTATTGACTTTCAAACTTATTTAATTTTTTACTTGAAAGGTAATAGAACATGTTTAAAGAAAATTAGTTTTTCATTTTTTAAATAAATGAGCATACATATATTAAAATAATTTAAGATAATCTTAGTAAATAATTTGATAAATATTATTACAATTTTAAATTAGATTTTTAAATATAGTTTCATTTGGATAAAATTTCACAAAAAAAAAAAAAAAAAATGGTGGAAAGAAAGAACATTGCTAAAATTACAAAAACAAAATATACAATTACAAAATTTTAATTATGAAATTTAAAAATAAAAGTCTGAAAAGATTCTTGAGTGAGGGAATTTGAGTGGGGAAATTGTGCAATCCTTGAGTAAAAAGAAAAAAATGGGAAAGTTTTTCAAAATCACTTAAAATCGTTAACAAAAAGCAATCTTGTATACTCTTATATAGTTAGTAAATTTGTCTTGTACAACTATTATAATACCTTTGTATAATAACTCAGATTGCATACATCGTCTCATGAATATTTGACAATAGGTCGGTTAATTATGTTTGCATTGGTTTGGTTTAAAAGAAGAGAAAAAATTGTTGTACAATTTTGTTCCACAATTACCATTAGTGAGATAGGTATTCAAATGACCATATACAAGTTAGATTAAGTGCATGAAATGAATGTATGCTTAACCAATGTGTGTGAGGAATGTCATTTATCCTCAGTTAGGGGAAATAAACAAACAAGTTTTTCAAAATCACTTAAAATCCTTCACAAATGATAGTCTTGTACGCCTTTGTACAATTAGTATATTTACCTTGCACACTTAATATAAATACCTTGTATAGTGGCCCAAATTCCGTATACCCCCTACTCAATGTGTGCTTATAGGTAGCTTAACCATGTTTCAATTGATTTGGTTCACAAAATAGTGAAAGACGTAAAAATAAAATTTTCCCTCAAATATCATTAGTGGGATAAGTATTTGAATTGTCATGTGCAAGTTAAATAAGGTACATGAGATGAGTGTGTGATAGAGGAATGCGTGCCATGAGAGTGTGCAATCCTTAGATGGCAAGACAAAAAAAAAAAAAAAAGTCTAAAATTGAATGAAATCCTTTACAAAGGATAACCTTGTACACCCCTTGTATAGTTAGTACATTTTTCTTGTACAATAGTATAAATTCCATCAATATGCATACATTATGTGTCCACATAGGATGTGTGAACCATATTTCCAATAGTTTGATTTACAAAATGATATAAAACGTAAAAACAAAATTTTTCCTCAAACATCATTATCAAGGTAAGTATTTGAATTGTCATATGCAAGTTAAATAAAGTACAAGAAGTGAAAGAATTTGTGGTATGAGAGTGTGCAATCCTTGGATGACAAAAAAAAAAAGTTGTTCAAAATGAATTGAAATCCTCCATAAAGGGTAACTTTATACACCCCTTATACAGTTAGTGTATTTTCTTTGTACAATTAGTGTAACACTCTTGAACAATAATATAAATTTCATACATATGTATAAATTATGTCTACATGAGTGTGTAAACTATGTTTCCAATGGTTTGATATTTAAAATAATTAAAACAAATAAAACTTTATTTTATTTTATTTTCAATGCAAAATGTAATTAAAAAGGAGACAAAAATTGTTTAAAAAGTATTATTTAACTCAAATTTATTTATTTATTTCCTTTTATCTTTGGAAATAAAGAAAAAAAATAAAAAATTTATTTAACCATAAAAAATATAAATATTAGATATGTTAGAAAATACTAAATTTATTTGTTTATTTCATTTTATTTTTGGAATTAAAGGAAAAAAGAATAAAAAATTTATTTAACCATTAAAAATATTAATATAAGATATTTTAGAAAATAGAAATAACCCCAAATTTATTTACTTATTTTATTTTATTTATTTAAATTAGAAAGTAATTTATTTTAATAGATAAAAATGTGTACAATTAATCTATTATTTTGTTAATTATGGATATATTAAAATTTTCTATTTCACAAAAAAAAAAACTAATAGAGAAAATAAAATCCAAAAGAGGAATAAATATATATAATTTAGTTATTTAATTATTTTTTACATAAAAGATAGTCACACAAAAAAAGCACACAAGTGAGACCAAATAACACATGGATTTCAGATATAACTAAAAAAAAACAAGGTATAATGTAAATAACAAAGAAAATCAGATGTAAATATAAGACATAATACTATATTATATAAAGTAGCGTCAATCAATGTTAATTTTCTCATCATTTATCAAATGGTCTGTTTTTTCATTGAGACTTCCAAAGAAATCAATGTCATAGTAGGTTAGGTCCAATTCATCACCATCGGTAAAGTTCATCTCTATCTCTTTTCCTTTTGCTTTTATTGATGCTTGGTAAAGGTCGACCAAATGTTTGGACGTACGACAGATACGCAACCAATGCCCCTTCATACTACATCTATAACAATTATTCTCATGGTTCTTAGAAGGTTTATCTTGTAAACGCTTCCCATTTTCTTGTTTTGTCTCACTATTGTTCCACTTCTGGTGGTGCAATGAGGCTTTCATTTTTTGATAATTATTACTATAAGAACCATGGTATCGGGGATTTCTTTCATGACCACGACCACGTCCTCGTTCTCGTCCACGTCCACGAGTTTAGGATGATATTGCATTCACTTCAGGGAATGATTTAGATCTAGTTGGACGAGACTGGTGATTTCTCATCAAAAGCTCATTATTTTGTTCAGCAACAAGAAGACATGATATTAATTCAGAATATTTTGTAAATCTATGATCTTGATATTGCTGTTGGAATAGCACATTCGAGGCATGAAACGTAGTAAAAGTTTTCTCTAACATGTTTTCTTTTGTGATTTTTTCTCCACACAGCTTTAATTGAGAGTTGATTTTGAAAAGTGCGGAGTTGTATTCACTAACAGTTTTAAAATCTTGCAACCTTAGGTGCATCCAATCATATCGAGCTTTTGGGAGAATCACAGTTTTCTAGTGGTCATATCTTTCCTTCAAATTACTCCATAAAGTAAAAGGGTCCTTTATCGTAAGATACTCATTTTTTAAACCTTCATGGAGGTGATGGCGAAGGAAAATCAATGCTTTTGCGCGATCCTATAGGGATGCTTGATTTCCTTCTTTGATCGTAGCTCCAAGGTTCATTGCATCAAGATGTATTTCAGCATCAAGAATCCAAGATAGATAGTTCTTTCCTGAAATGTCAAGTGCCACAAATTCGAGTTTTGTGAGATTCGACATTGTCAAATAACTTTGATTATAAACAAAATAAAATAATTTGTTTATAACTTTTAACAAAACAAATCAACAATAATATAAATATGTAAAATTTTATTCTATATAAATAACTTCAAGTTTAAGATACAAGAATTACCTTCAAAGCAATTCGTGCTGATAACGTGTTGTAAAACGATAATAAATGTGACTCAAATAAAAGTAGAGATGGCTATGTATTACTTTAATAATATATATATATATAGGGGAAGAAATCAAAGAGAAGTTTTGAGAGAATGAAAGAAAGAGAGAGAGAGCATGAGAGAAGATAATATATTTCTCTTGCTCGATACTTCTTACATGGGGTGTAAGAAGCCTTTTATAGGCTTCACAATATGAACTCCCATTACTCATCTTAAAGATGAGTAAATGGAGTTCATAAATGACCATCAATGTGGTCATTCACCACTTCATTTACAAGATAAATAAAATTTAATTCTTCTTATTATTTTCATATAAAAAATAGTACTAAACAAGGTTTTCAATTTTTATTTTTAAAAATAGTTTCATTTTTTAATTAAACATATTTTCAAAAAAAAATATAAAAAATAAAAATCATATTACCATATTTTTTTAGAAATTATTTTAAAAAAATAGTTTTTGCATCATTAATGTAATTTTTCTTTATTTATAATTAAAAATAGAAAACAATGTTGATTTTCACTTATTTATAAAAAAAATTTTTTAAAAACAATTAAAAATCCAAAGAGTTAAAATAGAATTGTGCTTGGTTGGGGAGTAGTGGTGAAATAAAGACAAAAAAGTTTAATAAATGATAGGTCCCACAAAAATCAGCATAAGCATATGATAGGTCAAATGAATATTTTAGTCCATCACTATTTTATATCCTTAAATTCAATTATTGGTGATATAGGGATTAAGGGTCAATTTTTAGGCCCATCTTACCTTAGAGTACAATTCTCCTTAAAACTTTTGTGCAACTATAAAATTAAATTACCCGATAAATTAATCTAAAAAACTCTTAATTAATTATCAGTAAATTCAATTAAAATTATAAATTAAATTTAGGTTGTCATAAATCAATCACTAAATTAATCATTAGTAAATCCTGAGCTTAATTAGATGAGTACTCCCTTGATGAGGACAACGCATGACTAAGGCCAAAAGCCTATGATAATTGCTATAGTCATACCGAAATAGAAGGTTGTTGTTGTTGTTGTTTTTTTTTTTTTTTAACCTTTCAATTTTTATTTATTTAATTTTATATATTTACAATATGATGCAAGAGCTTTGAGTATTAAAGACTATCACATTGTCATTTGGAAATTTCCATAATATATAATTTAGGATTTGTTTCTTTCTCGATAAACATAAGAGCAAAACTTTAAAGTAAAGAAAACATTGTATCATTTTTTTTCCTTTAAATTTTGTTGTACTTTTTCAAGTTTTTCTAAGGTTGGAAGTGGGTCATTACTAAATGGTTACCACTATGAATCAAAATAAAAGGAGTTAGATCTCTAGAGAACAAATCAAGAACAATTCAAAAGGGTCTTTGTTTATATATCATTTCATTCAATCTTTTTAGGTCATAACTTCTCCTCGACAGATATACCATGATGCCTTTATAGGTAGTTGGTAAGATCTAGTATGGATTATACATGGATGGTAGTTGAAGTTAACGAATCTCTTAGGATTCCCTCATCTTGGATCTTTCATGGGAAAGAGGATCAAGTTGAGAGTCAAAAAATTTAAGCCAAAATACCAAATGAAAGCAGATCATTTTTTTTTTTTTTTTTTTTTCATTCTTGAGAAAGTGTTGCTAATGCATATTGTATACACAAATTTCTCTTTAAGAAAAATTATTAGTCAAATTGAAATTTTCTATCATGTCCTCTGACTCATCCGCCTAAAATATTAATAATGATCAAGGCCTTGAAAGCGTTAGGGACATGGTTTTGAGGGACTTTAAATATATACGTTTAATTTTTTTTTTTTTTATGAGCTTCTAACCTTCAAAATTTTCCATCAAAAATCATCAAATTTTTAACTTGAGCTTGAAGAACCTATGAATCCTTATATTTGCACATGAAAAATCTTCAGATGTTCGAGTTTGGACATTAAAATTGAAGGTGAGGCTTAAAGAGTTGTTTAGGCTTTAAAATTTTCTATATAAGTTTGTTGTTCTATTGTGTCCTGACAAAAATATTTGTTGATACCTTGTAAATATTATTTATTAATTAAAGTTAATATTTTGTATGATTTTTTAAATATATTTCGATAGTTTGGACTCTTAAAATATTATTCTTTAATTAAAATTAATATTTAGAAAATTTGACAAACCATATTTGGTTACTTTTTAATTTATTTTCAATTTTTCACAAATTGCACATTATCATTTATCATGATGCTCTAATGTACTTTATTGAATCCATTTTCGTAGTTGTGATGAGCTTGATTTTCATATGGTTGAATTATCATTATTATTATTTTATATATGTTATAAATTTTTTAATAATCAATTGAAACATTAATGAATTCATATTATAGGGAGTGGATCATGTAAAGTAAGGTTATGTTTGGTTCTTAGAAAATACTAGGGAAAGAAAAAAAATGTTAAGGAAAATGGTTTTCTCGTATTTGATTTCACTATGAAAAATATATATAAAAAAAATCAAATATAATTAAAATTAATTTAAAATTTATATATTTTAAATTATTTAATCTTGTTATTGTTGGAATTTTTTATGTGTGGACTTACATAATCAATGTGATAATGCCATAAATCAATGTTATTTTATTTTTGGCATTGTGGTCCATAATGGGGCTGGACATATATTGTTGCTTAATTTTTTATGGGCTTACCCTAGTTCACTTGATTGGCCTATTAAGTGAAGTGGTCCAAATAATGTGTGGTATATATGAATATATTTATTTATATATATATATATATAAGTGAAAAAGAAGGCTTTTGTTTTTCTTGGGGGTTGAAAAGGGCACGCACTCTTAAGAGAACACATGGATTGAATCTTGGGTGTAGAAAGGGAAGAGCTCATTAAACCTGGATTTTCACACCATCATGAACTTAGCGTATTCTTGGACACCAGTGAAGCACGGAAATGGCTTTCCATGTCATTAATCAAGGTAAGCATTTCATTAATTCCCATTTTACTGCATGCTTTAATGTCTACATGTGATCCTATGTGGTTTAAGGTTTTCATCAATTGGTATCAAAGTCATACATGGATGACATTTGAGCTACATATTTGGGTTATTTTGGGTTTCCTGTTTTCTGGTTTGGAAACCATTTTTTTTTTTTTTTGGGCTTTTTTCGTTTAGTGTTGATTCTCGGTTTTCAAGCCGAATTGATGTTGGAGACTTGTAGAAAACATTGTTTAGAGCAAAACCCTTTTTTTTTTTTTTTGGTTTTTGGAGATCATTTAATGGGATTTCAAAAATTAGGGTTTGTTATGGTTCTTCCTTTTATGTGTTTTTTGTGTACTTTTTGGGTTTAGATTGAAGGATTGATGTTTAAGGATGGAAACCTAATTGTTTTCGTTGAAATTGCACAAAATTTTGGCCCAATTTTTTTTTTTCCTTCTCCAGAAGAACCAAGTTGTGTTCAGCTTGGTGGAGAAGATGATGACGTCATCATGATGTCATAAATATATATATATATATATATATATATATATATATATATATATATATATATATATATATATATATATATATATATATATATATATATATATATATATATATATATTTGTTGTCTTGGTATTCTTGGAATGATTATGAATATATTGGAATTATTATGCATTTGTTAAATTTGGTTTTATTGGGACAATTATTATTATTATTGTTTTTTATGATATAATTTTCTTTTTATCTTATACCAATAATGTTGTCCTAGGCCATTTTTGTTAAATATTTCAATTTATTATGACATTAAAGAACACTTATGTGATTGCCTATCGCAATTCCAAGTGTGTCAAGTTGTGCAAATTGAATATTTTAGTTTATCATGACAATAGTGAACATATATGTGGTTGCCTATTGTGATCCTATATGTGTTAAATTGTCTTTGTTGAGCTATTTTATCTCCCACTTTTGGTTGTTTTATTATTGTGATTACTAAGGTCCATACGAGTATTGTAATTGTCTTATCGATAATTATAATACTTGGTAGGATGCTTAGATTGGTGAAGGAAATTAATTATATATTATAAACCGTACTAATTTTCTTTGCTCTTTCGATAATAAAATTAGTGCATCTTGGTTGTGATATTTAATTAGTTGTCCTTATCGCTGTGGAATTTCAAAATTTCAAGCTATTGCTAACTTGAGAAATTCTGGAAACTAGCAAATAACGTGATATTGTAGTAACATGCATATTGTTTAATTTTGTTATTTTCCAGCTACTAGCAATCCTAGAATTACTCTGCAATTATCTACCATCAAGCCTCTTATTGGAAACAACTTTGAGGAATGGTATGAGTCTTTCAATGTGCATATGACTCTGCACAATTTGGATTTGGCTTTGAGAGTTGATGAGCCAAGTAAGCCCACTGATGTGAGCTCTGCTGATGAAAGATCCTTTTATGAGAAATGGGAGCACTCCAATAGGAGTTGTTTGATGGTAATGAAGTATACTATGGATAAATCTATTAAAGAATGTGTGTGTGGACCCCGCATTTCGGCTCATGCGTTTCCCACTTGATGGCGAGCTAGCTTTTTATTTGAAAAAAATTATTTATTGATTAAGAAAATGACTTGGAGTCGCCATTTATTTTTGTTTTATTTTTAAAAGGTAAACAAAATAAGAAAGAAAAACCTTAAGTGTGACTCCTTGTTTAGGAAATGTGTCTGTGAAAAACCAAAAATAGGCTCGGGGGTTAGGTTACTTATCGGGAAGGTACGGTAAAGACCGTAGCACCCCTCTAAGTCCCTAAAAACAGGTTTCTACTGATAAAATGAAGCAATCATGGCAATTGGTAGGGAAATCAATGAATACACAGAACTATCATGCACATATGAGAATCAAAGCACGCATAAAGAAAGGCCAGAATGAGATCGGGTGTGTACCTTGGCAATTATCGACAATGCGCTATCAAAGAAGAAGTTAGTGCACAATAAAGATCATAAAATATGCCACACATGCCACTAAACAAAGTGAGAAACCATCAAATATCACAATGTACTCCACTCAAATTCATTCTTATTTTAAATAGAATTCTTCGATGTTGGGCCCCCACCAAAGCCCTATTTATTTTTGCATGAATCAATCCTGTAAATTCCACTGCCTTCAGCTAAAAGAAAACCCTCCAAAAAAACTCCTCTCAGCTTTTCCTGCAGTTGGCTAACGGCCTACAAAATGGCCAGAAGATTCCCATGCAACGTGTCTCATTCTCACTGCACCTTCAGCCCACTCCTCTGATTCCCCACTGGCCTCTCCAAATATGACACGTGGATCCTTAAGGGTCCTCCACGTGGCAAAATAAATAGCTGCATGAAAGGAGAAAATGGGGGTCTACAGTGTGCCAAAGACTTTTTGGAATATGTGAAGGCCAATTATACCAAGATTGATAAGGCAGAAATGACAACTTATTTGAAGCTTCTCACAACCACTATGTATGATGGAGTAGGTGGGGTTAGAGATCACATCATCAAGTTAAAGCACTACTTCAACAAGACAAATGAGATGAAAGTGGAGTTGAGTGAGAAATTCTTGAAATGGTTGATACTTGAGTCTCTTCCTACTTCTTTTGATGTGGTGAAGTTGACTTATAATGCCTTGAAGGAAGAATAGACTTTAGAGGAGTTGATGTCCATTGTGGTGCAACATGAAGTCTCACTAAAGAAAAATAAGACTCACTCCCTTGCTCTTGTTACTGACCAAGTGAGCAATATGAAGAAAAAACCTCTACATAAGAATTCTGGAGGCTCTAAGCAATTCAAGAGGAAAGAGAATTTGAGTCAAGAAACCTCTAATGCATCTGCTTCTTCTAATGCTACAAAGAATGAGAGATTCAAGGAGAAGTGCAATTTTTGCCACAAGATTGGCCACAAGCAGGCTGATTGCTTCAAGTTTAAAAATTAGCTCAAGAAAAAGAAGAAAGGTAAAATTATGGTTGTGGTTAATTTGAATGCAAACATGATTGAGACTAATATTGTTGATGTTCATGCTAATTCTTGGTGGTTAGATACTGGTGCCACTATTCATGTTACTAATTCTTTGCAGGAGATGACAAACAAAAGGAGGCCGTCAAAGCATGAAGAATGTGTGTATATGGGTGATGGAAGCAAAGTGAAAGTAGAATTTTTTGGCATGATAAAGCTAAGATTGACCACTGAAAGTTTTTTGTTGTTACACAATGTTGCTTAAATACCCTCACTTAGGAGGAATTTGATTTCTATATCTATTTTAGATAGGCAAGGTTACACTTTCCATTTTAGAGGGGGAAAAGTGGATATATTTAGCAACTCAGTTCTAATTGGCAATGCTGTTTTGTTTGGCAATCTTTATAGTCTCAGTTTGCATCATGGTCCTTTATGTGATTCATTTTCTATTAATTCTGTTGTTGGTTGCAAGCGTGCTATAATAAATTTGAGTTCTTTCATGTTGTGGCACAAACACCTAGGTCATATTTCTAGGAAAAAATTAGGGAGATTGGTTAGAGATGGTGTGCTTTCTAATCTTGATTTCTCAGACTTCGAGACTTTTGTTGTGTGCTTAAAGGGAAAGATGACAGCTAAGACCAGAAAGAAGAAAATTGATAGATGTGGAAGTACTTTAGACTTGATCCACACAGATATATATGGTCCTTTGACACCAACTACTTTAGGGGGTTATAAATACTTTATCACTTTTATTGATGATTTCTCTAGATATGGTTATGTTGAACTAATCCATGAGAAATTTGACTCCCTAAATGTGTTTAAGGCCTTTAAGGCTAAGGTGGAGTTACAGTTGGGAAAGCCTATTAAAGCTATGAAGTCTGATAGAGGTGGTGAGTATTATGGGAGATATGATGAGATTGGACAGAATCCTTGACCATTCGCTAAGTTTATATTGGAATGTGGCATTGATGCTAGAAATACAATGCTAGACACTCCTTAACAAAATGAGGTTACAAAAAGGAGGAATCGCACATTGTTGGATATGGTAAGGTGCATGTTGTCTAATTTCTCCTTACTAGAATTTCTGTGGGGTAAAGCCTTAAGGACTACAACATATATTTTGAATATAGTGCCCAGTAAGTCTATGCCTAAGACACCTTATGAGCTATGGTCAGGGAAGAAACCGAGTCTTCACCATTTCCATGTTTGGGGATGTAATGCTGAGGTTAGGCCATATAACCCACAGTCAAAGAAACTTGATCCTAAAACCATTAGTGGTTTCTTCGTTGGTTATTGCATTAGATCAAGGGGTTCTAGATTTTATTAGCCATCTCATACCACCAGGATCATTGAGTCAGACATGGTTGTATAATTTGAAGATGAAGTTAATGTTGATCCCAATTTTGTGCCTCATGAGATACCTTTTGGAGAAAAGCATGTTATAATTCCTTTTCCTACATCTCATGTTCCAGATGTGGATGTTCCTATTGTCCAATAGCCAGCTACTAATCAAGAAGAACATGGTGATCAAGTGGAACCTGGCATTCCTATTGATGGTACTATTGTTGATAAGATTCCTTTGAGAAGATCATAGAGGGTTTGTAGGCCGGCTATTTCAGATGATTACATGATTTATTTGCAGAAGCATGAGTATGATGGTTATGATGCTTCTGATCTAGTCACTTATCAAGAAGCAATTCATTGTCCTCAATTCACTTCTTGTAAAGAAGCTATGGATGATGAAATGAACTCTATGTATATGAATGGTGTTTGGGATTTGGTCCAATTGCCGCATGGTTGTAAACTAGTTGGGTGTAAGTGGGTCTTTAAGACCAAATGTGATTCTAGCGGGCAAATAGAGAGATATAAAGTTAGACTTGTGGTTAAAGGTTATAGTCAAAGAGAAGGAATTGATTTTAAAGAAACCTTTTCATCTATGTCGACCAATGACTCTTTTAGAGTGATTATGGCCATAGTAGCTCATTTTGATTTGGAGCTACATCAGATGGATGTCAAGATAGCTTTCTTGAATGGTGATTTGGATAAGAACATGTATATGGAGCAGCCTACTGGTTTTGCAAAAGTTGGAAAGGAAGATTTAGTTTGCAAGCTCAATAAGTCAATTTATGGTCTTAAACAGGCTTCGAGGCAGTGGTATTTGAAGTTTGATAGAATTATCACCCAAAATGGTTTTAAAGAGAATACAGTTGATAGATGCATATATTTGAGGGTCAGTGGAAGTAGTTACATATTTCTTGTTTCATATGTTGATGATATACTACTCACATCAAATTATTCTGACTTGTTAATTGAGACAAAGCACATGTTGTCATCCCATTTTGACATGAAAGATCTTGGTGAGGCCTCTTATGTTTTGAGCATAAAGATTCTTCGTGATAGGGCTAATGGAGTGCTTAAATTGTCTCAAAGAACCTATATTGAGAAGATATTGAAAAGGTTCAATATGCATAACTGTAGTTCTGCTAGAGCGCCAATGGTGAAGGTTGATAAGTTTTCAAAGACTTAGTGTCCTTAAAATGATGATGAGAAAGAGGAAATGAGAACCATCCCTTATTCATTTTGGTTGGCAGCCTTATGTATGCTCAAGTATGTACACACCCTGATATTGCTTTTGTTGTGGGCATGTTGGGAAGATACTTGAGCAATCCTAGGAGTCAACATTGGAAAGCTGCTAAAAAGGTTCTTAGGTATTTGCAATGAACTAAGGACTTAAGGTTGACATATCGGCGCACCAACATACTTGATGTAGTTGGGTTTTGTGATGCTGATTTTACTGGTTGCATAGATGATAAGAAATCCACTACGTGCTATATTTTTTTGATGGCAGGAGGAGTTGTATCTTGGAAAAGTGTCAAGCAGACACTTACAACATCCTCAACTATGGAGGCAGAGTATGTGACATGTTATGAGGCTTGTTGTCATGCTATATGGATGCGGAATTTTATTTCAGCTTTGGAAGTTGTTGACTCCATTTCTAGATCGCTGAAATTATTTTGTGATAATTCTGCAGCTGTTGTTTTCTCTAAGAACACTAGGAATACTTCTCGCTCCAAGCATATTGATGTAAAGTTCTATTTTGTTAAGGAGAGAGTGGCAAAGTCTTTTATTGATATTGAGCACATGTCCACAAAAGGTATGTTGGCAGATCAACTAACAAAAGGCTTACCCATAGTTGTGTTTCATGAACATGTATCTCAAATAGGGTTGTTGGGAGCCTAGGTTGCATTAAGTTAGTGGGAACCATTTTTGGTATTGTAATATTATGATATTGTTGGAAGGATTGCTACTATTGTATATTTCCCTGTGAATCAAGCAATGAAGCATGTATGATTGTTTTTTATTATTTGTTTTGATGAGATTCTATGGGACATTGATTTATGATTATGTATATGTTGTGATGTTTGATTATGTAGTCCAAGTGGGAGAATTGTTGGAATTTTTTATGTGTGGACTTACATAATCAATGTGATAATGTCATAAATCAATGTTATTTTATTTTTTGCATCATGGTCCATAATGGGGCTGGACACATATTGTAGTTTGATTTTTTATGGGCTCACCATAATTCACTTGACTGACCCATTAAGTCAAGTGGTCCAAATAATGTGTGTAATGTGTGGTATATATGAATATATATATATATATATATATATATATATATATATATATATATATAAGTGAAAAAAAAAGCTTCTATTTTTCTTGGGGGCTGAAAAGGGCACGCACTCTTGAGAGAACACACAGACTGAATCTTGGATGTAGAGAGGGAAGAGCTCATTGAACCCAGATTTTCACACCATCACAAATTAAGCGTATTCTTGGACACCAATGAAGCACGGAAATGGCTTTCCATGGCATTAATCAAGGTAAGCATTTCATTAATTCCCATTTTACTGCATGCTTTAATGTCTACATGTGATCCTATGTGGTTTAAAGTTTTCATCAGCTATAAGAGAGAGAAATAAGTAAATTGAGTTTGAAGAAATATATAAAAATAATTTATTAAATTTAAACCTTTTTTTTTTTATTTTCCTTCACTTTTTCTTTCCTTTTAATTTTCTTTTCTATTTTCTTTCCTTCGCATTTTCCCTCAAATTTTCTAGGAACTAAACATGGCCTAAAGAAAACATTCATGATCCTTAAAGGGGATGTTTTAGTTTGAGACATAATGGCTTATGAATTTAGTGTCTACTATATAGTCACCATATATCCCGAATTGTAAATTTACAATTCAAGGTTAATTATCCACTGAGAACAAATAAAAAGTGAATAAAATGTGTGAAATACAAATAAAATTGGAAACAATAAGCTAAAGTTTTTGAATTAATGATGTGTCACATCTTTATTTATTTTAATCTTTTGTTATTAATCTTCATGAACAACCAATTTTCCTAAAAGTTTAAGCTTATAGGATTTGAGTTCACAATATATATCATGCTCTTCAATACCCTTCCTCACATGTAGCCTCATTTTTTTAGGCTTAAACATGAACTTAATAAATTAGGGAAATAAGCTTACAGCGATGAGATTTGAACATGTTGGGGAAATAAACTTATGATGGTGAGATTTGAATATATAACCTCTCACTAAATGAGACTTTGATATCACGTTGAATAGAAAAAGTTCCCAAAAGCTTAAGCTTATAGGATTTGAGTTTGCAATGTATATTATGCTTTTTAACAAATCTAAATTGTCATGACCTCTACATCCTAACATTCGAGTCTTCATCATTCTAAGGGAGAACTATGTAAACATGCCTTGTTTACAAAATATGGATGAAAAGAAAACCCCAAAGAGTGCATGTTTATGGAGAGTACATTTTGGGGAAAATAAATCCCATTTCCTGCACTAGAACAGTGTCTTACCTTACATTACCCTAAAATGTCCTTATATGTCAGCCCAACTCACATGATGATGGTATATTGTTCAATCAACAAAGATACTTTAAGCTCAAAACAGTGTTTCTTTAAGACCAAAACACATCTAAGGGTAGTTTGGAATAATGCTAAGTGGGCACTATTCCAATGTATAAAATGAGAATTATTTTTTTGGGGTTTCTTTTTATCCATATTTTGTAAATTGACCGTGTTTACATAATTCCCCCTCATTCTAATGCCACAACATATCATTTCTAGAAACACCTCACATATTACTTTACATTTTTTTATTTCCTTAGATTCTTTATATCATACAATAATCACTCTAATTGTTGGAGGGCATGAGGCATTGAAAGGTGAAAATAACTATGCAGAGTGAAAAAGAACCGCAAATCAGAATTTCAAATTTTTGGTTTTAAATTTATTGTGACTAATAAGTGATTATGTATTACGAAGAAAATACAAGTAAGTTGCAATTTGGTGAGCTTAAAAGTTTTAGTGAGAAATAGTGATCAATGGAAGAATCATCAAAATGATTCATTTGTTTTCTTTTAAAACTTTTAGCTTTCTTTTATCTCCTAAATTTCAGTTATTTTTAAGCAGTTACTAGATATGGTTCTCATTTAATTTAGCTTGTTGTGATTGTATTTGTAGTTGGGTCTTTGAACAAGAAGACTAAACTTAGTCAGCTTGAATTCAGCAAATTAAGCCAAACCTGATTCTGGTAAAGGGAATTAGTTTGGATTAGGGGACTAAATTTAGAAGGCTGTAGAAGAATATGTACGTCCCATGCTCCTATAAATTCCAGGCTTCAATGCTTTGTTTCAGATCAGAGAGTTGTGAAGAACAACTCAGACTGCTCTTGCTTTTGCTATCAGGTTAGTTGATAATGTGCTTGTGTTTGATAGTTTCATGGCGTGGAGGTGTTTGACTCATCATCATTATAATTAGTTACGTGCATTTTAGTGCAAATTAAATTACTGACAGTGATGAATTTTTTGTTCCAATTCGCAGAGTCATATATAAAGAGTTTGGGGAGCAAAGATGGCAAAGGTTTCAGTGATATGGGTAGGGCTTCTGCTCGTATTTGGTTTGGCAGCCATGGGAGATGCGGCTTATGAGAAGTACAAAGACCCAAAACATCCCATAAACATTAGAATCAGAGACCTTCTGAAAAGAATGACTAGCAGAGAAAATAGGTCAGATGGTGCAGCTGAAACGCGCCAATGCCACTCCTGAGATCATGAAGGATTTCTCAATTGGCAGTTTACTGAGTGGTGGAGGGAGTGGGCCTGGAATCCAAGCTACTGCAGAGGATTGGATCAACATGGTGAATGAGTTGCAGAAGGGTTCTCTGTCAAGCCGCCTTGGCATCCCAATGATTTACGGTATAGATGCTGTTCATGGGCACAACAATGTGTACAACGCAACAATATTTCCCCACAATGTTGGTCTTGGGGCTACCAGGCAAGCATATATAAGATGAATGCCCTTTCAACCTTTTAACAATATTCTGGAAAGCTAGCCTTAATTTGTAATGCTGTCATAGATGGATATCATCCTGCAGGGATCCTGAACTTGTGAAGAGGATTGGTGCTGCAACCGCCATTGAAGTTAGAGCCACAGGCATTTCTTATGCTTTTGCTCCATGTATTGCGGTATACAATCTGGGTCGATGATGAGAATCATTTCACAAAATTAAATGCCATATACATATAATAGGTGTGCAGAGATCCAAGATGGGGTCGGTGCTAAGAGAGCTACTGTGAGGATCCCAATATTGTTCGAGCAATGACAGAAATCATACCTGGGTTACAAGGCGAGATCCCTGCCAACTCACAGAAGGGCGTTCCTTATGCTAATGGAAAGTAAGTGTAAGCAGTAGGGTTTGATAGGTCTGCTTCTTGCTTTTTAGTTTTATTATCCATAATATTGAGGAGTCATGGACAGTAAGTAGTGTACAAAAATAAAAGCTTAGATGATCTTCCGTTGCTCTTATGTTATTTTAAGTACATTAATATTGCATGGTGATTGTCTCTACTTGACCTTCAATTATTGCCTCTCGATCTCTCAAACACTCTTGTTTATTAAAAGGGATAAGGTAGCAGCCTGTGCAAAACACTTTGTGGGTGATGGTGGCAACACTAATGGCATTAATGAGAACAACACCGTTGTTGATAGGCATGGATTGCAGAGCATTCACATGCCCGCCTATTACTCCTCCATCAGAAAGGGTGTGGCAACAGTCATGGTTTCCTACTCCAGCTGGAATGGGAAGAAGATGCATGCTAACAATGAACTTGTTACTGGATTCCTCAAAAACACCCTTCAATTCAGGGTAATTAATGTATTTAATTATTCGTTAGTCAATTCAAAATTTTGAAAAGCAAGCAATCGATCAATAAAATTAAAGCGCTAACTACTGCTACTACTACTGCATGCATTATTCTGTATAAATATTGCAGGGCTTCGTCATCTCCGATTGGCAGGGCATTGACAGGATCACCTCACCGCCCCATGCAAACTACACATACTCTGTCCAAGCAAGCTGGGATTGACATGGTCAGTGGCTCCCTTAAGTCCCTCCTTTGATGCTAACAAGTATGCATATGCATATGCATGGGCTTCCTAACTCTCAAGCCTTTCTGGGTGTTTTTCAGGTCATGCTTCCATTTAACCACACCAAGTTCATTGAAATTCTGACCAACCTCGTGGAGAGCAATGTCATCCCCATGAGCCGTATTGATGATGCTGTCCGCAGGATTTTGAGAGTCAAGTTCAGTATGGGTTTGTTTGAGAACCCCTTGGCTGACCTCAGTTTTGTTGACCATCTGGGAAGCCAGGTTTAATTCCCCTCCTCTCTATCTCTAATCTCTTAACCACATGCTTTCCTAAGTATTAATTGAACAGGCTCATGATGTTCATTACTGAACAGGCTCATAGAGATTTGGCTAGAGAAGCCGTTGGGAAGTCACTTGTTCTTTTGAAGAACGGAGATGATGCAGATGCTCCTTTGCTACCTCTCCCCAAGAAGGCAAACAAGATCCTAGCTGCCGGAACCCATGCCCACGATTTGGGTCATCAGTGTGGTGGCTGGACCATGACTTGGCAGGGACTCAGCGGAAACAATCACACCACAGGTCTGCATCCTCCCCCATTCCATGCATACATTTGGGAATTACGCTCAGGCCTCAGCACATAACTAATGGGCATTAATAATGAAAACAGGAACAACCATTCTAAGCGCCATCTCAGCTGCCGTTGACCCTAGCACAGAAATCGTGTTTGCCTAGAACCCTGATGCCGAATTTGTCAAGTCCAATAACTTCTCCTACGCTATTGTTGTCATTGGAGAGCCCACCTATGCAGAGACTGCAGGGGATAGTTTGAACTTGACCATTTCTGAACCAGGTCCTAGCACGATTACTAATGTATGTGCGGGGGTCAAGTGCATGGTTGTAGTAATCTCCGGCCGCCCTCTCGTCATTCAGCCCTATCTTTCGTCCATCCATGCTCTTGTTGCTGCATGGCTGCCAGGTACTGAAGGCCAAGGTGTGACTGATGTTCTTTTTGGGGACTATGGATTCACCGGCAAGCTTCCTCGCACCTGGTTCAAGACTGTAGACCAACTGCCAATGAATTCTGGGGATCCTCGCTATGACCCGCTCTTCCCCATCGGTTTTGGACTCACAACCCAGCCAATTGTGGCAAGCTACTGATAATTAACACTATCAGCCTCCCCAATCTCTAACCCTCTTCTTTTCCCTTTCTATTGGTTAGTCCTAGTTCAATCAAACATATACCATGTACAAATATTAGGGCTGTCATACATTAATTTTACTCCCATTAATTTCTTCACAATACAAATCTACAATTAATATGCCTTCTACTTAGTACAATACTGGTATTAATTCCATCAATTTATGCCATCCTCATGCATGTCATATTGCTTCTATTTCAGGCTGTAGAAACCCCTCCCACCCTTACAATTCACCCTCCCAAACTTGATCATTACTTCACAAGACATTCAGGACTTTCAAGAGTACTGTAGAGTTTAATTTGCTCCCCCAAAAGCAATTAATCTTTCTAATTAAGTACCGCAAACAGCTAGTTCCAGTCCAAGTGACTTTACTAGTAAGATCATAATCCAGAACCAAATGCTCTAAATTCACTTAACATTCTCTTTAGTGCTACAATAAGATGATTAATCAATTAATTAAAACCTAAACCAATCCTTAGTTAAGAAGTCTAAAACTCGATCCTAGGTAGGCATATTCCTACTTTCTCTCTCTTTCTCTCTCTCTCTCTCTCTCCAGCTATATCCCTGCATTGTATAATTTATAGGCAAGTAGACTTCTTAATCGTAAAATCTTCTGATTTTGAGTTGGCTTTATAAACAAGGGGTGTGTATCTCTTGCAAACATCATAGAGAAGCCACGAACTTTCCGCTGAACAGAGACAAATGGATAACATACTATAATGGTAATGAAGACGTTCTTGAGCACTGAGTTTCACAATTTTAATTTGAATTGAAAAGATTTGCAAGTTAGGATGAGTCAAATGCATGAAAAGTCTGATGGATACAATATCTAATCCTTATAGGCTTCAATGGCCTAACAACTGGTTAAGATAGTACAAGCTAGAGCTTAAGTGATTTTCTTATAGAAAAGGCTGCGACCAGTGAAATTCTATTCAAAAAGAAAAAAGAAAAAAAGTAAATGTATACCATTTAGTCAAAATAAGAAATAAAAAAAAAAGGGGAATTACTTAGGCAAGTGGTTCTCTTTTCATGAACTTAATAGAAAGAATATATATAAAAATTATCCTTTTGTCGGATGGATGCTAGTAAACCATTTGCATGAAGTACAAATTAACCCCATTGTGTTTTAATATTGAAGGGTAGGTTTCTAGATGAGAATTTGGCCTCATCCTTTTTACTAGACACTCTTGCTTTTCTAGATTTATTATGGGGGAATTGTTTGAAAATAGGCTCTTCTAGGTTTATTATAGGAGAAGAAATAATCTAATTTAATCCATTCAACATTAGGCTCAAAAGGAATTTTCTTATAATTTTTGTTATTAATAATATTGACTTGAGAAGCACATATATCAAAATGAGTAGGAGACATAGACGAAGATTCTTATTGTTGGTTAAATAGGAATAGGAATATTTTGGGCAAAATTAACACTATTTAAATTTGTGCTTGAAGTAGAGGGTCTTGCAAATAGAAATTCTTAAGTAAATGAACATCTTGAAGTTGGACCAAATTCTATTTGAATAGTACCATCCGTTTGTTGTATGATTTTTGAAGGGGTTGTTAGAGGTTTAATTGGTTTTGGATTTGTTAAGTTTTTTAATTCCCATTGACCTCCTTGAGTAATTTCATTCCATTTGAGTTTTTTAGAGACAAAAGCTTGAGTATTATGAGGATTATTATATTATAGTAATAATGTTTCATCTTTGACATATTGACACATAGCTTTAGAATTTAATTTAGTCATCACTTTGTAACATATCTTATAAATTATTGCTATTGTTTGAGCTTTTTTTACAAAATTCATATTTTTTGTTATAATGTTTAAAGTTAAACTTGATAAAATACTTGGATCATTTATATTCATGAAAAAACTTGGATAACAATTAAAATAAATAGGACCATTTTCAAGGTTTGAATCAATCATATTAAGGACGGAATTAGGTAAATTTTGTTGTCTGTCGTCTATTAGGTAGAAAAACAAGGGGATATCTAGAACTAAGCGAAACAATTAAATCAGGACCAAATTGATGATTACAAATTATTCCAAGTTGTAATATCATTCAGTTCTTAAGTAGAACTTGACTCTAATACCATTTCAATCTACATTTTTTGTAATTCCTCTCACTTCAAAAATCTTTCCTTTGTAATCAAAACCCTTCATTATCAACAAGCTTATATCAAGATTCTTAGATCATTTATATTCATGGAAAAGTTTGGATAACAATTAAAAATAATTTCAACAATAACCTCAAAATTAGGTTCTTAACCACCTCTAAATAATCATCAATTAACTATTTTATGTCCTGAGTCGAAATGGTATTACAGCCAAGTTCTACTTAAAAACTATTATGACTAATATAATTAAATTTCTTCTTATGTTGATTAATAGTGTTTTGACAATTAACAAAATCATGTTGACTATGTGATGCAACTAATGAATCTATAGTATTTGCAAAATTGTCTAACATATAGGCTTAATGAGAGTTCCCATTAGGGTTGAGAGTCCTTACCCTGCAAAAACTCTCGAGTAAGAAAGTTAAGAAGAGAATTCAACTCTCCTTTGATAAATTTAATTTCAAAATCAAAATTTGAAAGTAAATTAAAGCTTGTCATCTTGAAAAAAATTGTTTTGAAACCAAATTTTTAACATCGTTTTGTAAGTTTGCAATCAATTTTTAAAAGAATTTCAACCCAGGACATATAATAGTTCATAAATTAAAAGATAAATTCTGCAAATATAATTTAAAACATAAAATAAAACACATATATTGAATATAAAATAAACTTTATATTAAAATAACACCTTGATTATAGAGAGATTGAATCTTGATACAAGCTTGTTGATAACAAAGGGTTTTGATTACAAATGAAAGATTTTTGGAAGAAGAGGAATTACAAAAAAGGCTAAGAAGATTTTGGGAACACTTTTCTAGCTTTTATTTGCTCTAGATTACCTCCGTCTTGTGATGAACTTCATAACTCTATTTATAGAGAAAATTGATGAACTTGAAACTTGTTAAAATCCACGAGCTTGAAACTTGTTGAAATCCATGAAGTTATTTGACTTGATAGTTGTTTCTTTTTGCAGATTACCGATAAAATTGCTTAGATGCCAAGAATATTTTTTCTTGATATTTTTCACATGTTCTTATAAATGAGAGATATCTTCGGAGCTACCTCTCTATTTTGTCAAAAAGTTTTTCATCCACTTTCTTTCTTTTCAATTTTTTTTTTTTACTGGATAACTACAAAGATACAATTGTGCAAAAGATTTTTGAAATCTACAAAGATACAATAGTACAAAAGATTCTTGAAAATTTTCAATTCATTATCTCTAAGAGATGATTTTCAAATTCTTTTGTAGTTTGCTTCTCTTGAACGTACTCTCTTTTGTACATATCAACAAGATAAGAAAATTGAAATTGAAAAAAAAAAGGCCACAAAGGTCATTTGAAGAAATGATATTTTGAATATTCTCTTCCACAATGAGTTTATAGTTAAAAGAATTATAAATTTTAAAGTCTAGTTATCTAGCAATCATTCTTGATCTCCAATGACGAATTTGTTTTTTGAGACTTGATTTGCAAGGCCAAAGGGCCTCTGTTCCAAATAAAAGATGTTTTCTTGAATAGGCTTTGAGGAAAATTAGGTGTTAGGTAGGATGAAATCCTCCATTGTTAGATCACTTAGAAGGTTTAGTTTTAATGATGAGTTCAACTTGTTTGAATCCTTGCATAAAGCAATTTAAAACACATATTATCTTAAGATATTCAAAACTATGGGGGATAGGAGAAAGGGGATCACTAGGTGAGGAAAGGTGTTCCTCATATTTGATCAATTAAATTATCGTATATATGAAGTTCCAATTCATGAAAACATGAATTATCATCATTGACTGTTTAAATTTAAACAAATAACAAAAGTATCAAACCTCCATTCTATTCAACCATTCATAAAACTGTACTTAAGGGATGTGCACTTTATCTATGGACCTCCATTGGGACTAAACCTCTTAGCAAAATCATCATGCATAGGATACAAAACCAACTTCTTGAACATAGTTATGTATTTCAGCCCATTCGAACACAATTTTGAAAACATGGATACTTTAAGCAAGTCATTGCTTCTTCTTCCATCTTAATCCATTTCACCAAAACATCAAAAAAAATAATGAGGTACTCTAACTTGGAAAACCCACCTACCCTACAAAACTCTTTTCCCATTAATTTCCATTTATATGTGTTCACCATTGTTAAATGTTTCAATTTAGGAAGCAACTTTGTAGTTGGGTTCTCAAATCGATTTAGGGGTCTCTATTCTACATATTCAAGAAGTTGCCCATCAGAAAGAGATTACAGGATTATTACTTGTGGAACCCCTCAAGGTCTATGGTTTTTTTTTTTTTTTTTCCCTTAGAAAATATAGGTCAAAAGCCACTCTTGTATGTATTTTTACTTGTCTGAGTCTAGTCAAGGTTCAATTGGTGGGTCTAAATATGGAGTCTCAATTGTTGTGCCTAGGAAATAATTGTTTGGTATTTTTACTTCTTTTTAGTGAGCAAGTGACAAAACCAATAAAGTCCAAGCAAGGATAATCTATGTGATTTTAAAGTATAAAAACTCAAGCGTATGATAACAGTAAATACTCATGTTAAGGATAAAGGTACTTGTGGCAAAGTTTTCTTCAAGATTGAGGGCCTATGCAACCAAGGAAGAGAAGCTTTGGAGAATAAAAAATCGATTGAAATTTTAGAATTTTTTTAACCTTGATAGTTGTGCACTTTTTTACAAGTATTCTTGAAAACTTCTTCTATACTAGGACATAAGGTCTCAAATTGAAATTTCTGGTGAACCTAAACTAGAACTTGTTCCCTTATCATCTATAGCAACAGAAAGATCAAATGTAGCTACTATTTGGTTGTCTACTTGAAGCCATAGCAATGGAGAACTCTATCTGATCAAATATGCTTTAAATGTTAATATGAGGGAATGAAAACTATGGAACAAACCTGAAAAGTCATAAGAAAAAAAAATAAACATAAGGATGAAACCCTTGATAAAAAATGAATTTAAGGTGAAGTCTCTAGTCTTCATTGTATTCAACTTTCTATTCAACTTGATATTATGTTAAGGTATTCAAAACTATAGGGGATAGGAGCTCACATCAAGTCAAAACAAGGCTACAATTCATCAATTAAAAATCAAAATCATTTACCTTATAAAGATTTTTAGTATGCTTAATGCTAAATGCCTTTATAGTTATGCGGTAATAGCACATGATTTGAATACAACATAAATAAAAAATACTAGCAAATATAAACATATAGGTAACCAATTTAGACCTTGAGGTATTTTAAAAGTAGTCATTTTCCCTCGTACTCTATTTTTGTTTGGTTAACAATGCACACTTCTTTCATCATTTATTCCAACTTAAAAAGAATCATGAAAACTTGTTAAACCCTAACTTTTTGCTACAATGAGGCAAACTCCAACAACTTGGTAAGACCTTTGTGCTATAAAATGTAAATAAACACAAAATGTAGTCAACCTTTGTGGTGAAGCGATGCTTCAATTAGAGTTTTAAATCAACTTCAATCTAAAAATTTTAGAAAAATAAAATAAGAGAAAGAGATGGGGAAGTTATACTTGAAAAATCTCCAAATCCTCCAACAAAAGTTGTAGCAAGTTGAAACCCTCAAAAACCAAATGATATGTAAGACAATTAGAAAGTGAAATAAAAAAAAAAATGAACGATTAAGGAAATTAGAAAGTGAAAAGTAATTAAAAAAAAAAAAAAAAACTCAAGGTAAAGTGTTAATGATTCATACCTAGAATGATGAATATAAGCAAATGGGTCTCGATAGCTTTGGCTATCAAGGGTAAGCGAGAAAGGTTTTGAGATGGCTTATATATGGGTTTTATTATAGTAGTTGAAGCCCGTATGGCTTTAAACCACATACAACAATAGCTTGAAGACATTTGTGTCTATTGGACCGTCTTTGGTAGCGGTCAATTTTTGTTGTAGCTATATAGGAATATAAAAATGGGTCATTTAATTACTACATGTATAGGAAAATGAGATTTACGCAGCCAAAAAAATGGTCATTCCTATTATCTTGGCGGAAACCTTTTAAATGTAACTGGAATAGGTGTGAGGTTGTATATCATTTTTAGTTAGGGATTTTGTTGACCCTACTAAAATTATGTGACCATATCATATTTTTCTTGTAGTAACTTAGCTTTTAAATGTCTTCATTCCATTCCTTATCCATTTGAAACTCCTCATGTTGTTGCCTCCTACATTAGTTCATGTACCAACCCTTCAAGTCCTTGATTTGTGGTGCAACACATCTTCCTTAGGTTTGCCCGATGCCAAGATATCTCAAGATAGTCTATCGTATTCATCTCTATGCATCATGTGTGCATGCTAAGCCCTTTCTTGGCATGCACATCCAAATCATGTACATGCATGCCAAGGCAACATGCTCATGTATCCATTTTGTTGTTGCTTTAACACCATGCCATGGCTAAGCCCTTTCTTAGTATAACAATAATGGCATTGTGCCCATGATTCCTTATCTTCGTACACAAGGCATTATGCCCTTAAACCCAACATTAAGCATCACATCTAAGTTAGCTTTGTTGTTTTTACACCACCATGTCTTATCCAAGTCCCTACTTGGTGCAACAATGAGTCATGGCATTGCATCCATGACTCTACCTTGCTATTTCTTGGAGCCCTTAGGGATTCAAGGTGACTACCCATGAGGCCCTTAGTGTTGTAATATTCGAGTCAAGGTGTTAACAAACTATCCTCATCTGATAAGGCCAACATCCTCATTGACTTAAATTGCAGGTAGTCTTGGACTACATCTTTGAATTGCCATAGTGTGACATCACGCTTCCAACTTGCTTCTAATTCAAGCCAACCCTTCTATTGAACCAAAAAATTAGCTCTTTAATTTTTCTTGCTTGCCCTCATGGTCCAATGATCTAGTATCCTCTCAACCCCACCATAAAACTACTTTCTAATCACAAGTAAAGCACATTTAGTCTGTATCTTTCCCTAATCTAGGTTCTTGTGGTAAGGCTTCAAGAAACTCAAATAAATCGTAGGGTGTATCTTTAGCCTACTTAGTAACTTCAACCTATAAGCCACTTGACCCACTCTCATCATTACTTCAAAACTTAAGAATCAAAACCCTCTATATAATCTTGTTGTTAATCTTGTTCCAGATATGAGAAGTCAATTTTGGGAGGACCTTGTCCCCAATCTAAAATTTCAAGGGTTTTCTACCCTTATCAACATACTTTTTCATTCTTCTTGTTCCCTTCTCTAAGCTCTCATGAGCTTTACCAAGCATTTCTTTTTATACTACACGAATATTTTGGTTATTGGACACACACCCCAAACTTCTATTTGGCCACTTCCAAGAGCGTAATTGGTTGTTGCCCTATGACCAATTCAAAAGGACCCCTGTTGTCAAACTCTTCTACAAGTTATAGGACAGTTGAGTTATATCCACCAAATCAACTCAATTCTTCTATATTGTAGAAACATAGTCTTTGAAGTATTCTTTCAACAAAGTATTGATATGCTCTATTTGCCCATTTGTCTAAAGATTGTCTGTTGTAATTTCAACTTCGAACCTAGGAGTTTGAATAGTTTAGTCCAAAAACATCTAATGAACTACGCATCATGATCACTAAGAATGTCTTTAGGCAATCTAAAATACTTGACCACATGACTAAAGAATAGCATGGTTGCCTCCTCCATAGGACAAGTAAATGGCACAGGTATGAAACATAATTTGAAAATCTATCCATTATCACGAAGATATATTTAAAATCTCAAACCTTTGGAAAGCCACTAATGAAGTTTATGCATAGGACAAGTAAGTGGCGCAGGTTTATCTGGAATAGGGGAGAAGTTGTAGCACTCTTGCTACTTTCTTTTTCTCTATCTTGTTTAACTAGCACACCAAATAAGACCTTACATATGTTTACACATCCTTTGTTATCTTTGGTCGTATGCTAGAGTTCGTTTTTCACTAGGGTGACCTACCCATTTTTGCATATCATAGTTCTCTTTTAGCAACTCTTTTTGCAAGCTACTTCCTAGCATATATAGTCTGCCTCCCTTGGCCATTAAAAGGTCATCCTCCAACCATTATTTTATGATGAAACCATCTTTGACTTGCTGAGTCATCTTCTCATAAGTTTCATCAAGCTTAGTTTCTTGCTTGATGCTCTTGTTAATTCAGAAATCACTTATGATAGTGCAATAAGATATTCTATCACATTCTTCCTACTTAAGGCATTTGCACCTATGTAGTGTCTCTGTGGTCAATACAACCATTCAAATTTGAAGTCAACTAAGAACACTTACCATCTAGCCTACTTAGGACTTAACCTCTTCTAAGTCTTGAAGAAAGTGTTGGTTATGTTATTATGGAAGGTAAACGATGTGTGGACTTCTTGCTGCAATGATTAGAACAAACTACTTGGTAGAATACAAGATGATTGGTGCTACCTTCACTAATTAGAAACCCAAGTCAAAGGGAATAAAGAAACCCAAGGTAGAAGGAAAATCTTCTGAGAAGTCTGGTTGGAATTATCCAAAGACATCTAACGCAACACCAGAACAAGTGGAGAAAACTACTAAGTTGGGTTAAAAAAAGACTAAAACTATGGGTTGTTTCATTTGTAATGAACCTCATCGTGTTAAAGACTGTCTTGAAATGGAAAAGCTATTAGTCCTCATGACTGCCGAAATCAATGGTGGTTCTGATTCTAATGCGCCTTCAAGGAGTTACCTCTTAGGCATCTTTTAGACCATAAGATCAAGACACTACCTAGAACCAAGCCTTTTGTGCAAGTTCCATATTGAATATCACCTTCAGAATTGTTAGAACTAAGGAAGCAGTTGAAAGGGTTGTTGAATGTAGGTTTGATCCAACCTTCAAGGGCCTATAGTGCTCTTGTCTTGTTCCAAAAGAAGCAAGATAACACTTTATAGATGTGTGTCAGTTATAAGGCCTTAAATAAGGTTATGATCAAGAACAAGTATTCAATCCTATTGGCTAGCAAAGCTATTTGATAGATTGGCCAAGGTAACATTTTTCTTCAAATTAGACTTGAGGTCGAGATACTTACAAATGAGAATTGCATAAGGGGATAAGGACAAAATAACATGTGTAACCCGCTACAGGTCATATGAATTCCTTATGATCCTGTTCAGACTAACCAACAACCCAACAATATTTTTCAATCTAATGAATGATGTGTTATACAAGTATCTCAACTATTTTATGGTGGTCTATTTGGATGACATTGTCATTTATAAAAAAACATTACAGGAGCATGAAAGACACTTGAGACTAGTGTTTTAAATATTAAGGGAAAATATACTTTATGTGAAGAAGGAAAAGTAAGTTTACACAAAGGCAAATCATCTTCTTAAGGCATCAGATAGTGATGGTCTGATCAAGATGAATAAAGCCAAAGTTCAAGCCATCAAGGGTTGACCAACTTTGAGTCAAGTGATGAAATTGAGATCCTTCTTAGAGTTAACAAATTATTATTGATGGTTCATAAGGGATTACTCTAAAAATGTGTCACCAGTTACTAATCCATTAAAGATGGATGCTAGTTGGGAGTAGGACATGGAGTGTCAAAAGGATT
The DNA here is from genome assembly GCA_030254885.1 of Vitis rotundifolia. Taxonomy (NCBI): domain Eukaryota; kingdom Viridiplantae; phylum Streptophyta; class Magnoliopsida; order Vitales; family Vitaceae; genus Vitis; species Vitis rotundifolia. The sequence goes on along the minus strand of CM058164.1, from coordinate 9,343,687 downwards.
ATGAGAAGTTCAGAGTGACTATCTCCACCAAGTTGGTTTTACATCTACCATACTTAGATCTCACTTTTGAGGTCCACACAAATGCATCAATTAGGACTTTAGGAGGGGGTCTTTGTAAGAAGGGGCATCCAATGACATTTGAAAGTGGGAAGCTCAATAAGGTAAAGCAAAGGTACTCCACTCATGAGAAAGAGATGTTAGTTGCTATAGATTGCTTGTAGCAATTGAGACATTATCTATTAGGAAATATCTTTACAATGAGCAATTTAGTCCAAGCCTACCCCTGTAACCTAGACATGAAGTTAAATAATTTGTCTTCCTCGAACATATTTTTGATATCCAACATCAAGGAGCTAAACTCCTTGATATACTCTTACACAAACCTAGTGTGCCTTAATCTCTTCAAAGAATCTTGAGCCAATCATGCGGCTTTAGTGAAAAAGAATTGATCTTTCAACTCCTTCTTGAGAGTCTCCTAGATGGTGATCTGGGGCCCTCCTAACTCAGCATTATCCTTATCCTAGTTTGCCACCATAACTTGGCATCACTAGCAAGTTGCACATTAATGATAGTGACCATCTCTGTCTCTAAAATTCAAGCAACCTTAAAATACTGTTTTATATCTCATAAGAAATTCTCTGACTTTTTAGCATTTTGGTTACTATTAAAGCCCTTTGGTTCTGGGACACGAATTTTGGAAGGGGTTTGCGAACTAGATAAGGTTTTTTGCATTAATACAACCTTCTTAAGGACTGCTTTGTCTTCTTCAAAAGATTGGATAAATGTCATTAAAGTCATCTAACATGGCCTTTATATCTGTTCCCAACCCAACAACCCTATCCTCAATGAATTTGTCATGAGACTTTAACAAATCCTGTTACACAGGAATCTCTGCCATAGTGTGTTCTACCCACAAGGCCACTGTGTCATTATCACATGGCCATTCTCCCAATAATTATTCCAATCAAAAGTCTTTTCTCTCAAGGATTTTGTAGCTCTTCTTAGAGCCATTCTCTTGCTAGGCTCTCATATCAACTATCACAAGCACGAATTCTTTATGCAATGTTTTGTGACTGTGCAATGCTTAGGAGCCCTCTAAGCTAACTTGTTCTACCCCACATGAGTTGGTAATAAAGAATAACCCACTAAGGAACATGAGATTATGGGGCTCATGCCCTTGTATTTTATTTCCTCTTTGAACAATAATATAAGACATAATTTAGCAAGATTCCCACAATAACTCTGGTGAGTTGATACTTACTCTTATGTTATATGCTCAAAGGCTTTCTAGACCTTCATTTTATAATTGTGGCGCGACCCACTTCGTATTTGATTAGGAGTATACAATCCTAGTCCTACTTAACTCTAATTACAATCAAAATTTGAACTCCTACTCATACTCCAATTGGAATCACAATTTGACCTTAGCTTTCAATTTGAAACTCTCATATTGTTGCCTCTTACATCAATCCACATACTAACCTTTCAAGTCCCTGATTCATGGTGCAACATGTCTTCTTTAGGTTTGCCCAATGCAAAGACATCTTAAGACAGATTGCTACATACATCTCTATGCATCTCGTGTGCATGTCAAGCCCTTTCTTGGCCTACACATCATGTCCATGTCGAGGCAACATGATATGCATCCATCTTGTTGCTATTGTGACACCATGCCATGGCCAAGCCCTCTTTTGGTACAGTAATGAGTCACGGCATTACTGTTAGGATTTAGTCCTAGAAAGCATAACACGATGTGACTGTTTAAGATACATTTATAAATTTATTTATGTTTTTTTGTTTTCCTTTATTATCACAATTACATTAATTGGTTATTTGAGCATACATGGCCCACATTACTTGCATTATACATGACTTGGGTGCATCATGGGTTCCTTGCAAAGTGATGAGTAGTCCATAGTCTATTCATGGACTTAAGCAATCCATTTAAGACAGTAGTACACTACTTACTAATTGGAGGGATGACTTGTCCTAACCATTCAGATGGTTTTCCCATAGTGAGTGCACTAGTGTATGTGATGTACACTAGATAGAACCTATGGTGAACTATGATGTAAGGCTATCAATTATTATAATTCACTAAGCTACTATATTGCATGGACTCTCAACCTGAAGAGGATATTAAGCTTGTGCTAAAGTCAACAGGAGGCTTTAATCTATGGGTGTGACCCTAAGGTGGTCATGTATCCCTATGAATTAGGTCACTATTGATAGAGATTGGTCTTCCAAGTCCAAAGAGAAAGAGCCTAGGATTCTCCCTTCCAAAACCCACACTTTGGAGTGCCAAGATCACGATACAAGTCATCAAGTGAAAAATCTTGAGTGTACGAGACCTCTAAACTCTTCAAGTTTCATCTTCACTATATGTAATTGATTTTGAAATGTCCAAATTGGAGCTAATTCTAATACCTTTAATCTAGATTCTAAAATATTAAAAATGTTATTTTTCGCTTCCGTTGCATAGGATCTAGAGGCCTAGAGTAGTTTACATGCACCTATATGATCTAGGGCTTAGGAACAAAGTGATATAGGGTTCCCAAAAATTACGCCCATGACTCCTCATCTTCATGCACAAGGCAGTGTGCCCTTGTGCCCAATATCAAACATCACATTTGAGTCAATTTCATTGTTGTTGCATCACCATGCCTTGTCTAAGCCCCTTCTTGGTGCAACAATAAGTCATGACATTGCGCCCATGACCCCCACCTTGCTTTCTCTTAGGGTCCTCATGGTTCAAAATGACTGCCCATGAGGCCCTTAGTGCTGCAACATCCAAGTTAAGGAGATGACAATAGTCATACAAGTGGAAGTTTTCTTAAAATAAATGAAAGAGTTTAGCAGAAAAGTAAGGTGTTTAAAAAATAAAAAAGATTTTTTTTTAACAAAAAAGTGATGTTTTCTCAAAATATTCATCAAACTAGTGTTTTCCTCATTGTATAAGCATCATTGGATGTGGTTTTAGCTCTATGTTTTTAAGTATATTCTTAAAATCAAAATCACCAATGCTAGCTTTAGCTTTACAATTAAAATCACTTATGATTTTAGCATTTTTTTTTCTATTTTTTGTTTGGTTAAAATTTTTAATTTTTTACTATAAAAGAGAAACTTAATTGTTATATATATATATATATATATTTGATATTTTTATGCTAGTTTTCTTTCAATTTTACCATTAAGTAAAATTTTTACATTCTAACACTAAATTTTCACTTGTTACAATATTAATTATCAATTGCTATATTTTAAATGATTAGACAAGAAGTATTAAATCAAGGTAATAGTTTTACAATAAATAAAAATTAAAAATAGTATAAACATAAAATAATATGATTAGCATATATTTTTATTAAAAAATATTTTTTCTCTTTTGCATTACATATAAATAAAAAAGTAAAATTTTAATAGTCATAACTCTGATTCTAAGCATAACATTTTTTTCTTTTTTTTTTTGGAATGGAATTTTGTATGCCAGCGTGATGTTTGGCTGACTCAAAGAAGGATGTAATGTTGACAGATGACCCATTTTGAAGCTTTTCTCATTCTTAAGGTTTTAACTCGTGTGTCCCGGCAGCTACATTCTTTTCTTTTCGTCGTTTCATTGCTTGGTCATCTCAACTCTCAAGGGTGACCACCATTCGATTTATACTTCCCACCACACTAATGTGGTCACACGTATCTTTTCTATTCTTTCTTGCCTTTTCTGATCCACAATAAATATCAGTGTTTTAAAAACTAGATCGAACGGACCGGTCGATGACCTGAATATATTTTCATATGTAAATATTATATATATTTTATTTAATAAATTTAAACCATTAATACATTTATATAAAAATAAATAAATAATATTATAAATATTATTTAATTTTTAATTATATGTTTTAAATATTTTATAATTATTTTAAATTTTAATAAAATATAAAATATATACTTATGACATCACCAATTCAACCACCGATCCGACCACAGTTCGATTATCGACTAGTAAACCGTTAACCGATAACATTTTTAATTCAATATCCAATTCAATTCTGAAAACATTAATAAATATGCTAACGATTTATTATTTTTCTTATTGTCAAACTATTTGCAATTTAGAATATGAATATAGCACTTCGAAAAGTTCTAAAACTACCATTTTGGAGAAGATGCTATTTAAAATTTTTTTTTGTCAAAAACAAAATGCTTTTAGAATAATCTTTTAAGTAGACGAAGGACACAATGGAGTTTAGTCTATATACCCTGTAGAAAATCAATTCACAACAAAACGAAGTTTGAGATGGGAAAGACTGAGAGAGAGCTATGGGAACAAAACAAATTAGGAGTAGCATTCATTCAAATATTCCTCACCTTCATCATTCTCACTTCTCATGGGCCTTTCTCTCTTGAGGAATTGGATAAAAGCTTTGCTATCATTTTGGGTTGGGGACTGAATAAGTAAGAGTTGGAAGGAATTAGGGCAATTAAATTTAACCAATATGAAGAAAACGGGAAAAGAATGCCAATCACAAAAAATGGAAGTTTAACCAACCTACATACACAGATGGGTTTAACAGAAAAAGACAAAATTAGAATGAAAGCAAGCAATTAAAGAAATGAGGAGATCCTGTTCCTCTCCTACTGCAATCACATAACAATACAATGAGTAGAAGACAAAGCTCTTCATCAGCAAAGGTTATCCCTCAACTATTTCTCCTCTCAAACCTTCCACCACATCCAAAGGGATGAGTAAAAGGTTAGATCTGCACAGAAATGAGCCTTACCTTCTCACTTGCAATGGATTTTTAAGGGATAAAACATCATTTTACCCATCTTTTAAGTGTGTTGTTAGTCTTCCAAATCTTCGCTCATCTGATGTCCTCCATCCCCACCACCTTTAGCACCCACATGTTTCCTATGTTTCTTGCTCTTAGCTTTCTTGGCTTTCAAGCGCCGCTTTTTCTCGTTGGCATCAACCCATGAATAGTCTGATGGTATATGGAAAGGGTCAATGTCATCTTTATAACGGTGACTTTCCCCATCACTTGATTGACCACCACGGCTCCCCCTCATCCATGAAATCCATGATGTGGATCCCTCTGATTCCTTCGACTTGGAGTCTTGGAAATGTGCTGGGCTGGAGAGAGGGGTTGAAAATTCTTCCACTGGCTGAAGCTCCTCAAATTTTGTAAATGTAACTAGGACTCGTATGGTCGGGACAATTGGGATGGCAACCTGCAATAGTAAAAAAAATCAACAGATTGATTATATGTTCATAAGACGAGGCTTAACGCAGCAGTCTGCATGTATCTTACCTGCAATAATTTCTCTTCAAACAAAGAGTAGTCATTATCACATCAAATTAATACAATTGCTGAAGCAAGAAAACCAATAGACCTGACAAGCAGTGAACAATATTCAATTTGATGGAAATTGTTTCAGGCTTACTTTACAAATAGGATATTATCCTCAAAACAACCAACTAATTCAACCATATGTTGCAAACATGGACCATTCGCAACCCCATGATAGGCCTAATAAAAGTCCAGTGCTTCGACTATCCAGTTATGGGGTTTGTCTATGACATTCAATTTGTAATCATAAGTAAATTAGCAGAACTCATATAAAACCAATTGGAAATAACTCCTCTGCTACAAAACAAAATTGCAAGCAACAGCCCCAAGTCATCATTTCATCCTAAGATAATATAAAATTGTAGAGAAGGATGCTTCCAAAATTTTTGTTTCATTTTTCAAAGAAGTTTTCCAAATACCCTGATTCTTGGACACATTAAAGATAACAAGTTTTTGACAGGAATTACAAGGAGAATAAGGTAGATCTTTTTTTAAAAAAAAAACTTGTTCGCAATGGGCATCTCAATTTTACCATTAAATTTGTTCACATAGTTGTGGTTATGAGAATTACAGTAAGAATATGAAAGTTAGGTCATAAATTAGCCAAAAAACACGATCCATATCCAATGTGTATCCATTAACATTAAAACATTTCTATCAAATGATGATACCTACTATCTAAAAACAAAAAGAGAATATGAAGTAGCTGTGAGACCATATTTACAACTGAAGAACAGAAAAACTCATCCATCTCAGTGTGCACATAGTAGTAGCAAATCATCCCGGTATTCAAATGAAAATATTAATGCTAGATCAGAGGGAGTTTATTTCATATTAACATAAAAAATCAACCAACAGAGTATCTAGAAGGTTACAACATATTTCTGGACTACGGAGATATTTGTTATTTCTTTATACTCAAATACCAACACTGACCATAAAATGATAAATTATAAGATCGAAGGGCTTCCCCATCAACCCAATGTACAGTATCTAATCACAAATGATAAATACATGCATAGGGTATTATTTGGAATACATATACTTCTAATCTTCATAGTTATGCAACCACTAAAGTAGGCTCGTATACAAATACATATATTATTAATGGATCAAACAATAAAATTAACTTAACCAGCTTTTGAAAGAATAATCGACTTCAGAAAATAAAGGAAGGCTAGCAGGCTAGGAAGTCCTTTATAGAAAACTATAGAAACAAAAGGATAAATCAGGAAAGCCGCAAACCCAAACAATGTAATGCACCAAGGAGAATGTGCCTCTTTAAGCCAAAATATCAGCATCCTTGCTAGCAGACAGAAATCACAGTACAGTTCATTCTACTTGAAGCAAATATCTCCAAGACCACAGGATGGAATTGGAAGCCCATTTACCCATTTAATGATGATGGAGAACAAGTCACCAAGGTATGCTAAAGATTCAAAAAGATGATGCTGAAGCAGCTATTATTAAAGCAACAAAAAGAAAACAACAATGGGAGTGTGCAAGAGTCTGAGTCTGAAGTCTTCAATCAAAATATGATTCAGACTTAAACCCAAAGCTCCTCTGAGATCCTTGAGTGTAGCTGAACACTTTTACCCCCAATATCCCCCTTATGCTCCCATCATCAATATTATAAATAAATTATGTTCCCATTATAGATAAACTAACACCACCCAAATTTAGTTTATACCATCCACCCTAAACCTGAACCTGATTGCCAAATGAGCGCCCATCAAATTCAAAGCTTATTTATTTCTCCTTGTGAAAGCCTCACTGGTTCCCATAGAGTCCTTCCCTTTCTTATATACAAGGAAATGGTCTTACAACTGTTCTTATCAAGTCTAGAGGAACCCCACTGAGTTCCTTTAGTGGAGGATCAGAAAAAAAGAGATAACAAATAATCCCTTTCAAAGATATTCTCAACAAGGTCACATTTGTCCTTTAACATTTTAGCACTTACTTCGCCTAGATAATCCAAGTCACAGAAAAATTGGTAGACGACCACTGCATCCTATCCCCAGATCCTCTATCTAACTCACCAAATCTGATCTGCATCATGGAATAGGAGTCCTTGAGAGCCCAAGCCATACATTTCGATAAGAAGAAGACTTCTTCACTATAGGAGTGTGAAACCTACTAGTAGGAATAGGAGATATCCATCCAAGAAAACATCCTTTCAGTTTCTCTCATATTGTACACAATTCCCAAGATCTCTCCAAAATCCGAAAGTGGAAGAATCCCCTTCCATGTCAACTTGATCTGACCCATACCACTATATTAAGAACTCCTTATCATAGGTAAAGAGTGAAGAGAAATGTTGAAAAGGGGAAGTGGTTCACCTCAAGTAAAAAATGTCCTCTCAAAAAGTGTATTTAGCCATACCAAATCAGCCAAAAGAAAAACTAAATAAATAAATAAAACGATCCAGTTCCATCATTTCAGAAGTCCCACTCAATATCGCATATTCGCAAAAGAAAATTTTGATCATATACTTTTAACCATTCACTTTGAGTAAACCTTCTGTTACCCACCTTTACTACCATTACTGTTACTGGCTAGATGCTGCTACCTTGCAACAACTGCTGCAACTATAGATCAGCATTTGGACAATAATTGTTAATCAAATTAGGTCTACTGTTATCATGCTTCCAAACAGGTCTCATCTACTACAGCTAACTACTACAGCATTAGGAGGATATTAATGCTATCAAGCCCGAAGATCTGCACAAGCATGTTACCAAATATACCTTCCTCATTGGGAGTTTTAGTCGCATTTGATTAGTCAAAAGAGAATTAGAAGTTGTGGTTGTTGTGATGATAAAATTAGTGATGGTGCAGACTCTGTAGTATCAGAAATATTAATATTAGCTTATAGTCGGCGGATCCACTTGTCATATTGATGCAGGAAGGATAGTAGCAAAAGCAAGCAAAACAGAAGTAACCAGTGCAGTAATAGCACTAGTAGCAGCAGCAATAGCAGTAGCATTAGAAGCTATGATGCATGAAATTTACATGACACAGGGCACTAGAAGCCCAACTATACTAGGATACCACCACATCAGTAAATGAATATTTCTGTGTATGTAATGTACATACATATTATATACATATGTATATCTAATATATATCAATTTATCAAACTTTATCTATTTGTAACTTCTATTATAATCAACAATTAAAAGGCTCATACTAACTATCAGTCAAAAGGAAACAAAATTTGATTAAAATCCATCAGCAAATCACAATGAAGTATAACAATGACAGCAACTCCATCTTTCAGGCATAACTCAACTCCATCCAACATACTGAACTTAGAGAATTATAGTTGTGTTAGTAGTAGCCACACTTGTATGTGCTTTGTCTGCATTCCTAATACATTTATTTAAATTAACATATCATAATTACTTTATACTCTAAAACTACTGTATGCTTATACAGATTTTAAATGCAAATCTATGAAATTAGACATGTTAGAACCTCCATATTGAAGCAATTTAGCTGAGGGCGATTTCCGGGACTTATTCTCACTAGGCATGTTTAATTACCATTTCCACTGAGTTTGAAGCCAGAGGTAATTTTAAGGAACTGTCCTCATAGGCCGGTTTAATGGCATTTCTACTCATTTCAAACAATACATACAACAAAATATGCAATCAGGTTTATTGCAAGAAGAAATAGATATCCAGACATAACTACAAGCATCATATTGTCAATTTGATGATGTGATAGCTTGACAGATTAGTTAAAATGGTATTATCAGAGACATAAGACAATATGTGACACTGTTGATATTTTTTAATACCATGCATTTGTTGAAACATCTGCCAGCCATCTACTTACAGATCTCCATACAATGTGGTTTTTCTCTTATTATTTTTTTCTTTCTTGTACACACAAAAAAATACAGCAAGAACACAAAAAAGATACAACCAATTATTTCCAATCAAGTAGGAGTTGCAATCTCACAACAGTATATGGCCTTTTGCTCATTCATTGGGGACCTCCAATACCACCATGAGAAGGGAAAATTTTAAATTTCTCATAACAGTAAATAGAGGTACACATGAATATCTTCTGTTAAGAATCAATCAATTTCTTGTATGTACTGTAAACTATATCCTAGATAATAGTTCCAAGTTTTTTCTGTGTTGGAAAATATAACTACATACTGCAGTGAATACCCTAAGTAATATTTTAGTAGATGAAGATATATAAACCAAAATTGAAGTGTTTCTTGGATCCTAAATTCCCATAGAAACGGAGAAGTATAAACTGAAAGCAGCCTAACAAGTTTAGGTTTGAAAGATAAAAACAAATTTAGGTAGAGAAACTAAGGTGATCACCATAATAATGGCAAAGGATATCAAAAGCATTTGCCAAAGTAAAACCATGGGGGGAAAACATACAGGAGAAAGATTGGAATAACAGTACCACAAAATGAAGAGTTCAAGATAATATTCCAGATTACCTTGATAGGAAATGTGCCATGAGGTAGTTTAGTGGTTAGAAGTTCCCTGAGTCTCCTAACAGCCTTGACTTTGTTTGCTAAGATGTCGAGTAACGGCAATAGCTCATCAGTTTGCAAAGGAAAATCCGGTGTCAACCACAAGACAGGTCTCAGACCCTTCTTGTACTCACTTTCATGTTTAGAGTCACCACTGGCACCCTTCTTCTTTTTCTTCTTACTGCTTTTATCTTTTCCCTTCTTAACATCCCCCATATCCTCCCTAGAAAATTCAAAAGATGATTTTTGATTATCAACTGTTCTCTGGTTGCTACTTTCTGGGGCCAACTTTGAGAACTTCTTCAGAATCTTTGAATCCTCAGGATCATCACTTCCATTTTTTGACCCTTTCTTGTTCCATCCAAACCAACTTTTCTTCTCCTTAACAGTGCCATTGGATTCACAATTTTCAAAAGAACCACCTGAACCATGTTCTTGGGAGTCATGGACTCCATGGTCCTCATCTTCACAGACACCATCTGAATTGCCCATACGGAGAGCAGAATCCAATTGCATCCTTTCTTCAGCTGTCAATACATCATCATAGTCATCATTGTCACCACCATTTGCTATCCTTTCATCATCCTCCACTGCAAAAAGCTCCTCATCAGTCATAGCACCTGGGACCCTCCTCGATTTCACACTGACCATTACATGAAGCATGTCATAAACCTTAGCCTTCCAATTCCCAACCACCTCAGTCCTCTCTTGCCGCCTCCAATTTAGGTGAGGAACAAGTTCTGCCTGAGTAACATCAATTCCTGGCCTATACATATTAGTTTGAGACATCAAGGTCACTTCATGGGCAACTTCAGCTTCAGTTGGTTGAGCTCCAGCCCCCTCTAAAGCATTTGTGATTTCTTTCTCCTTATGAGCAAGGACAATCAAGGAACCTGGAGCCAAAGATACATTACCATCTTCTGAAGAGTAGCCCTCCCCAAGAAAGAGAAATGTTTGGTCTGACCGTTGAATGCGGAAGCCATCAAAGCCAGCAAGGGTCATATCAGCACGAAGATTGGACCCTCGTTTCCAAATGCGGTATGTATCTGATGGGGCAATTCGACCAATAAATGGAATGACAGAGCTCTCAAAGTGGAAGGTTATCTCCATGTAAAAATCACGAATCCGAGATGCTGAGGCAACAATGCGTGGAAGCCGTCGACACCATTTGGCCCAAGCAAGGGGCTGATAATGACGGGCAATGATCATGGCAATAGACTCCTCTCTTGTACAAACCGCTTCTTGAAGAGCACTCCATCCATTCTCATTTTGCAGACTCCAATCAGCACCAGCTGCCATTAAAAGCTCTGCTGAGACTGCATCCCTCAATCTAACTGCAAGGTGTAGAGGGGTCTCACGACCTGGAACATCACGTCGATCAATGATTGCCGATACCTCATCAGCTTGGAGCTCAGCAGCAATAGATTCATCTTCGGTATTTACCTCACCAGCCTTAGCAAGCCGAGGAAGAGCTAAGATGATCCGCTTGAGGGCAGCATAGTCACGCCGAGCAACTGCCAAATGAGCTGGACTGTGGGCATATTTGGAAAAATCTTCCATGGATTCTGTTTTATTTTGTTTTTCCCCTTTCTATTTCTGTTTCTAAGCTACAGAAAATTTTCCATTTCTGCTTAAATTCAAGCAACGAAACAGAAAATCAAGAACTTCAAGCAAATTCTAGGGTGTCAAAAACTAGAAAGAATCAGAAAAAAAAAAATTAGGGTTTTTTTTTTCACTTTAAACCCTCTACTACTATAGTCAACTTCAGATTCTCTAATGAATCTAGAACACTTCCAATTGCTTAACCAGTTCAGGCTTCAGACGCCTCCCGAAAAACAACACTACTCTTCAGGAATTCGAAGTCAAATCACTTCAAATTTTCACCCATTCTGTTGGTCAAATGCAAAAATAAACTTCAAAAATCTGTTGCCAGCTCCATTCGAGTGTGCTGAGGCTATTACACAAACTCAAATCTGAAAAAGAAATAAAAAATTCAAAGAAAACATCTTCAAATCACTAGGAGAAACCAATCTCGTGTATCTAAACTAAGACTTCCACATCGCATAATTAATTTTTTGCCTATCAAAAATCAATTACCAGATGAAATCTGTCCGTCCGCCGAGAAAAAGAAGGAAAACAAAGGAAGCCAAAATTCTGGATCTTAATGCTTTTTCACTCTTCCTCCGTGCCGGGGAAATGAAAGAAAATAAAAATTAAAAAAAAAAAAAAAAATCTACAATTTTATAATTTAAACTTGAAGACCTCAACTCCACCGCATCCAACACGCCTAGAAACCTAAGTCAAAGTCAATTCTTCACCTTCCCTAGACCAAATCAGCACAAACTTTTCCACACTTTCTCGGCCACCAAACAGACCATTTCTCCTTTAAAGAAAAAATAACAAGAAAATGCAAGAAAATACCTGAGAAAGCAGCATCTGAGGGGCGCTAGAGGCTTCGTTGGCTCCTGGATCGAACTGTGGACTAAGGCCTAGGGAGATGCAATCGAAGGGCTGCTAAGCGCTGGCGAGATGGGATCTACGCTCCGGATCGTCTGTGCACGGCCTCCTCCATTAATGCTGACACACTGGGTCTGACCCGGAAGGACCCGACCCGGTTTTCACTTTTGATCTCTCCCAAATTTTTTTTCTCTCTCCTCTCTCCTCCCTCCTCCGCTGCTCCTCTCTGTGTGTGTGTCTCTCTCTCTCTCGCCCTGCAATTTCAGGTGTAGGGTCTCTTCACTTTTGCTTTTCAAGGATAAGGTTTTGCCCTTTTATTCGATGCGATTTACATTATTGCCACTGCCACGGTGGTGGGAGAGCGAAACGTGGGGCGGGTGACGTGTCACTAAGTGTGGTATGATTTCCTTGAATGCCATCACCAAACGGTCCAAAAACAAGTGTTTGTGGAAATTTCTCTCCGCGTATCTTTTAATTTCTATGAAGATCGTTATCGGCCTATGTTTCTTTGACATGCTCTTTTTCTTTTTGGAATGGTATGTGATTGGCAGGGATCTCCCCCTACTTTCTCATAATTTAAAAATTATTTTTGATAAAACCTAAATTTTAATTATTTAAATAATTTTTTTTTTTTTTACTTTTCTCTTTCATTTGACTCAAAGAAAATATTATGAGAAAAATATTTTTAAAAATTATTTTCTTATAATTAGTTTTACTCATATATATTTTTAAATATTTAATTTTTATATAGTAAGATAATAATTGATTTATTGATTTTAAATTTATTTTTAAAATTTTTATTTATGTTTATATTTCCTCAAATTTTTTTGGAAACCAAAGATGGTCTTTCCTTTTTTTTCTCTTTTTTTTTGTCTTAAATTTTCACGAATTATACATATACTTAAGACTTAATAGATATTTGATTTTTTTTACTTTTTACTAAAAAGTAATTTACTTTAAAATTTTAAATGATTTGTTTTTAAATTTTTTGTTGACCTATTACTTATTTCTTAAATTTTGTTACTAAGCAAAAAATTTAAAATATTTTACCCTTTTTTAATACTAAAAATAAATCACCATAACTAAAATAAGCCTATTTTTTTCACACACACAAATGTCGCCTAACTCTCAAACAACATAGTATTTAAATTATTTAAGACCAAAATTACTCTAAAAAATGTTTTATCATACTTATTTTATAGAATTAATTGATTAAAAATAATAAAATAATTTTCGTATTTGTAAATTTAATTCATTCAGGTTTTTATTCAAACGATAAGCTATTTTTTACAAAAATATTATTATTCATTTTGAGTATTTATATGTATATTTTTAAAAAAATTATTTTTATGATAGAAAAAATAATGGTATTTTCATCAATATAAGTTAAAAAAGAATGAAATGTTAAGTTTTCAAAATTGAATTTTTGGTAACCTTTTAATCAAGTAAGTCGATTTTGTAGGAGGGCGGCCATAAACTCATCCGGTCGTACATTTTGTGAATTTGTACCTTGCAAAAATGTACTTCATGCTTTATAATATAAATAATAATAATAATAATAATAATAATAATAATAATGGAGGAATAAATTGAGAATCCAAGTCCAATGGTTTGATTCCACAGCTACCAAGGCGAATAAAGAAAAGTCATCCATTACAAGCATGTTCCTTTCATTTTCTTACTTTCAACGTTATTAGTATCAAATATTAGTCATTCTACTAAAGAAAGAATGAAGCCCATCATGTGAAACTTCCTCCTCTCCTTTTTTCCTTTTCCTAATGTTACCAACTCTCTTAAAGCCTATTTTGCAACTAAACAGCTTTCTATTTTATAGAATAGGAAAATTGGAAATTTTGTTTCACAATCAAAAATTATTTTTTATTTTTTATTATCAAAAAACAAAAAATAAGATATTTTTAGATAATATCTTTTAATTACTTTCAATTATTTTTAATTATTTTTTTTAGAGTTGTTTCAAAAAATAACTATATAAATATATATATATAATAATTAAAAATGAAATTATGGACATAAAAATTATTTTTAAAACATATTTATAATTATTAAAAATATTTTAAATTCTCAAACGAATTTTTATTATATAAAATATTAGAAAATTATTTTTAAAAATTATTTTTAAAAACTATTTTTTAGAACTATTTTAAAAATAGTTACCAGACAAGCCCTTAAACTTCTAAATTTTCTACCTAAAACTTTATCTATCAAAATAGAAATACAAATGGGAATGGAGATTTTATCCCATTACTCATTCATTCATTCATTATTTTCTATTTCTATAAACTCATATTTCAGGCTAACTCCTCATCTCCATTTATAAAATCCATAATCAGCGTGGAGAGTGAGAAGAGGAAGGTCTTACCTACACTTAATTCCAAAACTTTTCCATTATTACGTTTGAGATATTAAAGATTCAATTCATCTTATGACATTTCCAAGTATGCCTAAATTAAAGCCTTTTTTTTTTTTTTCTCTCACTTCATGTGATTTTTAAGTTAAGGTTTAATTCTAATAATTTTTTTAAATGAAAATTTAAAGTATCTAAATTTTGTCCAAAATATAAAATTTGGATAACAATTTGGGAAAAGTGAGTTTTTATTCAATAATATGAAAATATATATATAAAAAAAGAACCTCAAAATTTTAAAATCGGTATATTTTCATCTATTTAAAAATAATTTAAAACATATGTACTTTTTTATGAATCATCTAATTATTGCATAAAATACCCCTTTTACTTACGATGTCATCAAGATAAATTGATTTCCCTTCCTTTCAGTATAATAATTATAATAATAATAAATCTAAAAAGAAAGAAAATATTTATGTAAGTGAATTTAATTATTAATTAATGTTGATGACATGACACATAAATATGGTATTTTATGAAATAATTAGATGACTCGTTAAAAAGTATATGTATTTTAAATTATTTCTAAATAGATGAAGATAATACCCATTTAAAAAATTTAGAATATTTTTTTCTATATATTTTCATATGAGTAACTCAAAACGCACACTTTCCTACCAATTCTATATAAATTTTTATTTAGATTGTAAATAATTTCAAAGGTATAAAGCTATTCAGACTCCAAATGAAAAATTAATTTGTATGACATGTATAAATGACTCAAAATTGGCTTGAGGGACGACATAAATGTTTTTAAAATATATTTAATTTTATATTATAAATCCATAGTTACATTGAAAATTATATTTAATTTATTTGATATAAATATGTATAATTTAAAAAATAATAATAAATTCTCATCCTATTAACTTTAAAAAAGAATTAAATGTTTGTTTAATCAAAATTATTTTTGACATATTTTGAAGAATAAAAAATCATCAATAAATAATAATTAAATCTAAACACTAATAAGTTAATTTTATAATGTTATTACTATTTTTCTACTACAAGTTAATAAAAAACATATAAGAGTGTGGTTGGTAGTGTTTTTATTAAAAGTGTTTTATCTTAAAGCCTTTTTAGTAGAATCACCTATAAAGTGTTTATTTAGAAAACACTACAAATGATTTTTCAATATTATAATTAATTTTTCAGATTTTTAAAAATGTTTCCTCAATTTTTTATGTTTCCTAAAATCGGTGTCAAACAAACTCTAAATATAATTATAACACAAATTTTAGACTATGTGGGTATTTGGTAAACCAACTTAAAAACTTAAAGTGACTTTATAATTTAATGACATAACTTAAAGTAAAAAAACAACTTTAAGTAATAAGTATAAATAATTAACTTATTCTGAAGTCTATATCTTTTTTTACATTTTTCTCGCCATTTGTCCTAATTACTTCTATCATATTTTTTACTACTCCACGACCTCTATTGTTACTTGACCTCCTTTGTTCCAGTTATAATTTATGAAGATAAATATATCAATATGATGTTTTAGAATAAATTTTAAATTAATTTTATCAAACAATCTTAATACCTAAAATAAGAATTAAGTAATAATTTTTAAGTAAACAACTTAAATATAATTTAACTTAAAGTCAACTTAAATCATTAAGTAATAAATATTAAGTTTTATCAAATTCCCTTATGCAAAATAATACTTTTCATTTTTGTTGTAATGTAAGTATACAATCTAATATAGTTATATTTTTCATATATGATAAACAAGTATTTAAGTGTAAGTATTAAGCTGCATAATAATTAATGTGTCAACACCTCGTATCCTCAAAATTTCAAATTTCAAATACCAAATATAGATATAATTGAAAATTATTGGATTTCCCTCTCTTTCTCTTTTGGGAAAAATTATATTTAAATTTTGAACATTCTTGTTTTGATCATTTCATTACGCTAATTTCATAACCTAATTTAACATTTAAATCTTATTGGTAAAACTCACAACGCTTTTAAAGCCATAGTCTATCAAAATCTCAATGGCTTTTGATCAAAACTAATTTCCCTTTCAATACTATTAAAAGTGATTTCATAAAAAAAATTTGACTACCTTCATAATTCTATAGAATCAAAGAGGTAATACACAAGCATTTCCTATTAACCATTAGATTTGTAGATTGACAACATTACATTAAAAAAAAACACCCACAACTAAGATTATGTTTGATTCCCGGAAAATTTGAGGGAAAATGTAAGGAAAAGAAGATAGAGAGGAAAAGTAGATAAAAATAAAAAAATAAAGGAAAATAAAAAATAGGTTTAAAGTCAATAAATTATTTTTATATATTTCTTCAAACTTATTTCACTTATTTTTCTTTGTTATATAAAGATTAAATAATTTTAAAACGAATAAATTTCTAAATAATTTAAATTATATTTTATTTTATTTCATATTTTTCATAGGTTATATTTGGTTTCTAGAAAGTATTAAAGAAAGAAAAAAAGTATTAAGGAAAATGATTTTTTCATATTTGGTTTCAATGTAGAAAATATAAAAGAAAATTAAATATAATTAAAATTTGTCAAAATTTTACATATTTTTAAATTATTTAATCTTATATAATGGAAAGAATATAAGTAAAATGAGTTTAAAGAAACATATAAAAACAATTTATTGAATTTAATTTTTTTTTTTTACTTTTTCTTTCTTTCTATTTTTTCTCTTTGTTTTCTTTCCTTTACATTTTTCCTTAGATTTTTTGTGAACCAAACATAGCCATAGTGAAACCAAATATGAGAAAACTATTTTTCGTAATATTTTTTTAAGGAAATAATAAAGTTTTATTGATATATATAAAGACTATATTTGGTTTGCCAGATATAACATGAGATAAAAATAAGAGAGCGGATAACGTATCTTATCATATGTTTGGTTGGTAATGAGATATGATAAATTATTGCATCATTTATCTTATTGTATGTTCAATCAAACATGGAATAAGATAAGTAATGGGATATATTATCCACTTTCTTTTTTATATTTTTTCTACATAATATATGTTAATCATAAGTTAAAATATGAGATATACATATTTCATGTATTATAAATTTACTTGTTATCAATTATTTATGTATTTGTATTATTTATGTATTTATATTACTTATTTTATAAAAATGGAATTTTTTAATATAAAATTAAATTTGTGGTTAAAAAAGAAGAACTAAAATAATATTTATAAAATATATTGTAAAATAATATTAATATATGTATTATTTTTATATGTTCAATAAATATAAAAAATCTTGATTTATAAAGTTTGAATATTTTAATTATAAATATTGTTAAACATAAAAGAATTTTTATATTTTTTTTAAATAGAAAAAATTGGAATGCAATACAATTTGTATTTTAAACATTGAAAAATAATATATATTCCATTTTATTTTATTTTATTCATTTTACAAACTTAATATAAGTATAACATAACAATTAGATATGCTAATTTAGAATATCATGTCTATTAGATTTGATACCCAATGTTATCATATCCCATTGAAAATTATATTTTAAGACATACATTTCCTATTCAATGAGATATGATATCCTAAAATATACATATTTATCGTATCTCGCCAAAAGCCAAAATGAAGAACCTACAAAAGAATAAATTATTGTGTGAAGATTTATATAAGCATAACCTACCACAAAGAGAATAACCTTAAGACAAATCATCTAAAATTTTCAAATTAAAAAGATTGATAACAATACAAATAATGTTATCATAATGCAAAACTTCAGTATAATATTCGATGCTACAAAAATTTTCTCAAATAAAACCCAGTTAATTTCATTAGATAAATAACATAAGTTAAGAATTTGAGTCATTTATTTGAAAAATTTATTAATCAAAATATCATTTTTATATTATTACAAGAAGAATATCTTATTATTGTTGGTTATATTTTTAATTATTCATAATATGAAAATTCAAAATTTATTTCTTTATCTAAATCTTGAAAATTTTATATAAAATGTTGGTTTCGTAACCAAATTTAAAAAAAAAAAAAAAAAAATCAAAATCTTGGTATGGATCAAATAGTATATTTTGAAAACGTTCTCAAAAAAAAAAAAAAAAAAAAAAAAAAAAAAAAAAAAAAAATCTCAACAATCAATACTTATATTAATTTAATGAAATAATAAAAGTAAGAGATTTAGAATTGTACCATTGTGTGAATAGAATGATAATTTTGAACTCAACCAAAAACACCATAGAACTCCAAATCTTTTAAAGCACCACAAATCTCTTTCAATGTTCTCCAAATTATGATGAACGCAAATGAGTGGGCATTTTGATTTGGGTTTTTGAATCATACAACTTAATTTTAAATCACTTTGTTTTTTCAACACATGAGACAAAATAAGGAAGATAGAAAACTCTCTGGAAAAATTGAATCTTTTATACACGTGTAGATTGTGGTCTTCACCACACTGTATCATTATCAATATATATAAAAAAAATGATTGTGTGAAACTAATTTAGAAGTCATAATTCTAAATTAATAAATTTAACCTAACATAAAATATTATTCATATAATTTAATGGAGTCCTTGAGAGGAACTATGGACATTATAATTTTAAGCTCCAAAAATTTTGAAAATTAATTAACATCTTAATTAAAAAAAATCAAAATTATTAATTCCAAAATTACACCACTAAAAATTTGGAATTGCACTCTTAAAATTATAAAAATAATTATATTCAAAGGATTTGAATGGTCCATTAATATAGTCACTACATACGAATCAATCCTCTATAAACAATTCATAATTAAAGTTAGGTTTTTTCATTAACCTCTTTATTTTTATCTTTCTCCTTAAGTGCCATTGATTCTCTAATGAATAATATATTTATAATCTAATCATAAATTTAGCGCTCTTATTATTCAAGTCTCGAATCAATACTTATGAAACCGTCCATCTGATTTCTTAATGAAGGATTGGATTTCATCTTGTATATTAATATTCCTGACTATTTATTTTATTATATTTCCAATATACCAAGAAAGTGACACTATGTATTTGTGTCATTTCCTGATATGTCAAAAAAATACAATACAATAAATAGGAGTCTATTAATTACTTACAATTGAGATTGATGCATATATGATCATCATTGATTAACGTTGAATGTTCTATATAATAATGAAATTTATCAAAGATTCATAATTAATCATGCTTCAGTCCTATATAATCAAATTATATAAAGTGCTTTCATTTTAATAATTTTATTATTAATAATTTGGATAAGATTGTTTCATTCAAAATGTAATGAATTGCACTAGTAATTTTAAATTAAAGATCCCAACTTTAATTTTTAATTATGGACAGATTTAGATTATTTTACTTTAAATATTATCCTCCTGTATATAACACTTATATACAATATTTAAAGTCACATAATCGAGGGTTTTCAATATTTATAAAGCATCTAAAACATGCATGCAAAAATAATATTAAAAAGATTTCTCAAAAGGTATTAATAATCAGCAAAAATAAAAACATCTCATTCGTTTATGGCCGCATCTTCCAACATAAAAGAGTGAAGTGTTTGTTCACTTTTTTTTCCCCTAAATATCCTAATCATCTTGTTTATATATGCTTACTTCCAATAATTATTTTATTTAATTAATCTCTTTTTTAAAGTTAATCACTTTTTTAAATGACAACCTAAAAATCCATTTAGATAGTGATTATCTTTAAAAAAAATCAAAATTTAATTAAAATAAATTTAACTTAAATATTATTATGAAGAAGAAAAAATAGATGATTAATTTTTTTCTATTAATAAAAATGACAACATATAAAGCAATATCAAAAAATGATTTAGAACATTTTTATCTTTTAAAAATTATCATAATTTGATTAAAAAAATAACATTTCAAGATGATATAATTTTTTTATCTTAAAAAGTGATAATAATTTACATTTAGTTCTAATTATTTTACTCAACAAAAAATTATTTAGATAAATATTAGTTTTTTTTACTTATTAAAAAAGTGCAAATATCCATTGTTTAGAATTAAATTGTTTTTTTCAATCCAAATTTAAAACAAAAAATCCCTTTAATATCTACTCAATTCTCTAACAACAATAATATTTTCATTCTTGATTTATTCAATAAAAAAGTAACTCTTAATAATGTTTCCCCTTTTAATATGACAAGTTAGAAAAAAAAAAAAAAAAAAAAAAACTTCATTGATAAAAATCGATTTAAGTAATTTTTTCTTTAATTTTTTTTTCATAATTTAATAATGCCCTTATTATATCACTTATATCCATCAAAATTTATTCTAGTATTTAATAAATTCTTCATGTATTTATCTATTTCCTATCCATTTCCTATCCACACAATAACTTTTACGTTTTTTTTTTATCTATAATGACCTTTCAGTTCATATTGGTTCGTTCTCTCTTGATACAGGTTTCAGTTCATATTCTTCTTTTTGACATTGATACATCCCTTGACCAATTCATTCATTCATCTCCTTTTGACATTACAGATTCATTCATTCAAGTTCTTTTGACATCACCAATTCATTCTTTTATTCATACCCTCTTGACACTGGTTCATTCCCCCTCTTAATTCATTACCTTCTTAACATTGATACATTCTCCCTCTTACCGATTCATTCTCCCTCTTGACACTTGCTCATTCCCCCTCTTGACGCCACTTATATATAACTTGTGTTCTTGACTTTTAAACATATAATTGTGGAGTTAAAAAACAGTTCCCTCTTGATCTTTGAAAACTTCACTTTTTCTTTGATTCTGTTTGGTTTTATGGAGTTCATCATAGACAGGTACAAGTTAGCAATCATAAATATAAAAGATTGGTGTTTGTCTTCGTAGTTGCATTTGCGAAATTCTCTAAGGTTGCTATAGAGTCAATGCAAGATAGCGAACTTCTCTAAGGTTGTTATAATTTCAATGCAAGATACCTCCGTGACTCCTACTAATGATGGACCTATGTTCTTTTCTATTTGGTATTGATTTTTGATTGCTCTCTTTGGCTTTTTCTCTCCTCACTCTCATGAAGTATTAGTTTGATATTATTTTTTTTTTTATGGATTAATTTCGTGAAAGCATAGATGACTGTATTATATTCATTCTTAAGAATTGTATTTGATTTGATTAAGGATTATTTTATATTCATTTTTTAGAATTGTATTGAATTTAAATTTATTTTTATTATACAACATTTATCGATAATTATCTTTATTCTTATTTAATTATTTTACTATTGATAGCAATCAAATTAATATCAATGTGGAAAAAATAATGAAGGAAAGAAGAGAAGAAGGTGGGTAGATAAGAAATTGGAAAGATAATTCTGAAAAAGTTTGCAAAATAATTGTGAAAATGTTGCAGAATAATTGTGATGAGAGTTATTTGGGTCATTTTATACATTCATATATTATTTTAATTAATTTTAAAATATCTAAAAAAAATTTAAATATTTAAAACAAATCTTAAAATTCTCAATTTAATTAAGTTATCTCATCTAATATGATTAAAACATAATTCACAAAAGTTTTGTATATTTAAAACAATAAATTCAAGCATTTATATAAATTGTAAATTTCATATTAAAAAAAGAAAGGATATTATACAAATTATTAGTAATTATTAAATATTAATAATATAATTGGTTTTCAATATTTTATATCTATAAAGAATTTATTTGAAGTAGTCATAAACACAAAACTAAATGTCTAGGTGTTTAATTAATTTTAAAAATATCTAAAAATTATTTAAAGCAAATAATTTATCAACAAATTGTCTTAAAACTCTCAAATTTAATTTAAATTATCTTATCTAATGCGATTAAAATATAATTCATAAAACTTTTGAATATGTAAAATAATAAATTCAACTATTCATGTAATCTTTAAAAAAAAAGTAATGCTACTTTAATTTTCAATATTTTAAGTCTCTAAAGTTATTATAATAAATTTATAGATTACTATCATAAAAGAATAAATAAATAATAAAATAAATATTTATAATCATTAATTATCTTTTGAAGTGTTATATCTTCTAATCCAATAGACTTCATCTACGCAATCTTTAAAATTCATATTAAGAAAATCATTATTTGGGAATGATAGAAATATGAAAAAGAATATGACATGATACTCATCATTATTAAATATTAAAAAATAATTTGATGAAGGGATATGATACCAATAATTTATTTATTAAAAATCAAAAGTTAAAATTGAATTTTAAAAATTAAATTATTGATATTCTACATCTCTTGAATTTTCATAATAATTTTGATCTGAATTCTTTAAATGAAATAGTGATAAAACTAGAAGTTTAGATGATTTAAAAAATAAATATATATGACCTATAGGATAGGTATAAAAACTAAGTTAATCACTTAACTATAACAAATATAAATAATTTAAATAAAAATATAATATAATCTTGTTATAGTGAAAGAAGAAGAAGAAAATAAGAAAGAGAAGATGAAATGCATAAGAAAAATTGAATAGATTTTCATTAAGGGTCTCTTCTTTTTATAGGGAGTCTTAAAGAGTATTACAGATGATCATTTACAAGTTACCATAGTGATATAGAATCTTATATTTTATAATACTCCCCTATTTGATGATCATAAGAAAATGCAAATTATCTCATTAAAAACCTTGCTAGTAAAACCCAATGGGACGAAACCCGGACGAAGGAAAAAGAAGTGCAATGTATCCATATTAGTATTCTCCCCCTCATGTAGACATGATCATGATTTCTTTAACACTTCAATTGATAGATCTCTCAATCTTCACATTCCGATGTCATACCTTAACTTTTTCAATGTGGCCTAAGGCAACATCTTTGTGAATAGATCAACTAGATTATTGCATGACCGAATCTACTAAACATCAATTTCACCTTTCTTCCAGAGCTTGTGAATATAGAAGAATTTAGGGGAGATATGCTTAGTTCAGTCACCTTTTATGAATCCTTCTTTAATTTGTGCAATACAAGCATTATTATCTTCATGTAACTTGGTTACATTGCCTCTGATGGAAGGTAGTTCATATGGTTTTTGAATATGTTGAATCATTGATCTTAGCCATACACATTCACGACTTGCTTTATGAAGTGCAAGAATTTCTAAATGATTTGAAGAGGTAACTACCATTGTTTGCTTGAGTGATCTCCAAGATATTATTGCACCATCATAAGTAAAGACATATCTCGTTTGAGATTGAGCTTTATGAGGATCTGAAAGATATCTTGCATCTGCATGCCCAATTAATTGTGATTTTGATTCTTTTGAATAATATAAGTCCATGTCACTTGTTCCACAAAATTATCATAATATATGTTTAATCCCATTCCAATGGCTTTTAGTTGGGGTAGAACTATATCTTGCTAGCAAGTTGATAGAGAATGGTATGTCTGGTCTAGTACAATTTGCAAGATACATTAGTGCATCGATTACACTAAGATATGGTATTTTTGGACTAAACAATTCTTCATTTTCTTCTTTAGGATGAAATAAGTCTTTGTTCACTTCAAGTGAACGAACAACTATGGGGAATTGAGTGGATGTGATTCGTCCATATAAAATCATTTTAATACTATCTCTATATATTTTGATTGATGGACTAATATGCCATTTGAATAATGCTTGATCTGTAGGCTTAGACAATATTTTGTTTTTCCCAAATCTTTCATTTCAAATTCCTTTTTAAATAATTGGTTGTTTTTATGAGCTCTTCAAGAGTTCCTATAAAGTTTAAATCATCCACATATACTATAGATTGTAAGTTGAATTTTCAATTTCTTGATAAAAACACATGGGCAAATTGGATTATTCACATATTCTTCTTTTAATAAATACTCACTCAAACGATTATACTACATGTGTACGGATTGCTTTAATCTATATATAGATCTTTGTAGCTTGATTGAATACATATTTCAAGGTTTTGGATTAGTTGCTTCAAGTAATTTGAATCCTTAAAGGATTTTCATATATATGTCAGTATCTATAGACCCATATAAATAGGTTATAACAACATCCATGAGACGCATATCTAGTCCTTCAAAATAATGTTAAATTTATTAAGTATCGAAATGTGATTGCATCCATTATAGGGGAATAAGTTTTCTTGTGCTTTATATCTTATGATTTCATCATTCTTATTTTGCTTTCTCACAAAGAGCCATTTATATCCAATAAGCTTTATGTTTCCAAGTGTTTGAGCTACCGGTCCAAATACCTTTCATTTTGCTAACGAGTTTAGCTTTATATGGAATGTTTCTTTCCATTTTGGCCAATCATTCCTTTTTTGACATTCATTGACAATTGGTGCTTCTTAATCTTCATCATTTCTCATGATATCCATAGCCACTTGGAATGCAAATATATTGTCTATGATAATGTCAGTATGGTTCCTTGTTTCTCCCATGTGACTCAATGAGATCTCTTTAGTTTTATATACTAGTATTTGATCAATTTGTGCCTCTTTAGGGGCTAACTGATTATCAAGTTGGGTTTCATCATGTCACCCTTTCATATTTGTAAGCTCTTCAAGAGTACTAAGTTTTTCATATGTTGTTGTTGTTGTTGTTGTTTTTTTTTTCCTAGGAACTGAATCATTTGAGCCAATAAGTCTATCGCGTTTCAAATGTATCTCAGATTCACTTCTATGGCATTCTCCAATTATTCTTCACAGACATTAATATGTGTCAGGGTATTTACAATTGATATATATGAATTTTGTTACTTTCTTTATATCTGTGAAAGCATTAGGTAATTGATTTTCAAGTCCTTGCAAATGAATAATCCTCTGAACTTCTAGTTCACACTGCCTTGTATGGGGATCAAGATAAGATAAGAAGGATACCCATGTGATGTCTCACCATTCTTCTAGAACTGACTTGCTTCCCTTTACTGGTGAGAAACTTGTCTCTTTAAACTATAAATTTGCATAACATGTAATAATATCCTTCAAAAGTTTAAATATACCAGTTATTAGTTGAAAAAACTTTTGGTTCTTTAATGAATATCCATTTGACATTTTAAGGAGTTGATGCATCATTGTTCAACCCAGGGGACCAAGTTAGTCATCTTAGATTCTTCTAGATTTGATAGAACATCAAGTAGAATTCATATGGATTCATGTGCCGCTAGTGACATAGTATAAGCTCATCTGGAGCTTTCAATCAAGTTTTCATAAATTGATATATGTAGTAAGGGCATCAATCAACTAGTGACATAGTATGAGCTCTTTTGAAGCTTTCAATCAAGTTTCCATAAATTGATATATGCGGTAATGACATCAATTGTATTATTACAATTAATGAGACAAACATCTTAGAATATACTTATTAAGCAATCAATATTATGTGTAAATAAAATATAAACATGTATTAGAAAATGTAATATGTACTATATTAAATAAAAAGACACAACATAAGAAAGTAAAGATTCTACATGAGAATTTAACAATAAAAATTTTTCATCACCAATCAATTAATAAATTTTATCATTAGGATTTCTAAAGAAAGTTATAATAATCTAGGTTAGATATGTTAACCTTTTATTTGCTAATCTTTTTCTTCTAATTTTGGTAAAAATCAATAAAATGTTTGATCGTATGACTAGTATGCATCAACAATCATTTTTTGTTCAACTATGATAGGTTTGTTCTACAAACTTAACTTTTTTTTTTTTTTCATTTCATCACTTTTGGTGGTAGGGTCTGAATTTCTTTTTAGGAAAACAATGACCCACATGGATTAAGAAGTTATTGTATACTAGATTTAGATCATATCCCAGTCTATGACCTTATTCCTAATCGGTTACATGCACTTCGGGGAACAATTCCAATCCAATTAGAAAAGATTGGTAGTTATTAATGAAAATCTTACTATTCTCAATTACATCTAGTTATAGTGAACTTAGAGGAGGATTGTAGTCTTTTAGTGGGGATATCTTTCTTTTATACTATTCTAAATAATTAAAGGGCTATCATATTTTAATGACATAGAAATTACATACAATAACAAGCTAAATAGAAAACTAAAAATATTTAAATAAACTTATAAATGTGAAACATTTAACTATGCCTTTTCAGGAAACTTGACATCTATTTTAAAAATGAAGCATGAAAATTATAGATCTAGATATTTAAACCTTCATCTCTAACAAAAAGAATACCAATGATACATTCAAATCCAAATAATAGAAAATTAAGGATTTCAATAATTGAATTCTTAAAAAGGAAAAAAATTCATATTTCATAACTTCAAACTATAAAAATATATAGAACTTTTGTAGTTCTAGGATATAAGTGAAACAACAATGTTTATATCATAATACTTATGATAAATCTCTATTTATGTACAACATATATTTTGTTTCACATAAGTCATATTTTTCGTACCTTACTACCTTAGTCACATTCTTTATACACCTAGGTCACATTATTCATACCTTAGTACCAAATTATATTCTTTGTACTTGGGTTGCATTATTGCTACCTTAGTACCTAAGTCACTCTTTTCATACCTTAGTATCTAGGTTACATTTTTCTTACTTTACTACCTAAGTCACATTTTTCGTATCTTAGCACTTAATTCACATTCTTTGTATTTAGTACTTAGGTAACATTCTTCGTACCTAGGTCACATTTTCGTATCTTAATACCTAGGTTACCTATTTTGTCCCTTAAGAATTAGGTCATTTTTATATCCCTCACTACTTAGATACTCTTTTCATATCTTAACACCTAGCTAGGTCACATTTTTTGTACTTTAATACTTAGGTTACTTTTTTTTTTTTCTCATACCTTAATATTTAGGTCACATTCTTTATACCTAGGTTTTATTATTCATACCTGCATACCTAAGTTACCTTTTTTTGTACCTTCATAATTATGTCACATTTTTCATATTGAGTTAATTTTTTATGCTTTAGTACTTAGGTCATATTATTCATACTTTAATATTTATGACACATTTTTCGTATCTAAGTCAAATTATTCATGCCTTAATATTCAAGTTACTTTTTTCTTACCTAAGTCATCTTTTTATTTTTTATTTTTTTATACATTAGTACTTATATCAGATTCTTCATATTTAGATCACTTTTTTCATACTTAGGTTACATTTTTTGTACCCTATACTTAGATTATCTTTTTAATAAATTTTTATTTTTAAATTTTTCTTTACTTTTATTTTATTAGTAGTTGAACACACGCAGTGCATGTGGTTGACATTTGGGTGATGTTGCTTTCACAATCTAATATTTTATTCAATTACTACCTGCATTTATTTTTTATATATATAAACTTTTAGTTTTTTCTTATTCACCATGACCCTATATATCAAATTCATAGAATATTAGTGATTTAATATTTCAAAAAGCCTTTTTGTTCCTTTTGAGTCTATTATATTGGATAAAAGTTAGAAACTCACGTAAGAATTAATTTTTATTTTTTTTATAGCAATCCAAAATTTTCTACCTATTATTACTTCAAATAAATTCTTTTTAACCCTTTTTCTCATATGATTCCATTGAGAATTTATGATCGGAATCACTCTATTCAAAGTCCACAATTGAGTGTAGATATAAAACATAATTATTATTATTTTTTTCTTTTTTTTTTGTCTTGAAAAGGAAAATGATATGTGGGGCTTAAGAGGGGGAGTGAATATCCCAATCCCACACAATTCTTATAACAAATTCGTAGAATATCATGTAATGTTTGAAAAATAGTTTTTTTTTAAATAATGATTTTTTTTTCCCATTATATTTGATAAAAGGTATGTGAATTTGTTATTCATACATATCTTATTTTTAGCTTTTTGCTAATTATTATTTCAAAATTCAATTTTTTTTATATCTTTTTTTTACGGTAATTCTAAGATCAAATTTTTAAATATTAATAATTTAATTTTTGAAATACTTATCTTACTTTTAGCTTTTTGCTAATCACTATTGCAAAATTCAAATTCATTATGGTAATTCTAGGATCAAATTTTTAAATATTAATAATTCAATTTTTGAAAATTAATTTCAATTATAAATTTATAATAATTAATAATGATTGGTAACATATCTCTTAATTAAATTTAGGAGTTGTCTATATATGTTCATTATTAAAAAAATAGATGTTTAACTATAAATTATTTGCTTTAAATAATTTATAAATAAATTAAAATTAATAAAATAATATATAAAATGACAAATTAAAATACAATATTAATTATAAATATATTAAAATAATTTAACTATTTCTTCTTTATTTTTTCTCTACACACACATATATTTATTTATTTTTCAAAAATAACTTTAAATATGAAATGACAACAATACCATCTTCTTCAAGCTCTTACACCCACTCATCCAAAACCCTAACCTTAACCTTATTTTTTTCCCCTTCCTTTTCTTTCTTCCTTCCCTTTCTCTTCCCTACCTGATCTTTATCCTCACTTTTTATGCTACGAAAGAAAAAAAAAATTCAAGTTATAGACTAGCTGTTGCGATTGGTCGTGACCATTGGAATGAGCAGTTGTTAGCAACATTGTTACTTCATGGTCAGTTGTTGTTATCAATCACAATTGGTAGTAGTAACCTGTTCTACAACCTAATTTTTGAAGAAGAGAGTATTTTGGCAATTTCACATCTAAAGTTTATTTTTAAAAAATGACAAAAGTAGATTGATGTGTAGAGAGATTGGATGGATGCATTTAACAACTCTCTCTCTCTCTCTCTCTCTCTCTCTCTCTCTCTCTCTCTCTCTCTCTCTCTCTCTCTCTCTATATATATATATATATATATATATATATATATATATTAATGAATCCTAGAAAATTTGATTAAAAAATAAGAAGAAAACAAATATATTGTGAGGTCTTCTTGTTCTTCCTCTTATTTAATGGATATAGATTTGAAGCAAATCTCAATTCTTAAATAATGAATGAAAACCTTTTTATTTCTCTCTATTTAAACTAATTCTTCTTTTTCTTCTTCCTTACCTTTCTATTTAATTTAATGGATGAAAAGTGTTTGACATTATAAAATTTGTTCTTTTTCTTCACCTCTTAATTTAATTTAACAAATGAAAGCTTTTTCCTCTTCATCATTTTATTTCTCTCTTAATCTAGACAATTGATTTAAAAATTGGACCAAATCAGATGGTCCGACTGTTGGCCTGTGACCTTTCCGATTTAGTCCAGCCTTTTGGGTTGGTGAGCTATTAAACCGATCTTGAATCATTAGAACTGATGATTGAACCGGTGAACTAAGTGAATTGGTCGATTTGTAGTGAACCGAACGGTTCACTACATGTTTTTTTTTTCCATGAGAGAGAGATAGAGAGATGGTGGGAATGGGATGATTGTTGGTCGACGATCAACAGTCAAGCTTGAGTTGTTGTTGGTGGTGAGGTGGTCGCTACTCAGGGTAGGCATGAGTATGGTGAGAGAAAGAAAAAAAGAAAAGAAAAGTGAGAAAAGGAGGAGGAGGAGAAGAAGAAAAGAAATGGGGAAAAGGGGGCCTTGGGATGGGGGTGTGGGGGTAAAGATGAGAAGAGAAGATTTTAGGGTTTTGTTTTTTTAAATGAAGGGTGGAGATTAAGTATGAAAATGGAGGGTCCATATGGATTCTTTGAAAAATGATTGAATTATCTAAAATGGGTAAAAATGAGTTTAAAATTGGGTTTTTTTTTTTTTTTCAAAATATATTTATATTTATTTTTATCATTTAATTTGATATATTAAACATAAAAATGAAATATTATTAACATTTTAATTATATATATATATATATATATATATATAATTTCTTATAAATATTTTTAATTTTAATAATATATAAATTATATATTTATGACATTATCGATTCGACCGCGGTTCAACCATCGGTTCGACCGATGAACCATGAACCGATAATTTTTTCGATTTAGTGATCAGTCCGATTTTGAAAACATTGATCTAGACTAATGAATGTAAAATATTTTATGTTTCAAATTTTTTTAAAAGGCCCAAGCTACCCTTCTATTTATATATTCTTCTCTTATTTATGCTAATCCTTCTTCTTTTATTATATATATATTTTTTAAATCTTCTTCTTCTATTACAAATCCCCAAGTTACCCTTCTATTTATCTCTTCTTTTATTTATACTAATTCTTCTTCTTCTATTACAAAATTTCTTCTTCTTCTTTTTCTTAACTAATGAATGGTAAGTGTTTAACATTAATTATGAAATTTCATCCTGTTCTACTTCTTCTTCACCTCTTAATTTAAATTAATGAATCAAAGTTTTTTTTTTTTCACCTCTTAATTTAAACTAATGGAATGTAAAATGTTTCTCTTCTTCTTCTTCATCTTCTTCTTCTTGGTTGTCTAACGAGATACTACACATAATAAGATCTTGTCTTGGGCAAATCCTGTATTGCGGGCTTACCACTTGTTTTATTATTTTAAAAATTGAATTTATGCTTTATCAACTCATTTTAAATCATAGTTCAAAGGTTACAAATCGGTCGGTTTTACTTTTACCTACTTGTTTTATTATTTTAAAATTTGGATTTATACTTTATCGACTCATTTCAAATCATAGTACTAAGGTTAAATACTTCTTTTCGAAATTTGAAGCAGTTATCATATATTCTTCTTCTAAACTAATGAATGGAAAATGTTTGACATTATGAAATTTGATCATATTTATTTCTTCTTCATCTCTTAATTTAAATTAACCTCTTAAATTAAATTAATGAATCAAAGTTTTTTTTTTCCACCCCTCAATTTAATCCAATGATGTAAAAATGTTTCACATGAATTTTTTTTTTTTTTAAAAGCCCAAGTTACCCTTTTATTAATTCATTTCACAAAGAAGAAAAAATGTTAAGACTCAAACAAATCTAATCCTAAACCAATGAATCAAAACATTTCTTCTTCTTTCTATTTAAACTAATTCTTTTTCCTTCTTCTTTACTTTGCTATTCAAACTAATGGATGGAATTTGTTTGAAGTCATAAAATTTTAAAAATGTCCGACTCTTCATTTTGAATGGAAAGTGTTTGGCAATATTTGTCTTCTTCTTCTTCTTCTTCTAACTAACCCACACATTGTTATCTTTTATATTTTGTTAAGGTTCTTTTTGTATTTAAAAGCTAAAATTCAAACTTCAGATTAGAATCACTTGATCTGATTGTAACAAATTCGTATATAATCTTGTATATTTCAAACTCTATAAATGCATATACAAAACCTCTTAAAGAACAATAGAGGCTTTAAGTAATTTATCATCACTTTTGTATTTCCATGGTATCAAAGCTCCAACTCATCTCCAAATATCATCAACTGAATATTCCAATACAACCTCTTTAAACATTACAAACGAAAATACCAATGTGCCTCTACAACAATTCCCAACTGTTTCCATAACACCTTTAGTCATCTAGTACCAATCAAATTTTATTGTAGAAATTGTTTACTTTGGAAACTCAAATATTACTTGCAATCTAAGGCCACAACCTTGGCAACTATCTCTTTGACACTATATCCTTTCCTCCTAAATATCTTATTCAGCTTGAAATTAAGCAAAACATCAATCCATAGTTTGTTGTGTAGGAACTATAAGACCAACTTCTATTATGCTGACTCTCGATTTCACTTTTTGAAACTATCCTTGGATCTATAGCTGGTTGTGAAGGCTCTCATGCAACGTAGACAACTAGTCTTGAAATGTTGCTAGCTTCACAAACCCCCTTCATGGTCATACAACTTCAATTTTAGTTACCAAATACTAAGAACAGTTCATTCACCATTGATGATTACCTCTTTAAAATGAAGTGCCTAGCAGAGAAATTGGTAGTTATAGGAGAACTAATTGAGGACCAGTGTCTAGTTTAGAATTCGAGGACTAGACATTGATTACAATCTCTTTGTCACTTCATAAAAAATTTTAGTTAAATTTCAATATTTTTTAGTAAAGTAATTAGAAGACTAATATGAATTCTTGTACAGTTATGAGAAGCATTGGGATGTGGTACTAAGTGACGAAATTTCATTGGAAAAAAGAAAGTAGCGACTATTTCAACAACCCTAGAGCATCAAGCAACTGAGTTATAGTAGCTTGCTTAATTTTAATGGCTGAGAATTTAGCCAATATTTCTCCTTTTAGGTGGCTATTGGAGTAGCCACTTATTGTCACAAGATCAACTCAAAAAGGGCTTAGGTACATGTGTAAACTGAGGATCTAGTTGGAATACTTAGGATGATTAGTTGTATAATACATGGCAGCAGCTTGGAAATGAGTCAGGTGCTATCTATAGTTTTGCTTTGCTGAACCATTTTTAATGAAGCACGTAGAGATTTAAAAATTGAATGAAAAGCTCTAAAAGTTGCTATTTTTTTTTCTTTTGGTATAAGGTTGCAATTGAGGTGTTATCAAAGTAGAGCTGAAAATTGCTAAAAATCAACTTATATACCTGGTAGACAAATTTCTTTTAAAATTTTATTTTCTAATAGTTCTTTGAATTGAAACCAATTATTTAAATGATAATTTGGGTTATTTATGTCTTGTGAAAATAGTTACTTTGCTGAATTATTCATTTTTGAAAGCTCTTATTATATTTGGTGATGGAATAAAAGTAACATTGATTGAGATGTTGAAATTTGTTGCTTATGGTTAAAGTATGCTTTATTTTGAGATATCTATTTTCATGTTTGGAAACTAACTTGAATATGAAACGTGGAGAAGTGCCAAAAGCATTATAAATTTAGATTCAAGGAACCATGATTAGTAGCCTTATGAAAAGTAATGAGGGAATCCCTAGGTGAGAGCCTTTGAAGGAAGAATGGTAAATTACTCCAGGTTGAAAAACCCAAAAACAATCCTTAATAAAATCCCAACATGGATATAATTTGTGGGTGGGGAGGAAGGGCATAGACATGTTAAGATAGGGCCATTAAAAGTATGATATGATGTAACAATAAAAATATTTCATTGTTATTTATATTATGATTTTGGTTTTCTATTCAATATCCTATTTATGGATTATCTATGTTGAGCATTTAAGTCTATATTACTTGCATTATACATTATAGATTTCTCTATTGTACCGAAATACTTAAGCTTAAATACATAGTAACTTTGGTTAAGAAAAATCAAAGAAAGAGTTACTATGATTTTTGTAATATTCCAAGTATCGTCCTTAGGGACTAGTTTATAGAAATTGTCAATACTAGGTTAAATGAAATG
This sequence comes from Vitis rotundifolia, assembly GCA_030254885.1. Lineage (NCBI taxonomy): Eukaryota > Viridiplantae > Streptophyta > Magnoliopsida > Vitales > Vitaceae > Vitis > Vitis rotundifolia. The sequence continues at coordinate 9,309,689 of CM058164.1, read as the reverse complement.
CTTTTACTTAAATCCTAAAAGGGAAACAATATATGAAATGATCTTTATGAAATAGAGTTAAATAAAGGAAACTAAATTGATAATGGTGCAGATATTGATTTTTAATTCAAATGATTCAAGTTTAGAGTTTTCCATAATCTAACTTCGGGTATAGAAATAAGAGAAAACAATAGTTTCTTAAATAGGGTGATCTTAGGTATTTGGGATCATTGTCCACGATCAATCTAAGCTCTATGACTTAGAATTGCATCCAAAACCTGATTTTTTTTTAATAGATAGTTCATGGTTTGATGTTTTAATATTTTCTACTCTATGTAGCTTTATCTTGGGGTAGGTAATAATAGGGAAAACCAAGATAACTAGTGATCAAGAGTTACCGAGAATCACTATATTGAGTAATAATCTACCGTATCATTCCCTAATACAACTAACATGGATAGGACCAAAGATTTATAAATTGTAACCTAACCAAAGATTCAATATACAATTTGCACATTGTTTAAAGTGTTGGACTCTTGACTTCTTGAGATTCAAAATGATCTTTAACCAAAATTAATTTGGGGAAGTCTTTAAAAAATCATATCAAATTTAAGGTATATGATGCTACCAGGTTTAAATTCTAATCCTCATATTGAACTTTGAGCTACGACCTCTAATCTTCTTTCTTGTGTTTGCTTGCTCTACATATCTCTTCGTAATATTTATTTCTCATCCCTTATGCTATGCATTGCTTCATTTGTATTTGTTGCAACTCTCATCATACTTAAGAACTCTTAGAGCTCCTTGTATGTACATTAAGATCCTTCATTATCATGGATGAAAGAAGTTCCTTTAACTTATACCCTTTTCATCTCTTAAACTTGGATTTTAGCTCAAGATATATGTTAAACCCATGGCTAGGGTTAGCAACAATTTGACTTAATTGAGATGATTAAAGCCTTTTTAGCACATAATTTGCTCTTTAATTGTGCAATTAGAACATAATTTATAACTCTAATCAATGACTTGAATGCATTAGGAGTTGCATGAAAGATCCAAGTCATGGGTTCCTTGCAAGTAAATGAATTGTTCACAACTTTTTCATGGACTTGAGTAATCCATTTGAGGCTGTAGTGTACTACCACTTAATTGAAGGGATGGCTTGTCTTGGTCATGGGGTTATGTTTCTTATGGTGCGTGCACTAGTGTCTATGATTGCACATTGGATAGGACCTATGGAGAATCATGACATTGGCTATTAGGTATGTTGCAATTGAACCCCTAAAAACAAGATATAATGTAACAAAGTTAGACTTAAACCTCCCCTTGCTATCCCTTTTATGTATTGACATTGATTTGATCATTCAACTCGTATCACTTGCATTGTGCATGACTTGAGTATATTAAAAGTTGCATAGAGGATACAAGTTTTGGGTTCCTTGCAAGATGATAAGTTATTCATAGTTGGTTTATGAATTTGGGTAATCTAATAGAGATTATAGTGTACTACCTCCTAATTAGAGGGATGATTTGTCTTGGTTGTTGGGATGAGTTTCCCATGATGAGTGCATTAGTGTGTGAGGTTACATATTGGACAACACTTATGATGAATCATGACACAAGGATATCATATTGTCATTTTGTCCTTGTTTTGGAGAGAAAAATTGGTTGTGAGAGAAGACAAATGTCTTTTTTTCTCTTTTAGTTTTTTTTTAATATATCATAAAACCAAAATGATAATAGGTACACCATGTTTTTACTTTTTAATTTTCCATGTCCTTATCTTTTGTCTCCACCCAAAATGAAAACATGGGTGTCATATCATTATCTATACATTGTTCCCTACTCTACATACTAACCAATAGGGATGGAAATGAGCGGGATTTTTTGGGTAACCGCCCACCCCACCCCTAATGGGACTAGTTTAAAATTTAAATAAACAAGTTATGAGTTTAGGATTTTTTTTTTTAAAACCTCGGACGAGTTTGTGGTGGACTCGAGTATTGCCTTGTCTCACCCTGCCCCAATTATATATAAAATAAATTTAATTTAATTATTATTTTCTCATTTTTAATATAATAATAATAATAATAATGATAATAATAATAAATAAATATTTTTCAATAAAATAAGTTATAAAAAATTATAAATTTTAATTATTTATAAAATATATTTATTTTAATGTAATAAAAAAATTAAAATATTTTTTTTTTTAGAATTTAAACGGGGCGAGTATGAAGAATTCATATACTCACCCTGCCGCATTTAATTCTTTTAATAGGATGAAGATGAGAATTATTTTGAATAAACTGAATGGGGTTGGGATGAGATCAACCCAACCTGAATCTGCTTCGTTGTCATCCCTACTAAGCAACCTTTTTATTTTTTATTTTTTTTTTTTATGCCAAAGTGAATAATTTTTATATGTTATTTTTTTTCTACACATATTTTTCATACTCCATATGTGACTAGTTGTGTGAATGCTAACTTTTTAGAATTAATGTGTTTAAGGTTTTCTATTTTAAATTTACATATTTAATTTATATTAATTAGTATTTCAATTATCTTTTAAATTCATTAAATACAATTCAAAAAATGAATGTAAAGAAAAAACTATTTAATTATAAATATACGAAATTATTGCTATCCTCTCTACTTGATTTCTTTATGTGATTTCAAATTATTGATTCTTGAAACTTTATTGTTGTTTTTGTTCACATGGGAATCATGTGTTGAATTGAACATCCATGATAAAAAATTATTCTACAAAATAAAAAAGGTAGGTTGCTTACCATTCTTTATTAATTTCTTTTTCTACATGTACTATTTAATAACTTAAACACTATTCTCTATAGATTTTCATACAAACTTTTTGACAATTGCATCTTTAGTTTTAATGGCGGCTTTATTACGGATTCAAGAAAGATATATAAGAGGTAATTGATGTTCATGTTTTGCTCCATGCTATGATATAACTATTTCACCTTCCAAATTGAATATTGCATATGTATACTATACATGATTTTTTTTTCTATTCAATTGTTTGTGTAATTAAATTTTTTACTTGGAAATATCTAAATTAAAAGATCAATAAAAGAAACTATGAGATCCTATAGGAAAAAGGCACAACAACTTTCTTTGGTTCTTTTGTGCATGCATATGATATATTATATCATTATTATGTATTGGTTCATTTTTGTTTTGTTTTTTTTTTTTTCTAACTTTTTTTTTAGTTTTGTTTCTTATTTTGCATTCATGACAGAAGGATGTTAGAGTTCCCTCACCAACTAGTAATAAAGGGAGTTGTGCTAACCATGATTGAGGTGGAAATTTGTGACAAAATTTTGAGGTAAAAGGTCATCATGATCCATCCTTTATGATACATATATGATCCGCATATGATGGATTCTCCTCACCCTTTGTTCATGTTGATGTGATTGTTTTGTGATTCATCCTTGTTAGACCACTAATTTATTTTGTTATATAATTAGCATGCATATTTTGTTGTTGGAATCACTTACTATAGATACATTTATTACTAGTGAAGTTATGTGGTATATATTTTGAATTTCACAAGCAAGTTGTAGAATAAAATATTTGTTACTATGAATCATGTTTAGATAGTACAAAAAGTATATATAATTATAATATGAAAAATAAAAAATTGTAAATAAATTGTGATAAAAATATTTCATCATTAAAGATATTTCTTGATGAAACATTTTCATTGTTGATGGTTCTCATATTTTATAATTCATTGGCAATATGTTTTAGAGATTAAATTATTTTGTTAGTAAAAAGATTTGCCCATGAAATGAATTTTTCAGACCAATTTTGTTCATTTTTAGAGATAATTTTTTTTTTTTTTTACTTTTGTTGATAAAATATTTTGTTGGGAAAAACCTTCAATAAAATTTTTTATTCCATTAGTGAAAACATTAGGTAATAAAATATGATTTTTGTTGGGATGCTTTTAGCAATGGGTCTAGGGTGACTAAAATGACACAACATTTTTCATTGATAAATGTTTTTACAAACGAAATTGAACTTTCAGTGATAAAATATTTTGTCATTAAAAGTCTTTTTTCTTGTAGTGGATATATAGTATAAAAGATTTAAGCACTTAAAAGGATGCAAAAGGAACTTTGGTTATAAGTGGAGTTAATTATTCTTTCATTGGAAGGTGATATGGATCATGCACATCTTTATCTAGAATAAGCATAGTGTTTTTCATACATTTATTTGATATTAAAAGGTAGAAACAATAAAGTGTTTAGACAATTTGAATCTATAGAAATCTACCAAAAGGAAAACAAGGAATCTTTGTGGCACATAAGAGTTGTGGCATAGAGTAAGTATTTACAAGGTCAAGCATTATGGATTTGGGATTGGAGACAATAGATGTTCATTGGTATTCCTTTACTTGGCTAAAATTTATAATGGTTGTGGCTTAGACAATTTTCTACATGGAGTACATTAGGTGTCTACTTTGATTGTGACATGTTAAAAGAGTAATGTGAATCAATGAAAACATGGGGGAAAAGTTGAGTGTACAATAAACATATGAACAGAAATAGGTGGAAGATTGATTTGATGGAATTTACTCTAAAGTAGAAATTGTTAGAAGGTGTTTTTATTGGAATATCTAGAAAAATCCATTCCATTCCCTAGATCACAAGGGTGCATGCATCATCTATCTTCCTAGGGATACTAGGTCCAGGCAAGGGAAGCATTTCAAAATTAAAACTTTAGATCAAGGGCTAAAAAACCATTACCTTTTATTCTTATGTTCCTAGATCTAATCCAGCCATTGTAGAGAATCTTGAAGACTTTGTGATCTTTCGCTCGATAGCTCTCTCTTGGACCTTGGCACTAAAGATAGGTGGATTTATCTCTTTATGGGAATGGAGGTTAGGGATATCTCTCTTTAAAAGACAATGGACAAATATGCAAAAACCTCAAGAAGGGTTTATATAGACTTGTATGTGGGCTTATGTGAATTAAGCTCATCTTAGGATTGAGTCACTTAATCTAACTTATTATGTTTTAATTAATTAATTAATCATATTGGAGTCTAATTAACTAATTAGCTTAATCCAAAAAAACCATTTGTAAGATCTTATGTAACTTTACATATTTACCAAAACGCTCTTTTGTTATTGTATATATGAATGAAAAGCCTAAACATCCCTCAAAATAATGTGCCACCAAGGAATGTGAGCTCGAGTAGGGACCATTGGAACCTATAAGAAAATAATGGCTCCCTTAGAATCAAATTATAAATTTGACTTAACATCCAACTTCAAAGAGTGAAGTATATATACTTCGGTATCTTATGATATTAGATCAAGATATAAATCTCAGTTTCATGACCTACTAATCATTGCATGCAAGCTTCCCATGACTTAGTGTTTGTAATCTAACTAGGAATGTGATATTCCTCTCAATATTACCTCTACCATCGTTGAGTTTTAAACCCTCTTATTATGTGATCAATTGACACACTCTAGGTCACTAAGAGCAAGTATCAAATTCTACTACATGAATTACTATGACTACATATTTCATGATCACAAGTCCTTAAGATCACCCTTAGGAACATATTGTCTCAAACCCATGAGATATCATGATGTCTATTTCGAGAATACATGTTGCCACTTCTCTTAATCAATAGTGACTCAATCTATAGGAAATATATAATCACTTTAAGGTCTTACCCATAGGTCAAAGCCATCGATGGCCTTAACACTCACTCAATATTCTCTTGAAGTTTAGAGTTCATGTAGTATAATAACTTGGTGAACTCATAACTACTTGATAACCAATGTCATGATTCATCTTAGGTCCTATTTAATGTGTAACCATATACACTAGTGCACTCACCATGGGAAACTCAACCCAATTCTATGATAAGTCATCCTCCCCATTAAGAAGTAGTGCACTATATCCTTAGATGGATTACCCAAGTCTACGAACTAGTTGTGAACTACTCTTCTAACTTGTAAGGAATCTATGACTTGGATTTTTCATATGACTCCTAATGCACCCAAGTTATGTACAATATAAGTAATGTAGCCTTAAATGATCAATACAAATATAATAGACAAAATAGGATAGTAAATGAAATCATTTATTGTTACATCATATGCTTTTAAGGGCTTTATCCTAACAATTTCGAATTCCTATTTAATATAGATATATTCCTTTTGGTGGACAGTTGAGGTATTATGGTACTAATAATATCTGAAGTATGCTCTAGAGTAAGTATATCTCCTAAGCTCAGTTCTATTCAATTGTAGTACCCAAGAGTATTAGGTGTTAAACTCATAATGTTTCCACATGAAAATCCTATTTTCAACCCATAATAAGAAGACTTAAGGGTAATGTGATTCAACAAGAAAAAAATATTAAATTAAATTGAATTTAAGTGCAAAACAACCAAGGATTTGATCTCCTAATACTGCCTTGTGACTTTACTAGATTTCCAATTTATCTTGTAACCTATTAGTGTCTAGGTTAGGCTTATTAAAGATTTTAAACACAACTCTATAAGAAAACCCTTAATGGTTTGAATTGTGTAGGTGGATTGAATGTCAATCAATGCATAGTTCAATCTTGTTGTCACATACAAATTGATGGTTGCTTAGTTTGCCCCATAACATTGTAGATTCTATACAGGAAACATTCAACTCTATTTCACAATTGAACACTAAGGGCTCATTCTTCATCAAGATATTGTACACTTGCATAAAATGCAAAAGTTTCCAATATACTCTCCATATTTCTAATTGTTGCTCAAAACGCTAAAAAAAAAAATGAAAATACCTTGAATTTGTTTTTAAAATAATTTTATTTTAAAAACAATCTATTTTTAGAACAAATTCTAAATAAATAAATAAAAAAAATATTTTTTCTCATTGAAGGATAATTAATCCTTTTCAAGATTGTATCTGTCATGGTGAATTTCTTAAGAGAAAAGGATTAGGGTCATTCTTAATTGTTCTTTTAGACAATATGGTCTTCTAATATTGTTGAAATAGTCTTTATTTTCTTTCAAGTTTCCTTCATAAATGATTGGACTATTCTAACTTCAATATTTCCTAATCTTCTTCGTTAACAACTAAACTCTTCAATGCAACAATTGACCTACATTTGTTAATGATAAGCTATTTTCTCCCATGTTCTTCACTTCGTCAACCCTTAAATTTATCAACACCAACTTATTCTTCCTCAAAAACTTCAACTATACTACCAACACAAATCAAATCCAAAAAACGAGGGTCTAAGTGATAAGTAATACTGAGAAGTCAAAGTTAAGTACTCAAATGATTTTAAAGGCATAACAAAATGCCTTAAAAATAACATGTTGGAGTTTTCATCAATGGTAAAACGATATTGTATAAAATATATCATATATTGCTATTTTTTCTTTTTTGTGAAAATATGTTTCTTTATAGTATAAGTAAAGTTATTAAGAATATGTCTATAAATAATTTAAGTTATAAAGGGGAAAAGTTATGAGATAGAGATGACCATAGAAAGCCTATAACAAGTAGGTAGAGATGTGAGGAAAAATTGTAAACACTCAATGAAGCAAAGATTCATGGTTTAAGATATAAAGAGTGGAGAAAAATGATATAGTTCAAGGCTTAATAGTTGTATCTTTTTTTTTTTTTTTTATTATCTTTAATATTTTTTATGTTATGGTGAAATGATTTTCTCTCATCCGTAAAAGTAAATATAATTGGAGAAACCATGAATTGCATTTATATGTGATTGATTTTATTTTTATGTTGTTGCATCAATAAGTAGCATTATGGTTTCCATGGCACAATAGAGAAATTTTGATATTTATTCATATTAGTTGAGTTTATATTTAGGTTTAGCCATTGAAGATAAAATGACTTAATAAAAAACTTTGAACTATATGATAATAACTATCAAACTCTTATTAACTACTTATATTTTATTTAAATTAACATATGACCATGGTTTTAAAAACTAGACTAGACCAACCGATCACAATTCTGGTTCGATCCGGTGAATTGAGTTGGTAGATGGTTAAACCAGAAATGGATTGAGTGAACCAGCAATTCAACCAGTGAATCGAAAAATTCAACCATTTTCTTTTATTTTATTTTTTTACCCTATCAAAAGGACGTTGTTTGGCCGAGTACAAAAGGCTTCTTTTCAACCCCTCGTAGTCGGCCCCACTCCAGCACCAACCGCCCACTGTCGCCATCGGCACGCCTCAGCCGCACTCATTTTCCACCTTCCTACTGCAACACTACTCCTCTTTTCCTTCCTTTTCTAACTACATGCGCCTCCATCCCAACCGCCCCATCCCCTCACCACCCTCTTCCCCCTTCCCACTTCTAGCGCAACACGTCCCATTTGCCCATTTCATTTCCAGTTTTTTTTTTTTTTTTTAATTTACCTTATTAGTTCATATCCATTATTATTTATTTTATTTTGTATTTATTAATTTTTTTAATGAAAAAAATTATAATTTTAAATAAACTTTTTATTTCAAAATAAGTTATTGATTTAAAATTAAAATTTAAAATTTCTAATTTTAAATTAAAATTCCAATTTTAATTGAAATTTCTAATTTAAAACTAATTTTATGATTTTTAAATAAAATTCTATTTTTAAAATAATATATAAATTATCATTTTTATTTTTAATTTTAATAATATATAATTATATATTTATAACGTCATCGGTTCGATCGTGAGTCCGGCTAGTGAACCGTGAACCAGTAACTTTTTCGGTTCAGTGACCGATCTAGTTCTAAAAATATTGCATATGACTTACCATTTTAAAATGTTATAAAGATTTTTTTTACAAAAAAAGTATTAAAATTATATATTCAAAATTGTCTAGTAAGATTTCTTGCCATTTTTCAATGCTTTTGAAAAATCATTTTTATTTTTATCTTTTCTATAATTTTATTTATTTATTATTTTTTTTAAGAAATGGGTGATATATATAATTCATATATCTTTTCTACCCTTCTAACCAAAGTTTCTAGCCCGCTATTGTTTAACTTTTATTTTGTGAGAGAAGAAAAAAAAGAGAATAGAGCAATGATCATTGATGATTTTCTATTAGAGTAAACTTACACTATAAGTGTGTTTGATAATGATTTTAAAAAGTGTTTATAATATCTTTAATTCTTAAAAGACAAAAATTTTAAAACGTTAAAAAAACTAAAAATACTTCTTAAAATCACTACCATACGTATTCTATGCTTGGTTATACATGGTAATGAAGAATGAAAATTAATAATTTGTTTCCATTCTTGTTTCTTCTTCAATGGCAATGAATTTGTTGAAAAAAAAACTTTGACAATATACATAGTTTAAAATAATTTCTTTTTTAAAAAAAATATGTTTAAGAGTTTGTTTTTCTTTGGTTAAATGATAAAAAAACCTATTTGGGTGTATGATATAAAAATAAAATTATTTTTTATTTTTTAAAATTATGCTACTATTTGGTTATTGTTCTCTATATAATTTTTAAAAATAAAGTAAAATGGAGAACTATATCCGAATTTTTTCAGTAGAGAAACCAATTTCAAATCAAACCAAATTTTGTATTGAACTTATTAATAAGTTTAATAATGTTTAAAAATAATTTAAAGCTAAAAATATATACATAATAACTATAAAAATTAATAGACATAATTAATGCTTTAAATTCTTAATGATTTTTAAAATTTTTATGAATAATTTAAAATTTAAAAACTAATTAATTAATTATAGATTAAATAAATGAATAATTCAAAATATCATATTATTAATTGAGTACTAAATGTATCTATGTAATGAAAATTTTGGCTCATCTATACCTTCAAATTTTAAAATTTATTTGTTTTTAAATTCATTTAAAATAAAATAGCATTAGAAATTATTAATCTTGAATTATTATTATTTATTTTTAACAAAATAAATCAGTTATTCTTTTATAAGATGTTCATATCCATCTTTTTATAATATTTATAAAAAAATATATAATTTATGATTTATTATAATATTATTATTCATATTTTATTAAAAACTGTTTATTTTTTAATTTATATACAATTAAAATTTATTTTTATTTTTAATAAGACTTAAATTAAATTTAGTTTATATTATCTAAATGGAATTTATTTTTATTTTTTTTTTGCAAAATCAAAATAAAAAATTATTTTTAAAAACAACTTATCCCAAGAAGGGGTTTTAGTATTTTAATTTTTGAAAAGTATTTTTAAAAATAACTTCACTTGAAAATCAAGATACATGTACTAGGATGAAATGAAATCCCACTTCTAAATGAGATTTTATTTCCTTTTAAATCATTCTTGATTTCATTGACACTTAAGTTATCTAAAAGATGGGGGAATGAATGAAGAAAAGAATGAGATGCTCATTCTCACTCCTAGTTTCCATGTACCAAACATGGCCTTAGAGTGTGAAGAAGCTACAAAAATGCTTAGAGTGTAGTATATTTTTGGTATCAAAATTTTAGATGTCGCAGGGTTGGTGTCATTTTTGGATGTTACGGGGTTGCTATCATTTTTGGTATCTAAATTCTGATATTACAGGGTGTGGTATTGTTGCTAGTCCATTTCAACTCCTTTTCATTTTTCCCCTCTCTTGGTTTCTCTGAAACACTTTGTACTTAAATTTCAGTTGCTTGTGCTTCTTCTCCGATTTAATTTCAGGCTAAACAAACTTCAAAACCCTTGTGTAAGATAAATGAATGGACTTATGGACCAACTTTGGGTCTCATTCATGCAAATCAACCATGTGATTCACGTACTTCTTTCGTCTCTTTTGGAAAGTTGAAATCCGCCATGGTATGTCGCTAAGTATATATTTCATTGTCATATTATTATTTCCTTTTGGCATTGTATTCATTGATTAATTAATGAAACTAACCTTAAATTTTTCTCAGTTCACTTAATAGAGATCGGATTTATTTTGGGCTCGGCAGGGTGCTTAACAATACCTCATCATTGGCTAACATGACCTTGAACCCATCACGGATTTGTGGACTTATCTTTCTGTTTTCTAGAAGTATTTGCAATTTCTTTCTTATTTTGATTTTCATTTTTTTTTTTTTTTAAAAAAAAGTGAACTCTTAACAACAATAAAATAGTTCTCAAAATAAACCGTTTCATATGATAAAGGGTTTGCCATCATTTGGTCGATAAAAAAAATTGCATGTCCACAATATGTTAAATGAATTATAAACTCTTAAATTTTCGATCATAACATAAATTATTTTTTAAAACCTAACTATTATTGAGTTAATAGCATCAAATACTTTTTTTTGTTGACAATTTAGTGTCATTTGATTTCCGTTCCCACACACACTAAACAGTGATATAAAAATGAAATCAAAAAATAAAAAAAATAAAAAATTATAACTTTCATTCATATCATTTTCAGAATAAAAATGCAATGAGTTAATTCCAAAATTTTCCATTTCAAGAATATAAGAATAACTAATTTTTAGTAATTCATTCCATAAGCCAAAAAGGCTTTTAATTTAAACTACTAATAGTAAAACATTTTTCTCTCAATATTAGTCTATGTGTATAACATCTTTATTTAGGAGAAATCCTTAATTTTGCGTTGCCAAATGTAAAAAAACAAAATCAATTCTTAATGTTGTGTGAAGCTTAATATCATACAAGCACCAAAAGCCTACTCTTTTAATTAAGAACAATAACAACTTCCCCTACGTGATTGTTTTGCTTCATTTTCTAGTTTTCCCTTTTGCCCTCCTCCTCTATTTTTATAGAAGGTGACTGTACTCTTGGATTGTTTTTGTATTTTATTAGGACTTGTGGGTCATGGTGGAGGCCCTTATGATCTCATTTCTTGTGAGTTATGTTCATGTGTGGTTGCCCTTCTGCTTCTCAACTACTTCTCCTCTGTGGGTGCCTCTTTTGCTTACCAACACATGCCTTGCCTTAATTGTCTATGGTCCCCTCCCTCTTGTGGTGTTTTGCTTTTCTCAGAGAGAGCCCCTATACTTATCAGCATGGCAGCTCTCTCTCTCTCTCTCTCTCTCTATGATGCATGTATGCATGGTTGGTGGTTGGAAATCCTCTATAAATCTCATCTTATATATATACACTAGGTCACCATCAACTTGTAGGCAAAGAAAGCTGTCATCATCATCCCCCATGGAACCCAATAACAATATCTTATATTAATAGTAAAGAGTGATGCTGGAGGTTTCCATGTTATGTTGCTGCATGCTTCTCTATTACAGGATTTGAAAGCAGCCGACACTCCATTGTACTTAAGGGAACTCTTACAGACCATGATTTGACAAACTCCCCACACACTCTCAATAATTAATCCAACTGTTTTTGTTTTCTTGTAACCATCACACGCCCTTTTCCATAAAGACAAGAGGAGTGATTTCCTTATAATTAAACTATGACCCTCAACACTAAATACATCTCATGGAGGTGGCATAGGCTACGTGCATGCAATTTGTTCACAAATTTTCACTTTTTTGCTCCCCGTTTTCAATCTTCTCAATCCTTCTAGGGTTCTTGTATGTTTGGACTTTTTGTGGAGACAAAAACAGGCCTTAGATATTATTATAGAATTGGGAATAAATTAATGGCCTAGTGAACTTTTAGATGATATATATGTAGCAAGTAATAGCACTGAAGTACAAAAAGAACAGCCAAGCCCATCACACACACTAGAAGAAGAAAAATATACGCGTATTGATTTCTACAAACTCAGCTGGCATTTTATGATCATTGTCTTGTTTTTGAATTTTTTTCTGACTCTACAGTTGTTTTCTGTCGAAAAGATAAAAGACAGCTATACACTAATCTGATATGCAGTTAACAGCTGGGCGTGGAGGCCTGCTCAGCCACTCAGAGATATTCTAGGGTTTTAAAGGTATAGTGAAGAAATAGGAAAATATAATATAGATGGATTAGTGCTTTTATATGATTCAGAAGCTAAGAGATCTTATAATAACTTGTAAAAAATCATTAATGGGACCTTGAGAAACACCTTTTATTTGAGAAATAGGAACTTACAATTGAGTAGGGCATCATTCAAGTGGCTTTTGCTTACCATGGAAAGCCAAAGATGAACTTGGGTTGGTTCAAATTAATTAATGCATGTTGGATCTTCCATGATATTAAAACTTCGTTTAATAGTAATTTTAAGAAGTGTTTCTAACATTTTAACACTTGAAAAATTTTATCATTCAAATGTTAAAAATGCTAGAAATATTTTTAGAATCGGTGTCAAACGTACTTTAAAATAGTGGTTTTTTTTTTTTTTTTTTACTTAATTCTAAATAGAACTTAAAACTAAATAGTGTCTAATAATATTAAGTATTAGATTATTTGCTTTTGTAATATTTTATTTCTATTAAGCATTAAAAAAAATTAATATGTTACTTTTTTATTTAAAAAATGTCAAATTTATTTTTTTTTCTATTCAACCAAAAATTTATAATAAATCATAAAAATGTATAAAAACAAATAAACTAAAGTAAGAAAGCAAACTGCTTTCAATAAAAAGCTAAAACAATAAACATTCTTAAAGAGTGAGTTTGGTAATGATTATATGAAGTATTTATAGTATTTTTAATATTTGAAAAATAAAAAATTTTAAATGTTAGAAATTATAAAAACACTTCGTAAAATCACTCTTAAACACTCTAATTATTTTTGACATAAATGCAAATACTTTAATATTTTTTAATGATTCAAAAGTGATTGCTTCATATAATGTTCATCCCAACATAATTGTTTTCAAACAAGCTCAATATTATTTAAAATAAATATATTTTTTATTTTACAATAATAAGATTCAATTTATTTTACCAAATTTTGTAACAATGCCATTCTGTCCACTGAGGAAAAGAAAAAAGAAAAAGGAAAAAATAGGCATTTTTTATCTATTAAGGTAAGTAAGGTCAACAAGTAAGCCGGTGTATAACAATATACTAAAAACCTCCTATCCCCATCCGTATGAGACTCAAGATTGGGCTGCCTGGGCCTAGACAGGCTCAATGCAAATTGGTGGGCTGGGTTTAGGCATAAGACCTTGTCAATGGAGTTTTAAGCCATGTCACATTCTCCACTACTTTTAGCATTCTTTTTAACGAAAATTCAATTTATTATTTTAATCATTTTTATTTATAAATTTTAAATATTTTAATTATAAATATTATTAAAAATAAATTAAAAAAATTACTCCATACATTATAGATTATAGAATGCTTTTCAATTACTACTGAACACAAAAGGACATTGAATCTAGTATATTTTATCAAACATTGAAATGTAAGATATTTTTTATTCTATTTTTTATTCAATTTTTTAACTAAACATGACATAGTATGACATAGTTCGTTAGATTTAATATTTAAGGATATCATTTACATCAAATATAATATCTAAAAATTTTATAGATTATTATATCATATTAAAAATTGAAGTGGGGTAATTGAATATCAAAATATTAAGGATTTATTTGGTAACTGTTTTTGAAACTAGTTTTCTATTATCCATAAAAAAAAATAGAAAATATGTTTAGCAACTAAAAATTATTTTCTATTCTTTATTCTTAAGAACAAAAAACGAGGTATCTTCGGAAAACATCTTTTAATTGTTTTCTATTATTTTTACTTGTTTTCTGATTACTACTTTAAAAAATAATTGTACAAACATGTAAAATGATTAAAAATAAAATATTAGACATAAAAATTATTTTAAAAACATATTTAAAAATATTAAAAATAGGTTAAAAATATTTTAAGTTTCTAAATAAACTTTTATTCTATAAAATATTAGAAAATGGTTTTCAAATTTTTTAAAAAAAAAACTATTTCTCAAAACTGTTTTAAAAAACAATTACCAAACAAGCCTTAAAACACCTTTTATTTCATAAAAATATAAATGTCATATAAATAAATAAATTGTTATGTCAAGTGACAACTAATTAATAAAATCCCAAAATAATAATTCATCTCTCCATCCTCTTAAATAATTTCCATCATATTCAAACATCTTCATCCTCTTAAATAATTTCCATCGCATAACATACAGTTTGGTGGTTATAAGATTTTTTTTTTTTTTTTCATTTTTACTTATTTGTTGGATTGATGAAAAGATCTAATATTTGCTATTATGTGTTCTACTTTTCCATGTTTAATTGATATATTTTTGAGACCATTATGATTTTATTTTATTTTGTATATGGTATGTACTTTTTTTATTTTTAAATGGTTTTGATGATGATATTGGGTCTTTTTGTTGTTTGATAACCCCATATATATATGATGACAATATTCCATTTTTGTTATTTGAGACAAATTTATATGAGTTAAGGTTTTTATTTTTTGAGGAAATTACAGACATTTTAACATTGTCATGGAAAAAATAATCTCTTATGATTATGGATATTGAAGAAAAAAATTATTTTCAAACATTATTATGTCAAAACCAATTTTTTAAAGAAGGAAATAAAGAATTAAAGGGAGGAAAATGAAGAAAATTTGAATTATTTACAACATTATTAGCTTTTTAGATATCAAAAAATATCTTGTATGAAAAAGTATAAATTTTAAAATATTTTGATTATTTCATTATTTGGTTTTTTTTTTTTTTTTTACTACAATTAGAAAAAAAAAATTATCTTTTATATAATTTTTTAGAGTGAAACAATATACTTCAGGTAAGTCTCACTAATTTAGGAATGACAATGAGACAGGTTTTTTTGGGTCTAGGATAAAGATAAATAAGTTTGAAGTTGGTTTAGGAAAATTTTAAAAACCTAGAACGGGTTCATGGCAGGTTCGATTTTGTCTCAACTTGCCTTACCTTGATTATGTATAATTTTAAATAAAAAAATTATTTTAGTTGATTTTTTTTTTCATTTTTCAACTTTTTAAACATAAATAAAATATTATTGTTTACAAAACTAAATTATAAATATTTATAATTTTTTTATTTATAAGTTATATTTATTTTAAATAAAATTTAAATTTTGAAAATTTAAAAAAAAATTAGAAAAAAAAATTAAAATGTTGAAAATTTTAAACGAGGCATAGTGGGTATGAGAATTTTCTTACACTTGCCTCTCCCTACTCCACTCCATTATAAATAAACAAGACGGGATTGGAATGAGGATGTCCTGTCCTGAATCCACCCCGTTACCATCCCTAAACTGGTTGCATCGATGCTAATGTAAAATTTTGATTATCATAGTAGGAAAAGTATCAATAAAATAAGCTTTGTAATTGATACAAGAGAGAGAGAGTCAATTTAAGGTCCCATTTTTTCTTTTTGACTTCTCACTAACCAAATAAAAGATAATTTTTCTCCAAGAAAGGACACAAAACACAAAAAAAAAAAAAAAAAAAAAAAAAACACTTTCCTAGAACTCCTAACAACTATTATAAATCAATACTCATCCAAATGTGATTTTAGAAAATAAATAAAATAAAACCAATTGAAAAAAAATCAACAAATACAAAATATATAAGATATGAAAGCCCAAACCCTATATCATCAATAAAAAAATGGTCACAAAGAAAAATGACACTCACTTTTGGCTTGTAAAATTAAAGAAACTACCATTTATATTTTGATATTGATAACTAGATGACTTCTCGTTTGAAAGAGAAAAGGAAGTGAAGGAAAAAAGCATATGATGAATAAGAAAGAATATACTTAGGTTTCGTCAATTCATCTTGCATTGCACATGTTTTCTTTTTGAAACCCACCATGTCTTGTATCATTGTATATATTTTGTATTATGTATTATGTAGCACCATGTTTATTGGTTAATTAATTGATTGTCAAATTCCCACAACTCATTTAGAAAAGATTGAATTATTTTAGGTTTGGTGGAATTCCTAATACCTTCTTATTAATTGACTTAATTTTCAAATTCATTCTTGATTTGTAGACACCTACTCTTTTAAGAGTCATTTAGTGTTTTTTTTCTTATTTTACTTTTCATTTAAAAAAATAAAATAAGTGATAATCTAAGTAAAGGAAATCAATTTTTTAAGATAAACAAATAAAAAATTATTTTCAAATAAAATCATAATATATGCACATCACCATTGTAGTTGATGTACACAAAAACTCCATGGTTTTTTTAATAGTAACCAAGCAAACTTCAAAGAAAGATTGTGCGTAAAAAATATTATATGCTATGTTTTCAACTTTGGATTTAGTGTCATCTCATATAATTCAAGAAACAACCATCAACTATACTACCTTCCTTGGAGATCAAGCTTATTGGACAAAATTTCATGGATATGTTAGGTGGGACAAAATTTCAACAAATATTAAGGAGGGTTGAATATGTGGATCAGTTTTTTAGGTGTTAGTGAACTATCTATGTTCTCATTGTTACACTTAGCAGGAGATGCTAGGGTAGGGTCGAGCTCCCAACTGAACTATCAAAAAAATAAATTATTTAATAAATTACTAGTTTGTCCCATTGTATATTTAACCTTTTTATAATTTAAGGTTTTGTTTTTTATCTATGTGTGCAGTCACAATGAGAAGCGAGTGATAGTTTCATCATTGTACTTTTTCGTTTGACAAGTGAATTCACTTTTCCTCTTTCGGTTGATTAGTGAATTTTTGAGTGTTGGTGCACTTAATATACATAGGGATCACATATATCATCGAACCATGCTAAAATCTTTTCTTTTTTTTCTTTTGCCTTTTTTACTTTTGTATGTTGTTTGGTTAACAAACGCAGGGCATGTGTTCATGTACTTGGCATGGCTACCAAGTTATTTCTTGATCTATTCTAAAGCACTTATAATGTTACGAATTTGTATTGAAATTCCAAAGTTAGGGTTAATCCTACCTATGTGTCGATCTTATTGGGAGGATTACGCACATAGTTGTTGCAATTTTGGAGCATAACTGCTGCATTTTTTTAAAAAAAAACAAAAATTCAGTACATGGTCCCATATATATTGCTTTCTCAATTGGATAGTTGCTTAGAGTAGACGTGGGGAGTGTCTTGGTACCCTTCAAAGGTAACACTAAGAGGTTAGACTTAACTGATGGTTGGATGTTGTTGAAATTATTGGATTAAGGGTCTACAAAAATTATGCAAACTAACCTAGCCCAAAACTGAACAAACAAGAGGCAAAAGGAAATAAGAAAAAAGGTACTTATCAGATTTCTGGTTGAGGTGTGACTAGAACTGTACTTAAAGTAGATCCACCCTCTTCGAGTACCAACCTCGGTGCAGTAGGGAAATTCAGCATCCAACCTTCAAGATTCAACAACCAACAAACCTTGCCTTGGGTGTGTGTGGGGCTTTCCTCCTCAACAAGCACAAGCAGGGAAGAAGTCTGCCTGACTCCAGTGAAGTTGGACGGACCTGAATCCAGTTGGGAACGACACCAACAAGGTGCACACTGTTGGCTAGGTATAATACAACTCGAACAGAATAGAAAATTTCCTCCAAATGAATATTAGATGAGAAGTAGTATAGCAAAAATATGGGTGCAGTAAAATAGAGGTGGTTGTAGCACTAGTCGATACAGCAGCATAGATGGATGCAGCAAGGTGTCTAGTGCAACAAGACTAGAGCAGCACTAAAGGATGCAACAAGGCTTCTAGTGCAACAAGACTGATTGCAGAGCAATATTGTATAGGCACAGGGTCTCTAGGTGCAGACTCGGTGCTGCAAGCAACTAGAGAACATATTGACACAAAATGATGAAAAACGGGAGGTTATTGCAGAAGGATGGAAACGGGGTCTTGCAAGAAGGAGACAAATGAAACAGAGAGAAAATCGCCAAAGAAGTCGTGCTAGAGATAGGAACCAGGGCAAAGGTGAGAGCAATTCTCAAGTTGGAAGTAGAATGAAAGACTTTGAGATGCAAAGGCCTTTTATAGGCAAAGTCCTAATGAGACTCTCCAATAAAAGCTGAACAACTTAAATTAATTTTCGACTTACACAGTCACTAGCAACCACGTTCTCAAGACAGGCATGATGCTAATTAAGAGTTTCTAGCCCGAGCCACTCAAATTCCCACTAGAATGGGCTTAGGCCCGTAGGTGCGTAAAGCTTCCCCTCACCTCTCAATAAGCCCATAAGGCTAAGGAAGTAAATTTCAATATATACCCACATAAAGTACTTCTCTTTTTTCCAATGTGGGATTGGAGCTTTTTCTTTTAACACTTTAAAAACACCCATTCAATAGACTTTCATCCAACAATCCCCATAGAGTGTATGAGTGAAGATAGAAACGACTGAAGGAAATTAGAATCCAATGCATCAATGCTTGATGTCCATAGGCTATGAACTAACCTTAAGATAAATAAGTATTAAGTTACAGGTTTATGAAAATAAATATCTATGAATTATGTAATTCTCAATTGAGTTGTACATAATGGGTTAGCACAAATAGGTCATACATTCTACTTGGATATTCATAAGAGCTCTAGAGAATTTGCTTAAGTTGTCATAGGAAGTGGCCTCACCTCCACTCTCATATAAGTGAATCCATCAACTACGTTGTATAACCAAACACATCATCCATAAGAAATATGGTATTCATTAAGAGTAAATACTCAACCTCAATCATTGTAAAACACATTCAATCTACACCATAGGGATGAACCCTCAAATAGGTATAGCTAATAGAGCACCTCTTAGTCAACAAGTAATTTGTTATTACTCATATGAACCTACTTCATGGATCTCTATTCCAGTAGGTTGGGTTACCATCACTCTTAACTTCTATATTTTGTAAACATTTTAATTAGATTGAGAATTAACATTTATAGGACTCTTTAATATTAAAAAAATAATATATTTGAAAAAGATATTCAAGATCAAGAGAACAATTAATTTCTTTTATTGTAGCTAAATTATCATTATCAATAGGTAAGAACTTATTTATGAAAAGGCAATTACATAGTACATGCAATATTTGAAAAATATTTATTTTTGGTCTATTTAATATTTTAATTGGATTAAAAACTAATATTTGTAAAATTTTTACTATAGAAAAACTAGAGTATTTAATAAAGATATTTTCTATTAAGAGAATAAAAAAAATTAAGATACCTAAGAAAAATATCATCAATTTTTAAATGATTATACCATCTATCTCTAAAAACTAAAAGATGATTTATTTTAATCAATTTAATTGATAACTGAATCTATTAAGATTGATGATACTTCTCATTATAATTGGATTCATTAGATTAAAATGTGAAATTAACTATTTAAGAGAGAATATAATGATAATAAGGAAAAGAGTTAATGAAATATTGTATGAGTCTAATTAGTACCTCATTTAAATGAATTACTTATTCTTTTTTAAGAAGTTTATTTCTTACTAAATAACAACCAATCTTTATAATTGGATAAAGCATCATCTCAATTTATTAAAATATCTTTAAAAAATGAGAAAAATATGGTCATAATAGTAAGAAAATAAACAAAAGTAATGAATCATTGGTGTTTGCTTTTAATGAGACTTCATTTAAAGAATTTTCAATGTGAAAAGTTATGGTTCACATTTAGTGTTTTGCTAATTTTATAACCATCAAATTTTAAAGAAGCAGTATATTTGTTATTAATGTATTAGGTTAGGTTAGGTTAACAAATTTGTTCCATTATTACACTAAATTTGATATATCATACATTTCAAGGGTCTTATAGGTTAGAACCATTTAAATTTGGGATACATATACATTGGATATACTAGAGCATGTAAAATGGCTATTAAAGAAGTTAAGTTTTTAGAGAAAAAAAAATCGGAAAATGAGGCTTAACATATTAAAATATACATGAATGTTCAACATCACAAGACAGATGTTCAAATGTCCATTGGAATGTTCAAACATCCTCTGAGTGTTTCAAGGTGCTTTGAAGATTGTATTGCATTCATCATATTCTATGACATCTTGTTCTTCATTTCAACTATATCCTTTAATTAATGGGAATATAGAGGATATGAGGTTCGTAGCTACAAAAAGTTTAGGTAGCTCAATATGCTCATTTCATAGGTCAACATTAATTAAAACATGACTTATATGGATTTAAATGAGCCAAAGGGTTGATGGTCCAATCAATTGGACCAGTCAATCTGGTTCGATTTTCAAAACATTATATATTTTTATAGCTTATTTAGCTTTCTAAACATAACCTAGTAAATTTTTTTGTTCCAAATATATGCATAAATGATGTGATAAGCCTAAATGTATCATGCATTTTTATGTGTTTTGGTTTAAAATTATTTCATATTGGTAAAATAGCATTGCTGATATTGGACATTGTGTTTGCTTATCTTTGTACACCCTATTGTGTTCTTAACAAATTAACCCTTTGTTAATTCATATAAATTATGAGGGGAAATGGAATACAAAGGGAAAAGAGAAATTGAGAAAAATAAGAAAAAAATGTATAATGTTCATGGGGGAGATACAAAGAAGGGGGAGCATGTAAGTTATAATTCTCATTACAATCATATATGAAGTTTTGTATTGTATCTTTCTTAAGTTAATATTGTGATTATTTGCAACTCAGTGTAAGGAAGCTAAACATAAGTATTTGTAGTGTATTTGTTAGAAATTTCATGATGATTTTCATAGAAATATTATTATAGGTATACTATCGATTTGAGTCCATAGATATAATCATTCATAATGAAGACATTGTAAGATTATTAAGGCTTGTCAAGGCTTAGTTAAAAATAAAGCTTACTTTGAAGAAAAATGAGGATAAGGTTTGTACAAGATAATCATTTTCCTTTCAACTCACATAAAATCAACTTACATTTGATTGATTATTCCTAGACCTTAGAGAGTGCTGAGGAGTTTCCCTAGGTTTGTGTAAGTGTATATGTTAGTGTTTGGTTTAAATTTCAAGTCATGTTAAGTGTATGTAGCATAAAATTTTCTCTTTCATGTTTTCATTATTACCCAAGTCATGTGTCAAAGATAGTTAAGAAAGTTTAGATTTTTATGCTTTTCTATTCAATCAAATCCGAGTGACAAACTTGGATTTGTTAGGATATATATATAAATGTATTTATCCCCTATAAGTTAGTTAGGATCTTTTAGTGTTAGGAATCTTATTTTACTTCTTGTTGTGTATTCTAATTATTATTTTTTATGAAGAAATCATATTATCTTTCAAAAGCTCTTATGATATTGAGCTTCGGCTCTTAGATCAATCTTTCAATGGTTAAAACGGCGATAATGTGCTTCATGTTCCTAATTTCTTCTATAATTTATTGTCCATAAGCAAAATAACTCATGATCACAATTTTCATGCTAACTTCTATCTATCTCATTATGAATTTCAAGAGCTAGCCTCGAAAGAAGACGATTGGTAGTGTTAGGGAAAGTAAGTGACTTTTTTTGAAGATGGAATGAAATCAAGTGAACAACTGCAAGGTACTTGTTTCGAGTCTATTTCCATTTCTAGTGATAGTGAAATAATGTTGTGGCATAACAGATTAGGCCACCCAAGTTTTTAATATTTGAAGTACTTATTTCCACATTTATTTAAGAATTAAATTCCATCTTCATTTCAATGTATGTGAGTTAGTGAAACAACATCGTGCCTCTTATCTACCAAAACCTTGTAGACCATCTACACCATTTTCATTAACTCATAGTGACATGTGGGGACCTTCACATATTTCAACGTTTTCTCTGGAAAAAAAAAACGGTTTGTCATGTTCATTGATGATCACACTAGGGTTAGGTTTATTTGCTTAAAGAAAAATTTGAACTAGAAAGTATTTTAAAAAATCTTTACACCATGGTACAAACACAAATTTATTTAAAAATGTCAAGGTTTTCAAAAGTGATAACGACAAGGAATATTTTAATAAGGTTTGGCGTAATTTTTCTCAAAAAAGGGTATTATTCATTAAAGTTCTTGTAACGACACCCCTCAACAAAACAGAGTAGCCAAAAGAAAAAATAAGCATTTTTTAGAAATTACATGAGCATTACTTTCACAAATAATATTCCTAAATATCTTTGGGATAAAGTAGTTCTTACTGTTACTTATCTTATTATAGGATGTCTTCAAAAATTTTGGGTTTCGAAACACCTTTGCATTTTTTTCAAAAACTTTATCCTACACTCAGCTTATCTTCCTTACCAATAAAAATATTTGGTTGCACTGTGTTTACTCACAACCATGAAACAGGTCATGGTAAGTTAGATCCTAGGGTTGGGAAGTGCGTTTTTATGGGATTTGCACCAAATAAGAAAGGTTATAAATGTTATGATTAAATTTCCAAAAAATTGTTTATTACCTTGGGTGTATCGTTTTTTGAAAATAAACCGATTTTTTCGAATTGATCTGGCAAAAAAGGATATTTCTCCAACTATTGGCTGACATTCTCATATGGAGAATCATGAAAATTTTAAAATTCTTAAAACAACTAATCGAGAATTCAATTTGGAAAAATCTGATCAGCCTTTTGAAAAACCAAATCCAGCCCAATTTTCTGAAAATTCAGAGAAAAATCTTATTAGTCTTTTTAAAAAACAAATCCTAACCAAGATTTGAATTTGGAAACAGAATCCAATCCTAATCATGTGGAAAAAGCTTCTCTACCTAGCCATGAGTTCAATCGAAGTCAAGTTCGAGATTCTCTAATTAACTCTCAAACTGTTTTAGATAAAATCTCACAGCATAGTACTAATTTTCAATGCGAGTCCTTTGACGATTTAGATGTCCCCATAGCTATCTGCAAAGAAAGTAGGTCTTATACCAATCATCCAATGTTTAAATTTGTGTCCTACAAAAATCTTTCATCATCATTTTTTGCTTTCACTTCTTGACTTTCATGTGTAGATATTCCAAAGAATGTACAAGATGCTTTACGAGTTCCAGAATGGATGGATGCAGTACTTGAGGAGATGAGGGTGCTTGAGAAGAATAAGACATGGGAAATTGAATATCTACCAAAAAGAAAAACAACGGTTAGATGCAAATGGGTATTCACCATAAAATATAGATCAGACGAGACTCTAAAAAGGTACAAAGTGAGATTGGTGGCCAAAGGATTTACACAAACATATGACATCAACTACATGGAGACGTTTGCACCAATGGCAAAGCTAAATACTGTAAGAGTACTCTTGTCACTTGAAGCAAACCTTGATTGACCTCTACATCAATTAGACGTCAAGAACACTTTCTTGAACGAAGATCTAAAGGAAGAGGTCTATATGGATCCTCCTCCGCGGTTGTAAAAAGGGTCTGGTTCAAAGGTGTGTAGGTTGAAAAAATCTATGTGTGGTCTTAAACATTCACCAACAGCTTGGTTCGAGAAGTTTACTCGGTTGGTAAAAAATCAAAGGTATAATCAAGCTCAAACTGATCACATGTTCATCAAACACTTAAGAGACAAAAAGTGGCAATCTTGGTAATGCATGTGGATGATATCATACTCATGGGTGATAATCAAAATGAGATGAACCAGCTGAAGAATTGTGTAGCTACAAAAATTGAGATCAAAGACTTGAGATCCTTAAGATATTTTCTTGGAATGGAAGTTGCTCGTCCAAGAAAGAGAATGTTGTCTCACAATGGAAATATTTCTTAGATCTACTCAAAGAGATTGGGATGAGTGGTTGTAGGCCCATAGACACGCTATAGATCCTAATCACAAACTCGAAGATAGCAAATAAGGGGTTCTTGTAGATATAGCTTAATACCAAAGATTAGTAGGGAAGTTGATCTATTTGTCACATACACTGCCTGACATTGCATTTGTCGTCAACATGTGAGCCAATTTTTGTATTCTCCATATGAAGAACATCTTGAAGCTGCTTATCAAATTTTGAGATTTTTGAAGAGCTCTCCAAGAAAAGGCTTATTTTTCGAAAAAGTTGGTAAGCAGAAGATTGAAGCCTACACCGATGCAGTCTAGGCCAAGTCCATGATAGACTTAAAATCTACATATAAGTTATTGCACTTATGTGTGGGCAAACCTTGTCACATGGAGAAGTAAAAAGCAAAATGTTGTAGCTCGAAGCAGCATAGAGCTGGAGTACAGAGCAATGGCTAATGGAGTTTAGAAATTTTGTAGTTGCAACAAGTATTCAAGGAATTGAAGAATCAAGTAAATGTGCTGATGAAGTTGTATTGTGACAAAAAAGCAACAATAAACATCGACGACAACCCTATGCAATACAATAGAACCAAGCACATCAAGATCAATAGACACTTCATAAAAGAGAAGCTTGAGGTAGGAGTTATTTGCATGTCATTTCTTCCTACTATGAAGCAAACCATAGATATTTTAACAAAAGGATTGTTTCAACCGAACTTCAAGCTTCTTGTTAGCAAGTTGAACATGATCGATATCTACGCACCAACTTGAGGAGAGTGTCAAAGATAGTTAGGAAAGTTAAGATTTTTATGCTTTTATGTTCAATAAAATCTTAGTAACAAACTTGGATTTGTTAAGATTTTTTTTAATCTCCCATAAGTTAGTTAGGATCTTGTGGTGCTAGGAGTCTTATTTATTTGCTGTTGTGTATTCTGATATATTATTTTTTATGAAGAAACCGTATTATCTTCCAAAAGCCTTTATCATGGTTCACTATTTGTGAACTTTAATAAAGGACAGGAAGAGTTTATGGTAAGCCTCTATCATTGGTGAAGTGCAGTTAGCTATTGGTAAACATATATTAAATTTACACCATTAAATTTCTTAGTTTTTTTCTTTTAAATCATTAGGCTATAGATTTTTTAGTATTTTTTTTCCCTCCCTCTTTTTAGTTTTCAAATTTCTGGAATTCTTTTGTAATTTAACATGTTTTATTTATTTATTTATATATTTATTGTTTGTTTGTTTGTGTGCATCTTTTCCCTTAATTTTCCTTTAGTTTCTTTGGAAACAAGCAAATTCGAAGAAATAAATTTATAGAATTTTGGTTTATTTGTGTCATGACCTATTCTAACTCAATTTAAATTTGGTAATTGCCTTAGCCTACGTAGGGATTGGGTAAGGAAAGGGCTAGACATTTTTTTATTTAAGGTATTTTTGAAATATATATATATATATATAGCAATTTTAAAAATATTTTTAAGTAGACACACTTTATAACATCAGTTGAATATTGTCTTTTGAAAGACAACTTAGTTTAAATATGGCGCTATCTTTTTCAAAAGATAATTTCAAACTCAATTAAAATTGTCTCTCCAATTTATAGGATTTCTTAAAAATATCATAGATTTTAAAATACTTTAAAAAATGCTATATTTTTATAAACATTTTTTAAAATATTGTATTTTTTTCAAAATCTCCTATTTAATAATGATTTTAAAAATCGGATCGGATCAGAAAAATGGTTGAATCGGAATCGGACGAGATGATTCAACCAATTTCCTCCCCCACCCCCACCACAAAAACCAATCTTTCCCCGACCCCAACCCACCAAAAACGACTAGCCCCCATATGAAATCTCAAATCTTAAACTTCAATTTTTCAATTTAATTTTTATCTTTTATATTGAATGTCTTAATTTTATGTTTAATATAATTTTTTTATTTTTTGTTTATTTATTACACATTGAAATTTTAATTTATTGAAATTATTAAAATTTTAATTTATTGAGATTTTTGTTGATTTATTTATTGTAATTAAAATTTGAATCATTTCCATATTTTATTTAGTATGGATAGAATTTATTATTATTTTTTTAATTTTAATAATATATAAAATATATATTTATGATGTCACCGATTTGATTGCGGTTCGACCGTTGATCCAACTAGTGAAACGTGAATCGTGAATCGTGAACCAGAAACTTTTCCAATTCAATGACCGGTCCAATTATGAAAATATTATATTTAAGTGCCGTATTTTTTTATTAAAGTATTATTTTTTAATATTTATTAAATTATGGTAACTTCAAAAGTATCTCCAAATGTATAACATTTTTTAAAATATCAATTGAAAGTTGTCAATTTAAGGATTAAATTTGTCTCGCAATTTCAAAATTGCCATAGATTTGGTACTATTTTTAAGATTTTCATATTCTACGAAATACTTTTTAAAATTACTCTTAACTTTTTCAAAATCCTCACAAATGCCCCACACTTTCATTTTTAACCAAATCTAAGCAGGGGCAGGTTGTTCGCTTATAAGATACCATCTTTTGTATTAGGCCTTCGGATTGATAAATAAAATGGTTTGTGATACCTTTGCCTTCGGGAGGGGGCCTACGTTTAGGATCACACCCTCTTTTCAGGAATAATTCTTAAGCAATCACCTGATAAATGATTTTTTTTTTTTTAAGACATACTTTTTCGTTACACAAAATCTTACCAGAAATAAATATTATGAAAACACATTTTTTAGACATATTTTTAGTTTATATCTAATCACCAAATGATTCTCTTGAAAAAAACATTCCTAATAAAAACATCAACTGTAGACGGAATCTTAGTAGTATACTTCATTTAGTTTCTAATCATTTGAAAGCATAAATTTCTAATCCATACCAGCAGTTAACCAAGTGGTTTAGGTACTAAGTGTACTCTTTATTTCAATCAGCAGCCAGAAGCAACTGAACTGCATCCACACACTATAAGACATTAAACATATCCCAAAAGACTGACAGGAATGACCACAACCAAATATCAGACCCCAGACCCCCCACGAAGACGAAGGACCAAGTGAAGAGTGGACTCCTTCTGAATGTTGTAATCAGCAAGTGTCCGACCATCCTCCAACTGCTTCCCTGCAAAGATCAGCCTCTGCTGATCTGGAGGGATCCCCTCCTTGTCCTGAATTTTGGCCTTCACATTATCTATGGTGTCTGAGCTCTCCACCTCTAGTGTGATAGTCTTTCCCGTCAGGGTCTTCACAAATATCTGCATACCTCCACGAAGGCGAAGAACAAGGTGAAGGGTGGATTCCTTTTGTATGTTGTAATCAGCCAGGGTCCTTCCATCCTCAAGCTGTTTACCAGCAAAGATGAGCCTCTGCTGATCTGGGGGGATACCCTCCTTGTCTTGGATCTTCGCCTTCACATTGTCGATTGTGTCAGAGCTCTCCACCTCAAGAGTGATGGTCTTCCCAGTCAGCGTCTTTACAAATATTTGCATTCCACCTCTCAGCCGGAGAACCAAATGAAGAGTGGACTCTTTCTGAATGTTGTAATCTGCCAAGGTCCGGCCATCCTCGAGCTGTTTACCAGCAAAGATGAGCCTCTGCTGGTCTGGGGGGATTCCCTCCTTGTCTTGGATTTTCGCCTTTACATTGTCAATCGTGTCAGAACTCTCTACTTCAAGGGTGATGGTTTTTCCAGTGAGTGTCTTAACAAAGATTTGCATTCCACCTCTCAAACGGAGGACCAGGTGGAGTGTGGACTCTTTCTGAATGTTATAATCAGCCAAAGTCCTGCCATCCTCAAGCTGCTTTCCAGCAAAAATCAACCTTTGCTGATCAGGGGGGATTCCTTCCTTGTCTTGGATTTTCGCCTTTACATTGTCAATTGTATCAGAGCTCTCAACTTCAAGGGTGATAGTCTTTCCAGTGAGTGTCTTAACAAATATTTGCATTCCACCTCTCAAACGAAGGACCAGGTGGAGTGTGGACTCTTTCTGAATGTTATAATCTGCCAAAGTCCTGCCATCCTCAAGCTGCTTTCCAGCAAAAATCAACCTTTGCTGGTCAGGGGGGATACCCTCCTTGTCTTGGATTTTTGCCTTAACATTGTCAATGGTATCAGAACTTTCCACTTCAAGGGTTATAGTCTTCCCAGTAAGGGTCTTAACGAAGATCTGCATCTGTTATGTTACAATAGGAAGGTGCGTTAATGACAACATCCGATGGATGGAGAAATGGGTTATATATTTGGAATTCAGTCCCATATCAAACAGCAAAAATAATGTTAAAAGAAATATGTGAAGATAAGCCCAAAGTAGATTTAAGTGCAGTAAAAAAAGGGAGAAATTAGAAAATAGAAGCTTAGTTGGTGCAGGTACAGAAAGTGACCCCTACTCCACTTGCTGTTCTACTCAAGTCCAAAGTGGATTTGAGACCAGGGTTCCAGGGTTTAAAAAAAGACGAGATAATAAGAAGTATTCAATAAATATGAACCTTGAGGGGTAGCTTAGTTGGTCCGGCCTTGGGTTTGCTCCCCAATGGTCACCAATTCAAGTTCCCTCAGGGCCACTGGAGGTTTACCCGGTCGTTAACTTCAGGGTCCCGTGGGATTAGTCGAGGTGCCCGTAAGCTGGCCCGGACATCCACGGTTATAAAAAAAAAATAATAATAAAAATAAATAAATAAAGAAGTATCCAATAAATATTAGAAGATGTTGTCACTAATCAAGCCTCAAGCAAAGGTAAGAACACTTCTTTGGGGCAAGAATACATCCACCAAAAATGAGAAGGGAAAAAAAAGAAAGAAGAAGACAAAAAGAAAAGAAAAGAAAAACACATAAGTTCTGTAATACTAATCTTTCACTCAATGTATGTTGGTAAATAAATAAATAAATAATAATAATAATAATAATAATAATAACCCAAGTATTATAATTTTACATTTCATGTGGTACATAATCTGCCAAAACCCCCCTTGCAAGTGGGTTTTTTCTTCATTGTTTTTTTCTTCTTCTTCTTCTACCCTTTAACCATTTTAATATTGGCAAAACAAAACCCTAACATTATCAATGGTATTAGAACTTTCAACTTCAAGGGTTATAGTCTTCCCAGTAAGGGTCTTAGCAAAGATCTGAGTCTGTTATGTTACATAGGAAGGTGGGCAACATCCTAAGGGAGAAATTTCAACAACAAGCCATGCCACAAGAAAATGTGATGACTTATAAGCTAAAACAACAAAATGATAAAGTTGCAAGGGTTATTTCCTAAATAATCTGAAAATGGGTTTTACACTTGGAATTGAGTCCTAAATCAAACCGCAAGGAATAATACCATTTCGGGAATGATGTTAAAAAAAATATACATCCATGAAGGTCAGTCCAAAGTAGATCTTTAAGTGAAGTAAAACAAGGGAGAAATTGGATATAGTAGCTTAGTTGGTGAAGATGTAGAAAGAGACTCCTACTCCAATTTCAATTCTACTCAAGTCCAAAGTGGATTTGAGATCAGGGTTCTAGTGGGAAGGGAGAAAAAAAAAAGGAGATAATAAGAAGCATCCTATAAACATTAGAAGATGCTGTCACTAATCAAGACTCAATTAAAGGTAAGAACAATTCTTTGGGGCAAGAATCTATCCACCAAAAATAGGGAGAAAGGAAAAAAAGGAGAAAAAAAATACCAAAGTGGCGCAATTCTAATCTTTCACTCAATGTATATTTTCCCAAAAAATAAAAAAGAAAAATAACCCAAGTGTTAGAATTCTACATTTCATGCAATAGATTATCTGCCAAAACCCCTTGCAAATGGGTTTTTTTTTTTTTTTTTTTTTTGGGTCCTTTAGCATCGGAAACAATCTACCCAAAAATGAAACAAATATTTTCTTCTCAAATCTACATCTATATTAGTAAACAGAAGCATAATCATATTAATATTGGAAGAAAAAAAAACCCTAAAATTAACAAAGCCCTTTTGATTTAAAAGCAAAATCATCATATAATAAGACCAAGATCAATACGTTCAAAACAAGCATTCGAATAAATTGAGGCTTAACTTGGAATTCAAATCGCGTGGATTCCAAGCATCTCTCCTTGGTAAAGCGATTTGATTTAAAATTCAAAATCTTGGCTTTGTATCTTTGTCCCAGGTAATTACAGAAACATTCATACCAAAAAGCAACCAAACAAACACAAATTCACACAAAACATAAAAAGTCAATCAAGAATGGATCTTGAATCGAAAGAATAATAAAAGGCAAAATAAAAGAAACGGAAAAGAAAACAAACCTTGAAAGGGAATGGTTGATGAACAAGCACAGAAACGAAGAGAGCTTTTCAGAGACCGCAGAAATGCTTGGAATGATGAGATGAGAGGGGTTATGAAATATTTAAAATTTATAGTTGTAGACGTAGACTTGGCCTTGGGGAAAGTCTATCTTGGCGTGCGTAGACTATTCTTCTTTGCGTGTTCCCCAAGCTACTTTCTCGAATCTTCTTTTCAAATCATAGATAAAGACCTGCCCCTGCCGTGCCTTCACCGCAAATTAGAAAATTTATAAAGCTTCTGCTTGGGTTCTCGGAAACTACTAGAAGGAAAAGGAAAAGAATTTTTTTTATATTTGATTTTATTCAATAAAAAAACTAAGTATAATTATAATTATTTAAATTTTTATTATTCAATTCTTATATTAATGTATATTAAACATATATTTAAATTTTATTCAATTCTTATAAGTTTAGTTAAACATATATTAATATTACTTTATAATATATTTTATAAATATTTTTTAGTTATTTTTTTAATCATAAATTTAATTTTGTAATAATAAATTTTTATTTTTCAAAATAAGTAATATAAAAAATAAAAAATTAATAAAAATAAATAAATTTATGATATATTATAAATTTTAAAATTTCAACTTCTTACCATATAAATAACTAAAAGAAATTAATAATCATTAAATCCAAGGAAATTTTTAATTGAAAATCCAAAATATAATTCATATTGATCTAAATGTCCATTAAAATTAATATTTTATTTAAATTTTAAAAATAAAAAAATTAGAATTTAATAAGCTTTCCCAAGTTAAAAATCTTAATGAAGTAATTTCAATCGTGTTAAAAAAAAAATTAATAATTTACTAATAGAAGGTATTCTTGTAAATGGATTTGAAAGGAAATATCTTATTATGATATTTTGTTGTAGGAAAATTTACCTTTAACAATTATACACTTGGTTTCTTAAATGAAATCTTTCTTTATAATTAGGAGAAAAATGTAAAAAGAAATGATCAAAATAGTAATTCTCTTTTTGGTATAAATTGAGACTTCAGGATTTGAGAAATTTAAGGTTGTAATTTCCTTCGACAATAATGAAAGTTCTTTTTCATCTTCACCCGTGGATGTAAGCTTGAGATTGAACCATGTAAATCATTGTTTGTTTTGTTTTTTTTCTTTTTTTTTTCTTATATATTATTATTTTTTGTGATGATTTTTCACAACACAGACACAAATTTCTATTCAAATTCATAAATTTAAAGATATACCAAATAAAAGCAAGTATTCACCTAAAAATTCCTAATAATTTTGTAGCAACCAAGCATAATTAGAAATCTTATGTATTATTCAATTATCGATTTCTTATTAATTATAAAATTAGTTATTATAAATTTTTATTATGGTAATAAATTATGATATTTTGAGATATTTAGAAATATATTAAATTGTTCTTTTTTTCAAAACAATATAAGAAGAAATAAAATAATTAATTTTATAGATGCTTTTAATACATAAAAATAAATAGATTTAACAATTAACAAAGATTCAATTATTAAGAAAAGCAAAGAACTTAAGACTTAATTTAGATACTTACAAAATAAACAACCTAAACACTTAAACATACTCATAAATTTAAGTCAAATTCAAGTCTATTTAGATTTTTTAAAAAAAAGGAATCTAAGCAAGAATGAGTTTTGATTTCTATACAAATAATTTTTTTTATTGTTAAATAACAATTCAAAAATGAAAAAATAGAATCAATTTGTATTTTATTTTCTTTATTCTAGTGAAATAATTCATGTCTTTATCCAAATTTATTTTAACTATTCTTAATACAAAGTTTTTTCACTTTTTAAATATTTTTTTTTTACAATTGTAGGTGCATTTAAATAATTTTTTATCCACTTATTTTAAGGGTTTGTATGAAAGAGTATTAGTAGAGAATAATTTTTTAAAAGACAAAATAACAAAACTTAGATGATATTTAGTAAATCAATTTAAGAACCTAAAGTGATTTAATAACTTAATTAAGTTATTAAGTATATTAAATATGTTTAGTAAAATAACTTAATATCACAATTTAAAGTGAAAAATGACTTTAAGTATTAAGTTAAGATAGTTAACTTATTCTTAATCTCTTTTTTTTTTTTTTATTTACTCATATTTAATGAAAATATAATTAACAATATGACTCCACATCCATTACTCATTTTTTATAATAAACATTTTAAAATTACATTATATCTTTATAATACTTTAAGTATAGATTTTAATAAAAAAATTTATTGGTTAAGATTAATGAAAATAAATATTAGTTAAAATTAATGATAATAAACATTAATCACAGATAACGATGATAAATATGTCAATTTAAAAACTTAAACTAGATTTTAAGTTAATTTTATCAAATAATCTTGATATTTAAAATAAAAAATAAATAATAAGTTTTAAGTTAACAAGAAAAATTTAACTTAAAGTCAACTTAAATCATTAAGTAATAAATATTAAATTTTATCAAACACTCATTTAGTCACATCATTCAACCTTTCTTAAGACGTCTAGGACTAACTCTTGCTCCTGGCTTATAACATTAATGGTTTTTGGTCTGCAATCACAACTACCTTTAACACAATTTGCTTGGTCACTAGAAGTTTGGCTAGAGATCTCCTCACCACTACTATCTAGTTGATTAATATCGTCTTCATTATCTGAATCAGTCCTTGATTCAGATTCTGTGGAGTTTAATAAGACCTTTTTAAGCATATTTTTTAGGTCCTCTGCAGCATTCAAGTTGTTAATTTCCTGCTTAACCTGACAATCTTTCTTATAGTGGCCAACCTTGCCACACTTAAAGCAAACTGGTTTAGACGAAGGTTCTTCTAGCTTAATCTGGGCCTTTTGGGCATCCTTGTTCATTCTTCTTTGAACATGCCTATTATGCTTGGTTTCATTCATTCTATAGTTACCATAGGTTCCACGCTTACTATGGTAAAATTTGTCTTTACTGGGCTTTCTAACTTGCTTCTTTCTTTGCTTAGAGGGAGGTCTGGTTTCTTTCTGACTAAACCCAAATTGGCTACAAAATGAGCCAAATTCATTCTTATAGATTTTTTGCTCATTTTTTATTTGTTGCTTAAGCTTAAAGTCATTGCACAGTTTGATTCCTTCTGCTGTGACAATGCTTATGATTTCTCCATACGTAAGCTTATCATAAGGGATTTGTCCATTAAACTGCTCCCTTATCTTAATTCCTTAGGTAAACCTGAGATGAATTTTTCTTTCCAAAAAGACTGATTACAGTTTGATCTTAGCATGACTTTGGTTAGGAATACTTCCTTATACCATCTAAAATCATAAAGCTTAGGGCACTTAAGGTTGGTTAAGAGATCTGCAGTTTTATCCTTAATTTTTGCAGGATCTCCAATGAAATGCTTAGATATGGAATAGATAAGAGTTGCCACTGCATCCTCAATATCTTGTCCATCTTCGTCCTTAACAATCTCATTGTTTTCATTAATTCTATAGGCTTTAAGAATATCATTTCTATTTTCATAAGTAAGATAATTATCCCACCAACCCTTAAGTTGTCCTGTGAACCCAGCAACAATTGTCTGTGCAACAGCATGGTCAGATAACCTATTGTTTAACTTATAGGTTGTGCTAACCATGGTCATTTCTTGAAGCTTAGTGAGCACATTGTACTCAGTCATGCCATCTATGTTCCATTCATAGATAGTGCCACTAGTGTAAGATGCTTGTGTGTACTGGTTTCTTTCCTCATACTGCATGTCAGGAAAGGTAGGTCTAGGATAATAATTCCTAGATCTAGGTGGTTCTTGGTTCCCTATAATCCTCATGACTGCTTTATTTGGAGGTTCCTCAAAAATCTTAATTAATTCATCAGCTTCTGCTTCAGAATTAATTTCTCCTTTAACCATGTTAACTCTCCTTTGAGAAGTCTGAGGTGTCTCAGGGATCATTATGGCGTCTCTAACTTTTTGACTTATCTTATCAACCAAGGCTTGGTCAACATGGGGATTTTCCTGGAATTTCTTAGAGAATTCAAAAGGCTTAAATAAAGGTTTATTATCTTTTTTAACAAATGTTGTCTTAATATGGTCTTGTGTTTCTATGATATCTTCAACCCTGTTGAGTTGATCACCAAGAGTCCTAAGAAACATATTAGTGTAGTTAAGTTGTTCCATAACTCTTTTAACATCAACTGCATTAGCATTTCCTTTTTCTTCATTCTTGGTCTTAAAAGGTGAGGCTATGATGATGGTTCCATTAATGTCTTTTTCTATCTTGGCTTCAGGAGGATGGATTGACTCAATGACAGTGTCATCACTGGTTTTCCATATCTTAGTTTTGCTGGTTATGACGTTAATACGCTTACAGGGATAATCTGGATGATCATCTTGTTTGAAGAGCTCAAACCAGATCCAATACTTAATGTTTTTCTTTTCTTGTCTTAAGTAAGAGTAAAACTCTTCTTGGTAAATGGTTCTAATAACCTTAGGGATGGATCTAAAGAACCAATCACTTTTTTCCTTGTTGGCTTCATAATAGAAGTCTTTCCTTAAGAGGTCTTTGTTGATCTCAAAGTCCTCATCGCTTTCACTTACAGTACCAATCATCTGGGAGTATGTCGGAGACACATCAGGAGATGCTTCCTGATTATCAACCTGCTGGGAGCCTTGAGTAGACTCTTGATCTACAGTATAATAGGGTTTGGCCAAATTGGTTTGACTCCTAACACCAGTTAGCTTAATGTTCTTAGGATTAGCTGAAGTGGATCCTTCTTCTGTCCTGAAGATTCTTACAGGGATAGAAGAAGTTGAAGCTCTAGAGGGCTCAAAATCTGAAACTCTAAGGATGCTAGAATGTCGGAAAGAGTTGGAGAAAATCAAATCTCCTCCTCCATCCTGATATTGAACAATTTGTTCAATATCTTCAGATCTTTGCTCAATAGCTGGGACAGCATTAGAAAAATGCCAAGATTCAGGAAACTCAACATCCTTCCACATAATTTGCTTAGGGACTATGAAATTGGACTTACTTAGCATATCTGAGTGGAAAAGAGTGGTTTCACCTTTAGGGCTGGTGCACAATGCTCCAGAACCAACACTTGTAGTCATACTCTTGTAGGCGAACCTGATAATGATGGACACAGGGTTGTTTCCTTCCTTAAACTTAAAACCATGAGTCTTAACATGAAGAACAACCGAATCAAGGATGTCGGCATCCTTTAATCTGACGGTGAAGTTAGGAAAACACTGGAAGTAAACAGGACCAGCATTTAATCCTGCTTGGACTGCTCCTATAATAGAATCTCGATAATCGAGATGCCTATTATCTCTTAAACACATAACGATTGAGGTATTTAAACATAATCTTGTCAAAGGCTTAGCTGCTACTTGAATCATACCAAAGTGTATGAAATTGTAGTTGTCACGCTTATGTTTTTCTATGGACTTGCTATCTAACAACTTAATGACTTGATCTTCTTGCTCCAGGGTTACTGACTGTTCTGAAGTTTTAATGGTGTAATCTGTGAAAAAACTGAAGGTTCCTTTCTTATAAATTTCTTGATTAGGCACCTTGGGTAATTTCCAATTATCTAAATCATTTTGGATTCTAGGATAATTAATCTCTTCACTGTTAACTACAGTGTCATGAGAATCTGTGGATCTCCTAGACATGTTTCTGAAAATCGAATTCATCTTAGGGTTTTTTAATCTAGAGCCTAATAGCAGATTTATAGACCCAATCAGGTAATCACCTCTGACCGTCAAATCGCCCTAACAAACGCCTAACCACGGCTAACAACGAGCATAACCCGGCGAGGATCGCCCCAGGTATATATATATATATAATTAAATTATTAATGAGTATTTGTAGGACTCTTTAATATTAAAAAAAGTTAATATATTTAATAAAGACATTCAAGAACAAAGAATAATTTATTTATTTATTTTTGCTAAATTATCATTTTTGACCAACAAGAATTTATATATGAAAAGATAATTACAGAATGCATGAATTTCAAAAATATTTATTTTCTAGTTGTTTAATATTTTAATTGGATTAAATATTTATAAAAAATTTTAATATTAGAATAACTAATATATTTAATAAAGATATTCAAGATGATCAAGAGCATATATAACATCAAATAAAATTTATTTTTATTTTTATTTTTTTAAAAAAACATGTTTAAGATAAATATCATCACTTTTTAAATGATCACATCACATTTAAAAATTAAAACAAGTTTTTATTTCAATAAATTTTATTGATTATTGAGTCTATCAAGAGTGATAACACTTCTCATTGCAATGGGATTGATTATATTCAAATGTGACATTAACTCTTAAAGACAAAATATAATGATTAGAATGTGCAAACGTCCGTCAAGGGGGTTTAAGGGTGCTCATGAGCTTACTATAATTGCATTCATCACATCTTTAAAGGTTCAATTCTTTCTTTTAGTTACACATTTAATTAAGGAACATGAAGGGGTGATCTTCTTAATAATCTCGTGATCTTCACAAAGGGGGTTGAAAAGGTTTGACTCATTCTCCTCCATGCTCTGTTTTAGTCTGTTGATTTTTTTACTTAGTTGGGTGTTAACTTTTGTGTTAAAGAGAGGATATTATATCTTATCCCATGTTTAGTTTAATGATGAGATTTGATAGGTTATCTCATTGCTTATCATATCTTATCTTCAACCAAATATGAGATAAGATAAGTGGTGGAATATATTATTCATTTTTTTTTTTTTTATCCCTTTTATATGAGATATGTTAATCTCATGGTAAGATATGAGATAAACATATCCAATGTATCAAAAATTTATTTATTTTTATTTTTTTAATATGTCCATTTTATAAAATATTTTTTTATTATAAATTAAATTTATGATTAAAAAAGAAAAACTAAAAAAAATTATAAAAGAATATTAATATATGATATATATAAATTATTTTTATATATTAAATAACATAATATAAAAAAATTATTTGTAAAGTTCAAATATTTTAATAATGAATATTGTTAAACATAACAAAATATTCATTTTTTAAATAGAAAATATTTAAATACTATATAATTCTCATTTTAAACATTAAAAATAATATATATTTTATTTTATTTTTTATTCAATTCATAAATAAAATATGAATACAATATAAAATAACATATCTCATTTAATATGCTACTTTAAAATATTATGTCCATAGAATATGTATATTCAATGCTACATATCCCATTGAAAATCACATCCCATTGGAAATCATATATTAGGTTATGCATATTC
Source organism: Vitis rotundifolia (assembly GCA_030254885.1). NCBI lineage: Eukaryota > Viridiplantae > Streptophyta > Magnoliopsida > Vitales > Vitaceae > Vitis > Vitis rotundifolia. The sequence continues at coordinate 9,271,491 of CM058164.1, read as the reverse complement.
TATCCCATGGGATATGATATTCTAGGATATACATATCATATCCTATCACATCCTATCTTATCCCATCCCGTCAACTAAACGTAATCTAAGTCTATATTTGGTTAGCTGAATATAACATGAAATAGGATAAGAGATTAAATATTATATCTTATTCCGTGTTTGATTGGTGATGAGATATGATAAGTTATCCCTTCATTTATCTTATCTTATGTTCAACTAAATATGAGATATGATAAGTGGTGGGATATATTATCCACCCTCTTTTTTATCCCTTTCATATATTTCTCTTTTACATATGTGTGGACCCCGCATTTCGGCTCATGCGTTTCCCACTCGATGGCCAACTTGCTTTTTATTTTATTTGATGAAAAATTGATTTTTAGAAAAAGACTTGGAGTCGCCACTTATTTTTGTTTTATTTTTAAAGGGTAAACAAAATAAGAAAGAAAAACCCTAAGTGTGACTCCTGATTTGGAAAAGGTGGTCTGTGAAAAACTGAGACTGGGTTCGGGGGTCAGGTTACTTATCGGGAAGGTACGGTAAAAACCATAGCACCCCTCTAAGCCCCTAAAATGGGTCTCTACTAATAAGATGAGATAAGTGTGGCAATTGATTGATTTAACACGGATACCGAACAGTGATCAAATGTATGAAAGCAAGACATGCATGATAACAAATAAATCAATAAACACAATCAGGCACGGGACGTACCTTAGTCGCAAGCCGAGCGCTATCATAAGAGACAAGATTAGTACACAAATACAGAATAATCACATGCAGGTCATAGAGCGGAACAAAACAATCACGTATAGCAATCAAATCAATCACAAAATCACATAGGTAGGTATCCGAGATCATCCAAGTATGCCGAGAAGACTAAACCCGAGGTATCAATATGATATGTTAATTCATGGTAAGATATGATATATACATATATTATGTATCAAAAATTTATTTTTTATCATTTTTTTATTTTTTTAATATAATCATTTTACAAAATAATTTTTTTTATTATAAATTAAATTTATGATTCAAAAATAAAAAATAAAAAATAAATATTTATAAAATAATATTAATATATGATATATAAATTATTTTTATATATTAAATAATATAATATAAAAAATTTTATTTGTAAAGTTTAAATATTTTAATCATGTTAAACATAATAAAAATTAAATTTTTTTAAATAGAAAATATTTAAATGTGATATAATTTTTATTTTAAACATTAAAAATAATATATATTTCATATTATTTTTTATTTATTTCATAAATTAAATATAAATATAATATAATATAACATATATTATTAAATGCTACTTTAAAATATTATGTGTATAAGATATGTATATCCAAAAATATCATATCCCATTAGAAATCATATCATAGGATATGCATATCATATCCAATGGAATATGATATCCTAAAATATATATATATATATATATATATATATATATATCATATCATATCTTATCCTGCCGGTCAAATGTAGCATAAAAATATTTTTATTTATAATTTTTAAAATATTTAATATGAATAAGCCCTAATTACAATAGCCTTCTTCCTGTGAGAATAATTTTTTCAAATTCAAAAAGGATCTTAACCCCTCTTTCCCAAGTAAATATATGTACACTAAATTCCTCCAAATGTTTAGCACACAGAAGAACATCATTAAGAGCAAGCACTCTTTCATAATCATAGGCAAGGGCCTCAAGTCAACAACTAATAGTTGTTCCTCAACATCCCTACTATAATGTAGGAAGTAGATGCAATCCTTTTGCCATAGATATGGCTAGTAGCCCTCTTGAGTCCACCACCTAATCCCTCACATCAGTGATCATGTTCATATTAGATGAAACCATTGCAGCTATTGCATTAGTGTCAACCAAAATTTGTCTTGATTTTTGGTTCCTCATTCCTCCTCCCATGTCTACATTGTGTTGTATAGTGCCTGGATTTTTCACAAACAAAGCAATTTCCCTTTTTATCAAATTTAAGGTTTTGGGACTTGGTCCACAAAATTGATATTAGATTTCTAATTCTACGGCATATTTTTGTCTTTATTGCTCTTTTGTTGTTTGTGTAACTTTTGGGCTTATATTCCTTCTACTAGATTAGTCATGGAAGCAAGTTCCTTGGCTTTCTCACCTTGTCTAGGTTTTTTGTTTTGTTCATTAATCATAATATGGATTATCATATCCTCTAGAGATATTGGTTCTCACTTCTACTACATAATTTGCACTAAGAATTGTTATTTTCACAAGAATAATTAACTCACCATTAGGTTATTTCTTGTACAAATCGTGACCTTTAATCATCTTTTTAAGTCACTTAAGGAACTTGGCAAATTAACATTAAAGTACAACAAGAGATGCCTAATTGATAATATAGGATAAAGGGAGAATTTTGAAAATTAGAAAAACTCAAAAACCTAAGGCTCGTGTGTACTAGGGTAGGATTGTGCATTCCACCAATGACGGAGATCAGTATTAAGACAAATAAGCAGTCTGCACTTTAGAAGGTGCACATTTGGGTTGACAGAAACCAAAAAAACCAAACCCCCTAAGATACGTCCCTTAGGATGGGAATACCCATTGACTTGGCCATAGGAATGGCACACCCCCTAAGGGTGCAACACACCTATTGCCTTGCCTATGGGCATGTTGCACCCCCTTAGGGGTGAGACATGCCTATTTCCACCCCTTTCTTGGATGTTTCCTCACCTACTTTTGAAGTCATTTGATCATTGGATGATGCTACCACTTGTCCTAGATTCTTAAGGTTTTCCAAGTATAAATACTAACTTTTGAGGAGTCAGGTAAGGGGAATTTTTAAAACAGACTTTGGTAGAGGGAATAAGGCTGTAAGACTTGGAAGATCTATAAATGAAGGATTATTTCCAACAAGTCATTCTTAGTTAGATTCTCTAACTAGAGTAAGGCCCATTTGATGTAGACTCTATAGGAAACAATGTTTAAGCTTTCTTTCCTCTTCTATGTATGTGTTCAAATCTATATTTGATCTCCATATCAACTAACCTTTATTTACTTAATTTATTCTTGTTGAATGTTTGTTAATACATTAAAAACTTAGGAATTATTCACATAGATTTGTTGCTTTCTTGAAACATCTAATGATTAAGGTTCCTTCTCTTTGATTTGTTGTATTCTTAAAACATCAAATGCCTAATTGTATTATCCTTGATTTAATGAAAGATCCTAAAGAAAAATTAGCATTTCAATGCGGCCAACCAAGGAAAGCATTATGAGAAGCAAATACGCCGTTAGATGAAAATTTCAATTTCAATTCCATGATACATACACTGCCAGCAAGAAAAGCACACAATGGGATACAAAATACACATAAATTTAGCTATTCAAAGCCAAAAACACAGTACTATACCACAAGTCCTTTTGAATAAAAACTACACATATAATTAGAGATGCCTTTCTTTTGGACCAAATCCATTACCTGTGTGTAAGCCACCTATTTCTACAAAGTTGGTAAAGGCAACTAATGGCATGGAATGGAAGCAAGAGATGAATTTATTCATAACAGCATCGGTATTTTTAAGGACGGAAAACAGATTCTGCTGCTCCTCTCCTCTCATCATGTTTGGTCTTAAGAATGAATACGAATAGTCATTTGTGAGTTTAAAAATGATTGAATTTCTTAATGATGGGAGGATGAATCTCTTCTCAGTGTCACTTGTCTTTACATCAACCATTGTGGCCAAACTGAATAAATAAACAGAATACACTTTCTGCATATTAAACTCTAAGCAGCATAACCATGACCCAATCTTATATTTTTAAAAACTTATGCTTATTATAAAACTTCTGCAAATATAACCATGACAAGCTCAAGTAGAAGCAAAATACTGCAAACCACCATTACTTGTTTAGAGTTTCTAACACATATATTCCAAATATTTACTTATAAAGCAAATCCAAATCCACATACTAATTATATTAAGTAAATCCAAATCCAAATCAGGTGCCAAGACCGACCATTGTTTACCATTGGACATCAATGCATAAACCAACACCAAACATTGCAAGGGACCCTACCACAATGCAGAAGACAAGATAAATAAACTGCTCCATAGACTCCCCAACAAACCACCTATCACTCACCAACTGCAACCGCCATCACCACCACGGAGTCGAAGAACAAGATGAAGTGTAGATTCCTTCTGAATATTGTAATCTGCCAAGGTCCGTCCATCCTCTAGCTGCTTTCCAGCAAAGATGAGCCTCTGCTGATCTGGAGGGATGCCCTCCTTGTCTTGAATCTTGGCTTTCACATTATCTATCGTGTCAGAGCTCTCCACCTCTAGTGTGATCGTTTTACCTGTCAGGGTCTTCACAAAAATCTGCATACCTCCACGAAGGCGAAGAACAAGGTGAAGCGTAGATTCTTTCTGTATATTGTAGTCGGCCAAAGTGCGGCCATCCTCGAGCTGTTTTCCAGCAAAGATCAGCCTCTGTTGGTCAGGAGGAATGCCTTCCTTGTCCTGAATTTTTGCTTTTACATTGTCAATTGTGTCTGAGCTCTCAACTTCAAGAGTGATTGTTTTACCAGTTAAGGTCTTCACAAAAATCTGCATACCCCCACGTAAGCGGAGAACAAGGTGAAGGGTTGATTCCTTCTGTATGTTGTAGTCAGCCAAAGTTCGACCATCTTCTAGCTGCTTACCAGCAAAGATTAGCCTCTGCTGGTCAGGTGGAATACCTTCCTTGTCCTGAATTTTTGCTTTCACATTATCAACAGTGTCTGAACTCTCTACTTCAAGGGTGATAGTTTTACCAGTAAGGGTCTTCACAAAAATTTGCATGCCACCTCTCAAACGGAGAACCAAGTGAAGGGTTGATTCCTTCTGGATGTTGTAATCAGCCAATGTCCGACCATCTTCGAGCTGCTTACCAGCAAATATGAGCCTCTGCTGGTCTGGGGGGATACCCTCCTTGTCCTGGATTTTTGCTTTAACATTATCAATGGTGTCTGAACTCTCAACTTCAAGTGTGATAGTTTTTCCAGTGAGGGTCTTCACAAAAATTTGCATGCCACCTCTCAAACGGAGAACCAAGTGAAGGGTGGACTCTTTCTGGATGTTATAATCAGCCAAAGTCCGGCCATCCTCAAGCTGCTTACCAGCAAATATGAGCCTCTGCTGGTCTGGGGGAATGCCCTCCTTGTCCTGGATTTTTGCTTTAACATTATCGATGGTGTCTGAACTCTCAACTTCAAGGGTAATGGTTTTACCAGTAAGGGTCTTCACAAAAATTTGCATGCCACCTCTCAGACGGAGAACCAAATGAAGGGTGGACTCCTTCTGGATATTGTAATCAGCCAATGTCCGGCCATCCTCCAGCTGCTTACCAGCAAAGATGAGCCTCTGCTGGTCTGGAGGAATACCCTCCTTGTCCTGGATCTTTGCCTTCACATTGTCAATTGTATCTGAACTCTCAACTTCAAGTGTGATGGTCTTTCCAGTTAGCGTTTTGACAAATATTTGCATTCCTCCCCTCAAACGAAGGACCAGGTGTAGGGTGGACTCTTTCTGAATGTTATAATCAGCCAAAGTCCTGCCGTCCTCAAGCTGCTTTCCAGCAAAAATCAACCTTTGCTGGTCAGGGGGGATACCCTCCTTGTCTTGGATTTTCGCCTTAACATTGTCAATGGTATCAGAACTCTCAACCTCGAGAGTTATTGTTTTTCCAGTAAGGGTCTTAACAAAGATCTGCATCTGTTATGTAACAACAGGGATGAGTCTAATTAGCTATATTAATCTTACAGGGAACCAATATAAACTGAAAGAACAGAAACATGATTAAGCACCTACACCCAATTTTTCAGCCCATGAGGGAATTGTCATCAGAATAAGAAGAGAATGTGTTAGCATTACCAGAAAGGAAACCAAAATATCATACCATGACCAAAATTTCACACCATAACCATGCATGAACAACATATAAGTTTGGTGAAATAAGGTATAAGTTCATATTTGTAGATATTGGAAGGAAGCATAGCAATGTTCAATAAATAAATAAAAAACCCTTCCACAATGTTGGACAGAGAGACTATATTAAATAACAACTTTCTTAAACAACCTTATCATATTGATTAGTAAATGAGGGAAAATAGAAGGAAATGTATGTATGTATGTATATATATATATATATGAAAGACACTCCGTTTTATTTTTTAATTTGAGCAACAAAAGTTTATATATATAATAACTTCAAGGATAAACCTTATGCAGAAGAAAGCTAGTAAAAAGGCTAATGTCAACATCCCCACATTAGAATGCCCTGGACCTCAGCTGCACATCCTTAGATCACCTCCCATTGAGGAATAATGACTGTGATATACCACTTTTATTATCCTTTCTATCATCAAGGCAAATTCTCACAATCTCCCAACTATTTATACTTTTTGAGAACAATTTCTGGAATTTATGAGAAGCTAGTTTACCATATAACCTAGGCTTACATGTTTTATATTGTTATTATAAGATAAATATGTTTGACAGTGTCGATATTCTTTACATGACTTGTTCCCTAAAACAGTGAAAACTTTCTTCTACAAATACCAATTCTTTTGTTGCAATAAAGAACTACATATTGGTTGAACACTTTCATAAAGTAGACAATCAAGTTAGAAGCAAAGTCGAAAGTATTTTTGAAATTGAAAAGTTTTAAGTTGTAACATGAAGACCCTTTTTATCAAAGTGAGTTGCAATTATCACTGGGTTATAACCTCCTCTAAAGATTGGATCATTGCATCCAACTCTCTGGATTATGATATAACTATATTTGTCCACTTCATCATCATTGCATGACTCTATGTTAGCATGAGAAGGTAAACTTACTGATCATATATCATTTCAGCCTAAAATTTGTATCCTACCAAAACAAGGTCAGTAGTCAATCACCAACTAGACATGTCTGCTACCTAATTAGGCATAAAAAAATAAATCATCTCTTCTATTCTTTTTTCCTTAAATTTGGAAAGAAGAAAATACAGCATTGCCTTCCTGCCACTCTGAACAACAACTGAATTTATATAAGATATCAAGTTCAGACTTTCTTAACACCTAACACAAGTGTATCATTTTCTTCAAGCAACAATCGTTCCCCATATTAGATCCTATTATAAAATAGAATGGCTAATAGATTTCAAAATCTATTATTACTGAAGACCGTCTTCAAATTTATCGTAAGAACAAATATATTTAGTGGTTCAGATTTCAGGGAGATTTCAAAATCTATTATTACTGAAGATGTCTTCAAATTTATCTTATGAACAAATATATTTAGTGATTCAGATTTCAGGGATCCTTATCATTTAAACAAATACTTTTGACCGTTACAGTTCCAGAAATGTTGAGACACTTATAAACAACGTCAAAGCCGCATCCATAGTATCTCAACTTGATCAACTAGTCTCAACCAACACAAATTGTTGCGCTAGGCATCATGGAATGGAGGTTCTACCTTTCAGGTCCAAAACGAAATCTTTTTTCGATAGGATACTCCAAAACATTTAACTACTCGGATAATAATGACCAACCCTCTTTCTTCTAAAGAAAGAAAAGGGAAAGTTAGGTATGCCTTTTGCAACTTCATCCCAAAACTAAGAAAACAAAGCCAAACAGACGGCTTACATGTTCACAATGAAGATCTTTATAATCTCCTAAAGATGAAACCTTTAACATAGAAAGGAACACCCAAACACAAAAACCTAATTCATCAGCATGCCAGGAGCGAAGGGTTTTATGTTGTGAAGAATCAGATCATGATTTTGAACAAACTACCACAAAATACCCAAATAAAGCCAGCGACAACACACAAACAAGAATTACGATCCAACAAAAACCTCTTCAAAACCCTAATCAATAATCAGAAATAAACTACGAGCAAAGCATAAAAGCCTTATCTAAACCCTAAAGAAGCATTGATGAATCAATATCAATAGAAGACGAGATAAAACCCTAACCTTGATGAAGGATTGAGACGGAGAGAAGTACAGAAGCCAAATTGATATGAGAATAAGATGCGTTTGAGAGGGTGTCGTGTTTATAGGCATTCAAGGTAAAGTCGGTCAGAATTTGGCCAATAGTACTCCTCCACGTGTCGACGCCATCCTTGACCTGGCTGTACCCTTTCTTTTTCTTAAAGGCTGTGCTTGGCAAGTGGTTGGAATTTTCATTTTTATATTTTATTAAAAGATCAGGTTTGGCCAAGTTGCCAAAGTAAGCTTTAAAAAAAAATGTTATGAAGATGTGATTCAATTATTTTGTTTGGATGAAAATAAATCTATTTTTTAAAGAATATATTTATATAAAAATAATTTATTAAGATATAAAATTAAAGTGATAAATATGGGAAAGAATATTTAAAAATAAATCCATAGTTAATTTTGGTATAAAAGTTATTGTGAAAATTTCCAATAAATCTTGGTACTATTTTTCATGAGTATTAATAAATAATATTTTTATTGATTTTTTTTAAAGATCCAACATCTTTGCAATATGCTTTCATTTTTTTATACCATAGTCTTTTTTTCTTAGATATTAATCTTATTTCTTTGTACCTTACATTCATTATATTCAAAAACAGTATATTTAAGTAATTTTTTAATTTTAATTTAATTTTACGATTATTTTATCATTTTTATAATGTATAAGTGTTGTTGAAACCTAACAAAATGTGAATTTTTAGTGATTTCATATCCATAATTTCAACTTTCGTTGTTTAGTCTTCTAATTGCACTCCCAAGTTCTCTAATTCCACTCCAAAGGAATAAATTACAAGTAGTTTCAAGACTTTGTTGACATTATTTAAATTGTTTAATATATATTCACTCAATTGTTTATAAAAATTTAAAATAATAATAAATTTTAAAGGGGAATTTATGTAACCATGCATTAGGGGACAAAAATTTGTCTTTTAGGAATTTTACTTTTTACTTTTTACTTTTCAAGTTCAATGGATTTTGGGGAAAATAAATATCTTTTCATACATTGTAATAGTGATGTTGAGACCCTTCCAAAAATGCACCCTCTACACTTTAACACCTCTTCCAATTGGATCACCCACTTGGAAAAGCCATGTAAGCATGGTCCAAGTCAGTTGTCCACTTAAGTTAATGACATCACTCATATACATGTCATCATCCAACTAGACAATCCACATGGATTTATTTTTGTAAAAATATTTGCCAAAAAATATTTACCCTCAAAGGCCTCCTTCTCTTTTCAACCAAACCCTAACTCTAAAAAATGTTCTTTCTTCTTTATTCACAACCACAACCCATTAGAACCCATACGATCCACAAAAAATTTGGTTTGCCTCCATAATCTTGCGCACCCATTTTGCTTATCTTGTGCACCATCAACGGCTTTAGAGTTGGGATTTTCAAACAAGTCAAGTTACAAGTAACCATCCTGATTTTCAGGTCCGACCCGCAATTGTTCAGGTTGTGAATATCAATTTTTTTGCCAAATCGTCGTCTACACTCTTGGCGCCTACCCTCATGTTTGTCTCGCCTTTTCTAGGATACTCTCCTCATTCCTGTGGAATCTTATATTTTTCATAAAGATTTGTACATATATATATATATATATATATATTTTTTTTTTTTTGGGTTTTTGGGCATCAGGATTATATGGTTTGTTGTTGTTTTTGTTGATGGTTAGGTTGAATCGATTGAAGCATAGGAATAGGAAGTTTGTTTTTCATGTGCATGGACTGCACCAAAGGAATAATACCTTGATTTAAGGATGAGGTTTGGATTGAGTTATTGAATTGTTTCCTTGCCCCTACTTGGTTTATGAGAAAAACATATAGAAAAGTAGTGGGGAGAAGAATGTTAGTTATCATAGAAACAATTTTTTGTTTCCAACCTAACTTTTCTTAGCTACCAAACAAACCATTAGGTTCCTAATCATGTAGGTTCTGAACTTTCCCCTTTATTAATACATATTTTTCTGTCTTTGTTTTTTTTTTTTTTTTTTTTTTTTTTTTTTTTTTGTAATTTAAATTCAATAAAAGTAAAACCAAATATCACCCACTTTTATTGCCCATGGCAAAGAAAAATTTTTAAAGAACTTTTTCTCAGTTGCACTTACTTATGCACATCTTGCTTAGTCTCAGGGTTGGTGTCTTTCTTTTTGCGCATCAGTCTAGAGCATGAGAATGCACTCATGAATCACTTCATGAATTAACACTGTTCTTTGGGATTCTTTCATTTCATTCACCTTTTTCTCTACTCAATCTATTTCCTTAACCTTTTGGGTAATGAGTGTATATAGCCTTATTTGCAGTTCACTTTTTTATGCTTACACTCCATATTAGTGCATGATTGATAGAATGCAAGCATAAAAATATTGTGGTGTGGTCATCCTGCAATTAATCTTTCTTTTTATGGGTTCTGGGTGTTATTTGAAAATTTAAGATTGGGTATAGTGATGACATTAGAAAATAGAGGTCTTTAATATTTCATGGGAAATGAAACATATGAATGATGTGTAGTGCTTTGTATAATGATCTCATTCAGTTTATGATAGTATTGAGTAATAGTACCAATGGAAAAAGTTTGAGTTTAATTCTAAAAATATATAGTATTGTACTAACAATTGTCCTTAAAATTCTATATAGTCATTTTTTTTCTTCTTCATTGTTTTTTGCCTTTCTTGTGTGGAGAAATGGTTCTCATACTGCAAATTTTTTTTTGGTTGCTTTGTATACCATCCCATAACAACATGAACCAAAATAAGGTCTTTAAATTCTATATTTGAGCTCCTAAGAAGACAACAAGCTTAGAAGTGCCCAACCCATTGAGGTGACCCTATCCTTGTCCATAATCTATTCACATTTTCTTTTAAATTCATAACTCACCTTTTGTTCTTTGTTCTAAATTGAGAACCGACCTCTTTAGTAGTTTCCAGTTCACGGACTATATTCTTAAAACACTGTTTTAAACATTTAAAATAATATGGCTTTCATTTATCAATATAAAAATAATTTTAAAAAAAATTAAAAAAAAATCAAAATCTATTTCTCCTATTATATATATATATATACACACACACACACAACCTATTCTATTCTATACAAAATTTAGTATTATTTTATAATTAAAAAAATAAAAATCAGAAATTATATCCAAGAAACACTTAATAATTATAAATAATTAATCAAATAATATATATATATATATATATATATATTGATTTGGTTTCCATTTTAATAATCACTAGTTTTTATTTTTCCATTTTTATTTCTAAATTGTAATAATGTAAAACTACATTGATTTGGTTTGGTGAATACATATAGACAAGACCTACCATTTGTTTCAGAGGTTGACCCATTGAAATGCACATTGTATGCTTTTATTTGGGCAATAAGCATCATAGTGGGTGGTTCTATATTTAACAAGTTGAACCCCATGGCAACCATATAATTGAGAGTTTAGGGCACACTTATCTCAATGATTTTCATTTACATGATGTGACAAAATGTTTCTTATTTCTTTGTTAATGTATGTAATATATGTGTAATAATTATGATGATTCCATATCGGAACACTATATTCATATTCACAAGTCTTTAACATTTGATTCCTTTACTAATGAATTATGGTTGTTTAATATAGTGATAATATGGTGAGACGTCGTCGTTGTTCTGGGCGTAGATTCCTTTATGGAATGCAATTGCTCTTAGAAATGAAAAAAGATGTCATAAGAGAACTTGGTTTAGAGGGACTATTGCAATTAGGTTGCAAGAAGGTGAATTTAGATTTATGTTTTTGGTTGATGAGAAACACAAATATTGCTTATTCCCAACTCGAGTTATCTGAGAAGAAAAAGGTCCCTTTGGCATCTCATGATTTCGGGATCATGATGAGAATTCTACATAGTGGAAGGAAGCTCATTGTTGAAGAAGGAACTGTTAAAGCTAGTCCAATGTTGAATTTGAAGGATATAAAGGCACTAATGGTTGACATTGATGATATTGATGAATTTAAGCGACTCTTTATTATATTCTCATGTGCAACCTTATTGGCACTCACATCTTGTTTGGAAGATAGTCACGCATTGTGGTATACACCATGAGAGCAATTACTTAGGAACATAAATTAGGGAGAATTTGTATTACAATTTCTGATTCAATCTATACATGAACATAGGAGGAAGGAAAGTGTTTGGGTTAAAGGGTGTTTGATATTTCTATAGGCAACTGTTCGTCTTATTTATAAGTATATGTTGAAGTATTTGACATTTAATAATGGTAGTAGACTATATTGGCCATGATGTTAACACTAATTATGTCTTATGTAATGCAACGGATATTTTACCTTTTAATATTTAATTTTCTTACCATGTATATGGAACTTAGCATGCCGCGTTATGCTACATGGATTGATTTTTTAGTGAAGTAATGAATAAAGTTGGAGTTGGAAATACTTGGAGGATTTGGTAAAGTTGAGGTATAACTGGTTGTTTGTTATATTAAGATAGTTAATGAATATTACAATTGGATTATTGGGATGACAATTTATATGTTTTACAATGATAGTTGGTTAATACATTAGTGGAGCAAGATCAAATAGAAGGAAATGAAGCTCTTCCAATTGATGAGCTAATTGACACAACTACGACTGGAGACTTTGATGTAATCCTTCATACCCATGACTATGAATAGTACCTTGTATTTAACTAAGTCTCAGGTCAAATAATGTAATTTAATGTTCCTTCATTATGTTTGAGTTAGGTTGTCTTTGCTCTCATGGAAGTAACTCGACATCAGATACAAGATGCACAAAGTCATGCAAATAGACTTATTATGTTGAGGACTCGTGTTATGTCTTCACACTATGGCATTAATGAAAGACAACCGTCGAGTTGGCATGAAGATGTAAATGAAAGTGATGCACCATTTGATACAAATAATGCACAACAATCACCTATTCATTCCAATGTTGAAAAAACATCTATTGAAGGAGACATTGGATATACAAATGAAGGGGTGTTAGAAAGACCCCATGTAAAAGAATGTGTGTTCTTCACAAACGAGAATCACCTTCACCCCGAAACACACAGTCTATTGGTGTCAATGCAATTGTGCAGAGACAATAATGTGGATGTAAAGCCACAAGACTCAGAAGAAATAAGACTACAAAGAGTTAAAATCAAAGCATGTCATCATAGATAATGAGCAACTGCGTGCAAGTTACCTTTTGTACAATTTTGTGTATCAAAATACAAAAAGTTGAATAAGAAAAAGACACATGTTGCTGACTATGTGTTTTATGAGTTAAGAGATCTTAGGTCAATCCAAAATCACAAGTTTAGCAAACATTGTTCTTACAATACTATGATTATGGATTTGTTTCCAAAAAACAAATCTCATGGTTTGTGTTTCTTGTAACTAATAGCGAGGTGATTTGTGCATATGGTGGTTATGGCATGACATAGGAACAACTTCAGTGCTTAGCAGGGGAATGATTCATTGATATTTTGGTAAGGTTTTTAATAAATAAAGAACCCCCCCCTCCAATTTTTCATCCATCATTCTATCAAATGAAGAGACATTTTGTAAATGATTTCCATGTTATGCCAGTACATGAATGCAAAAAAAAAAAAGAATCCCTATCATAGACACTTTTTGTTTCCATACTTTGGTGTGAGGTTTCTTTCCCAATTACACCAAATCTTGTCCCTACTATAAGACACATGTATGGCTTTAGTCATACATTATGTTATTGTGATCTTAATTGCTTTTTATAAGAAATATGTGGTTCATTAGGCAAGTCAACTTCAAAATCAACACTTAAGAAAAGTTTAGGTGGCTATTGTGTTAATCTTGAAGGCTGCAACCAGGTAATGTTTGGCTATTGTATTAATTACTTATTAGTCATCTTATTTTAGGCATCAAGGATATGTATTAGATTGATGACAAATATTTGTAATTTTAAAATTATACTTTAAATATTTATGTCTTCATTGTTTCTTATAATGATTGTATGTTTTATAGTTTTTTATACCTTTATTTTAATTTAATGAATAAGTGATCATGGTCATCAATTTGGAGGCTAAAATGGTGGATCTGTTTTCATCATATTAGAGCGTGCAACAAATTCACTTTGTTAATGAAGCTTCCAAAGTTGTTGGCTTTATGTCGTAATTATTAAAAAATTTTTTCAAGCAGAGTAATGTTAATATGAATAACTTACATCCACAGTATGCAAATATAGTATGAGATCTTAAATTGTAAGTTACAATTGTATTTTTTATTCATGTATTTTTTTCAAACCTAATTATGTTCTATTTTAATAGTATGTCGCAAATCATGCTCATCATTGCAGATGTCATGCTAAGATGTATGTTATTTTCTGAGTGCAACATTGAGACAAAAGTGGTCTTAATAGAGCCATTAATTATGTAAGTCATTAAATATGACATTATGCATTGATTTTGAAATCTATAATTTAAATGTTATTGTGATGTGGGGCCTAACATAAGTTTAATGTATAGGAATGTATGAGTCTTAAAAGACTTAAGTTTGCAATTCAAATGGTTCTCAATAACAAAAATGAAGTTGGTGAACCTTCGCAAACATTGAGTTATTAGATTTTGGGATTGACTTCTTTGTTTGGAGCGACTACAATACTGCAATGCTACATTACTTTCTAGTGTTTGTTTTAGGGTTTTATTGTTCCTAAATGTTGTAATTTGATGAGATCATTATAGCTAAGTACTTTACAATGTGATCGTAGGATTAAGGAATTGGGTATACGGAGCAAAAAGTACGAATGGTAAATGGAGCTTCGAAGACATAGAATAATGAAAAACTTGGGCTTGAGCATTGCATTTAAACATGTTGTGTTTCTCACTAAACCTTATGGATGTTGCAGATGTTATCCCTTTTCCAAGAAGTTATGACAAAGATAACAACTAATCATAGTGGCAAGATAAGTAATGCAACAAGGAGTTGTTTTACATCAAATATATTGTACAAAAT
Organism: Vitis rotundifolia; assembly: GCA_030254885.1. Classification (NCBI taxonomy): domain Eukaryota; kingdom Viridiplantae; phylum Streptophyta; class Magnoliopsida; order Vitales; family Vitaceae; genus Vitis; species Vitis rotundifolia. Next base: position 9,256,457 of record CM058164.1, on the reverse strand, counting down.
TTAGTCCTATATATAATGACTAAGAAATATCTGATTGATCGATGAGGAGCTTAAGCTTTGAACAAAATTTGTTGTTTACTATGAGATCAACACTTGTCTCTAATGTTTAACATCTTATATCATAGCATACATATTTGTATAATTGACCATAAATAAAAGTCTATTTTCCTTTCCGTGTGTCAAATCCCAACAATTTAAAACTTTTCAAAAATTTGATTACATGCAAGCTTGTACAATGTCTAGATTTTGCAATTATATTTTTATTATTTCACTACAACATCATCTATTATTATTATGAGTGTTAACCTTCATGGACATCCTCCTACAATGTCCAGATTGTACCGATTGTATATGTTGTTCATTATTCTCTTTATTTCATCCTTAAAGTGATGATATATTTTAAACATATGAAAGACATCGATTAGCTCCAACTGCTTCAAAGGCTTCTTTACTTTGCCAACCATTGCCTTCACATCTCTCTTTACCTTATCAAGTCTGTTGTCGTATGTTTCTCATTGCATACATAATTATCTATTTGTTAGTAACACCAATTGGACCATGAATAACTACAATTAACCTGTTACCAATATTTGTGTTGCACCTACCACATAATCATAATCCCAAATGGAAAGGTGGTAGAATACTTCATTCATGTAGTCTTATCTCATTCAAGTTAAGTGACTTGTAACTCTGCACTCATTATGGAACATTAAATGTATGTATTAACTACATATCTTGAAAGTCTTACCTCCATTTCAACATGAACCATTTACTCAAATTTGGTTTACATCACATTCCCCATCAACTCTCATTCATTCCCATGTACATCTCTTATTGCACCACCTATACATGTTACACATCATAACCATTAGTTTCCATCCACCCATTTCCTCCGTTGTAGTAAACCCACCCACCTTTCACTCTCACAATTTCTCATTCATACTCCATTACACTTACTATAACTACAACACTAATAAGGTTAGTATTTCATACTCCATTCCATAACCTTTTCAATTCATTACAACTCTACACATTTTAACTTGGATGTTTCAATCGATTTTTTGGGACTTGTATGAATTTCATTTTAAGCTATTTTTGGTTGGGTTGGATGCAATGATTCTATACTTTTAATCATTACCATGCATTGCTTAATTTTTCTTTAACCTTGATATGTAGTGTCATTATTAGCACCAAACATCATGGCTTCTAAAAAGAAGGCTACACATGGGTCAATTTCAACTGCACATGAGGCAATCACACATGACCTTTTCAAGCCTTGTCACACACCAAATGAGAAGGAATGTGATTAGCTCATAGCAAAATGTCCAATTGCCGTGGAAATGTCATACAAAGGGGTTCTATATGTGTTTCTTCATCCCTTATTGTACACACCTTTGATTTGAAAACACTAAGAAATCGATGAACTTTTGTATTTTAGATATTGATATAAAGGTAATGTTAGACACAATAATAAAGAAATTATGCAACCATTGTTTTTAGTGGGATACAAGTGTTGAACATAGTTCCCTTCTACTAAAATATAGAATTCTCAGTCTTATATTGTTTCATATCGTCTTAAATAGAAAGGTCATTTTAATGAGTTTACACTATATGTTCTGTATATTTTGTTCCACATGACACGTCACCATAAAATCAATTTGTCTGCTCTTATTTGTCATAACATGATCAAAGCACATCGTAGTAATGTGAGCACACGTGCATTACCATACGGTTCAACTATTTGCTTGCTTTTATAAAATGTAGGGTTGGATTTCGGGTCACTGCCTTATGATTCAATGTTGCACATTCAACCTATGCACATGAAACATTCAATGGAGAAACAAACAATCAAAAATTGTGCATTAACAATGCGATCATTCGATTGTTGCATGGAAAACATTACATCCTGATGCTCTGTCTCCTATGCCATCAAACACAAATGACGAGGAAAATGCTAATGATGATGGTGGTGATGAAGAAGACAAAGCTACACTATCTGATGGAGATGAGTGACCACAATTTGTGGCGGTATTACAACCCAATGCTTATGTGTAGTGAAGACAATTTCATGGATTATGTAATAACTTTTTAAATTCTCGTTCTCAGATAACAACTAAACTCATTTTTACATTTAGGTTTTCCAACAGTTTTCTGCATGCATGCTTTCACTAATTATCTCTAAACCATATAATCTCTTCTAACAGTTATCAACAGTCATTGTCATGCTTAAGTGAGATTGTGATGTTCATTACAATGTTGTCTAAAATTATTTTGAACGTGTGAATTAAATTTTGCTTGATTTTTAATGTTAGTAGGCAAAGTTTTTAAAGGTGTTTCTTGGGCACGCCTTGAGGCGCGCCTTGAAGCGCACCTTAAGGCGAGCCTTGAAGCGCACCTTAAGGCGAGGTGGGTCCAAAATGCCTTGAGGCGTAAGAAATAAAACATGACTTTTGAAAGGCGTACGCCTTTTCCAGTGAAGCGTGACTGAGGCACACTTTGATATCTCCTATTACGCTACAAGAAGAAGACGTACGCTTTGTGGGATTTGATGTGGCCATGAACAGAAATTAAAAAAAAAAAAAAAAAAAACACTAAGTAATCCTTGAAACAGTAACCCGAGTCTCAATTGAAAACTTTGGCAAACACAAATTGGGAGAAAAGCTCAAAACAAAACCCTACCTCAAGCAACGACGGAGTGCTCAACCTCAGGCGGCAACCAACCGTAGTGCATCTTCTCCGGCGACAATCCCTCTTGTTCATCTGCAAGTATGTTGCGAACTTGCGATCTCCCTCTCTTCGTCTCCCATGTTTTCCCTTCTCTTCATCTCTTCATCTCTTTTCCTCTCTCAACTTCCTTTCCCATTGTTTTCTCCCTCTTCGTCTCTCTCGGCAGTCAACACAGAGGCTCATCTCTTTCTCTTGGCAATCGGCTCTTCATCAAATTTTTTTTTTTAATCTAATTAACTCTGAAATGGCTTTTTCATCCAATATATATATTTAAATCATTTTGACCAATTGGAGCTCTCAGCCAGTAAGCTATTATCTGTTTCTCCTTTCATCAATTTTTTTTTAAATATTCTGGTAAATTAGTTTAAATATTCTGCTTAAAATTATTTTTTTATTTTTGGTTTAATTTTAATTTTCACCCAAATTTTCTTTATTTCATTATTAAATTCCAATTGAAATTTATGTGTATAATTTTTATTTTCCTCTAAAAAAATATTGTTTTTTTTTAATTTAAACCAATTAAGTTCTATATTTCATTTTTAAATTCCTTTCAATTATGTCTTGTTATTATTTTTTAGTCAATTATATTGTTATATAGAAATTTGAATATTATTATTGGTGTTTTTTTTTAGAATGAGTTCCTCTGATTTGAAAAATTCAAGAAAAGATTTTGTGTGGAAGTATGTTATTGAAGTTTTTGGGAAGCAATATTTAAGACGTAAATTTTGCAATTAAAGATGCGTGGGAGGGATGAATAGACTCAAGTATCACTTAGTCAGAACTCATCATGGTATGAAACCATGCAACAAAGTTAGTGAAGATGCTAGATTGGAATGCAAAGAGGTATTGACCAATTTTAAGGATAAAAAAACGAAAAGAAATTAATTGCTCTAGGGAATTGGTATAGGTCCAACTTCAATGCATGAGAGTGTCTTGTCTAAAACAATAGAGACATTAGAGAGTGGGAGTGGGAGTGGGAAAGCTATTCCTAGAGGATCCATGAATAAATTTACCATTTCACAACCTAGACAAAATACTTTGAATTCAAAGTGGAAGTAAGAAGAAAGGAAGTGTGTAGAAAAATTGGTAAGTTTATGTATTCAAAAGGTCTTCCATTCAACACTGTGAATGATCCTTATTGGTTTCCTATGATGGATGTTGTTGCAAATTTTGAGCCCGGGTTTAAGCCTCCATTTATGCACGAATTGAAGACATGGATTCTTAAAGAAGAGGTGAATGACCTAAGTATCATTATGGAAGATCACAAAAAAACTTGGAAACAATATGGATGTTCAATTATGTTAGATGGTTGGATAGATGGAAAGAGTAGGTGTCTTATCAATTTTTTAGTGAATAGTCTTGCTGGCATTTGGTTTATGAAATCAATTGATGTTTCTGGTACAATAAAAAATGGGGAATTGATGTTCAAATATCTTGATGAGGTGATTGAAGAAATTAGATAGGAGAATGTTGTGCAAGTCATCACTGATAATGCCTCTAATTATGTGAATGCTAGAATGAGGCTTATGCAAAAAAAAAAAAGATTGTGGTGGACTTCTTGTGCTGCTCATTGTATTGATTTGATGTTGGAGGATATTGGAAAGCTAAATGTTCATGCTACTACACTTTCTCGAGCTAGGCAAGTAGTGAAGTTCATATATGGGCATACTTGGGTTCTTAGCTTGATAAGAACATTTACAAAAAATCATGAACTTCTTCTTCTAGGAATTACACGGTTTGCTACTGCATTTCTTACTCTCTAAAGTCTTTACAAGCAAAAGTAAGCTTTTATAGTAATGTTCTCCTTAAAAAAATGGTGTTCAAGCACATGGGCTAAAAAGGTAAAAGGTGTGAAAACTCGAAGTATAGTGTTGTTTGATCCAAATTTTTTGCCTCATGTTGCTTTTTGCATAAAGACCACTGTTCCATTAGTTAGTGTCTTGACAGAGGTTGATTCAGAGGAAAGACCAGCCATGAGTTATATTTATGAGTTGATGGATTCAACTAAATAGCCTCCAAAGACCAAATAATCCAAATGAACATAAACTTATAAGTTAACAATGTCCAAAATAAAATCCTAAGCAAAATCCTAATGATGACCATTCCTCGACCTAGCCATCATTCCTCTCCCGAACTAAGGGTACCTGAAAAGTAATCAACAAATAGGAATGAGCTCAAAGCCCAATAAGGAATATTAATGCAGTTCATGGATCAAATATTTCAAGTTCACTTGCAAAATAGGAGATATTATAACTAGTTATTTTCATAACCTTTGAGTCGGTTTTGCCAATACATTCAAAACTTTTAACTGTACACTTTCATTTCTGATTCAAATATTTTCATATCAAATTCAATCAAAACATTCAAATCATTTATTTACTCTGGTCATCAAACATCAAATAGTGCCCAGTGAGGTGAGACTTTTCAAATAGGTAGCTAGCCTCAAATTGTTCCTTTAAGGTGGACGGAACCAAACACTACTAGTACTAGTAACCTCTAACCAAACCCCTAGAGGCTAGGGTCCAAATCAATTACATTCCCCACCAAGAAATGTAAAGGTCAACTATTATATCCCGTTGACAAAGGCCAAAAAGTCAAAAGTCAACTATTATATCTCGTTAACAAAAGCTAAACAAACCAGAGTCAAACACTTATTTCAATTATTCAAATTTGCAAAACATAATATCTCCACATTTCTCTGTTGTAAACAAAATATAAGGTTCTAACATATTTTTCATGCAAAACATATTTGATCCATACATAAAACAAATAATAATTCAAAACGTTTCCAAATGATGTATATAAAAATTTGTTTCATAAAAAAAAAAAACTGCATTAATTTCCCTTACCTCAAAAGAAGTCCTGAAAAACTTAGGAGAAAAATAATCTTGAAAATCTACTCTTCACCTAACAAAATATAAGATAAATAACCATTACTATTTATCTAAAATTATAGGTTTGACAATCCTAAAATTTTAGGTATTCAAATTAATGTTTTTAATTATGAAAGATAATTTAATCTATTCCTATTTTAGAAAATTGAATAAATTTCTAATTCATATAAAACTTAAATTTTATTTTTCATTTATTTCTTGGGACACAACATAATTTAATTAAATTGTAATTTATTTCACTAATTAAATTCTATGCTATTTATTAACTTACACCCAATTAATATAATTATAATACTAAAAACTTTACTTTCTTTTATTTATAAATTATATTTTCTCACTTTCAAGTTTTTTTTTTTCACCAAACATAGCCTATACACAACAACTCTCCATCATTGCTAATATAATATATATATATATATATATATATATATATATATATATATATATGTATTAACCACCTCAATACCATCTGTACACATCTTCCTTTATTAAATAATACAGTACCCATCAAAGTCTAATAACACAAAGCCCTGCCATTATTAAATTATACAGTATTACCCATCAAAGTCTAATAATACAGAGTCCTGCTACTATTAAATATTACATACCCAAGTATCCATCAAAGTCTAATAATAGAGTATGTGAAAATCCACCAACTAGATTTCAACCATGAAATCCTTACAAAATGCTACAAAAAGTGTCAGCACAGGTCCCAATGGCCAAGTCTAATAATAGAGTATGTGAAAATCACCGACTAGATTTCACCCGTAAAATCCTCACATCATGCTACAAAGAGTGGATGCACAGTTCCCACACACATGCAACTTTTTTTTTTTTTTTTTTAATCCCTTAAGCCACAACTAACAATATATTTATTTACTCTTTTTTAAAAAAATAAATTAACCCTAGCCTAAATCGAAATCTTCCAAAATATCATTTTTTTTTCATCTAAAAACTTAAGATTTCTCAATTTCCAACAATAAATCAAAATCTTAAATTTTCACTATTTTGATATTAAAACGAATTAAAAAAAATAAACTAACCCTAATCTAGATTTGGGTTTTCCAAAAAATATCTAATGTGCTTGAAATTAACTAATGAATCTAAAAAATATTAATCTAGGGGTTAGAATCTTACTTATAGAGATCTATTCTTCAAACCCTAAAATCCGACTCCAACCTTACGTTTTCTGGAATTCTTTGAACAGGAATGCTATTCAAAAAAGAATAGGAAGAACAGAATTTCTAATTTATACCTAGGGTATTTATTCGTAAAATTACATTTTTACCTTTCTTTCATTTTATTAAATTAATTAATTAATTAATTAAATTATTATTAACATTTTCCTGAATTACCCTTAAAAAAAAAACTTGGGCGTTACATCCTCCCCTCCTTAACAAAAGTTTAGTCCTCTAAACTTGACATACTTGAGTCTTGAAATAATTGAGAATGATTTTCTCTCATCTCTTCTTCTAACTTCCAAGTGGCTTCTCGAATACTATGATTGCTCCACTGGACCTTTACCAACTTGACAACAGCATGTCGTATTACCTAATCCATCATATCCACAATTTGAACGGGCACCTCTTCATAGGTCAAGTCCTTAGAAATTTGAATAGGCTCCAACTCCACAACATGAGAGGGATCATAAATATGTTTCCTCAAAGTCAAAATATGGAATACATTATGAATCTTAGATAGACTTGGCGGCAAGGCCACTTTATAAGCCAAAGTGCCTACTCTTTCTAATACCTCAAATGTTCCCACAAAATGAGGACTGAGTTTCCCTTTTCTTCCAAATCTCATTATAGACTTCATAGGTGAAACTTTCAAGAAAACATGATCACCCACCTCAAACTCCAAATCTCATTTGCGATTATCAACATAACTCTTCTATTTACTTTGTGCTGCTTTCAATCTTTCCTTAATTAAAGAGACCTTTTCAACAGTCAACTGCACAAGTTCAGGCCCCAAAAGTTTCTTCTCTCCAACATCATTCCAACAAACAGGAGATCGACATCTCCTACCATATAACGCCTCAAAAGGTGCCATCCCAATGCTAGCTTGAAAGCTATTATTATAAGCAAACTCCACTAGGGGCAAATAATCATCCCAATTACCTTTTAGGTCCAAAGCACAAGCTCTCAACAAATCTTCTAAGACCTGAATTACCCTCTTTGATTGACCATCAGTTTGCGGATGAAAAGTAGTACTAAAACTCAACTTAGTACCTAATGCTTTCAGTAAACTATGCCAAAATCTAGAAGTGAAACAAGGATCTCTATCAGATACTATAGAAACAAGTACACCATGCATTCTCACAATCTCCTTAATATAAAGAGAAGCCAAACGATCCATAGAAAAATTGACTTTCATAGGCAGAAAATGAGCAGACTTTGTCAATCGATCAACAATCACCCAAATTGCATTATTGCCCCCTAAGGTCCTTGGTAACCCTGTCATAAAATCCATAGCAATATGTTCCCATTTCCACTCGGGAATAGAAAGTGGTTGCAAAAACCCTGCTGGTCGTTGATGCTCAACTTTCACTTGTTGACACACCAAACATTGAGCCACAAATTGTGCGATCTCGCTTCATACCTTACCACTAATAATTTTGTCTCAAATCTCTATACATTTTTGTCCCTCCTGGGTGGATTGCAAGCCTAGAACAATGAGCTTCCTCCAAAAGCTCTCTCCTTAAGTCTCCATCATTTGGGACACAAAGTCTAGTCTTAAACCTCAAAATTCCATCATCTGATAAAACAAAGTCAAGCTTACTGTCTTTTTTACCCTCTTCCATAAGTTGGATTAAATTCAAATTGTTCTTTTGTAGGGCCTTAATTCTCCCAACTAAGTCTAGTTGCACTCTAAAGTTCGCCACAAGAGCTCCCGAGTCCAAAACTCTCATATGAACTTGTAAACTCCTCAAATCTTCCAATAATTGCCTCTGACAACCTCTGATAGCTGCTAAGGAACCAACAGATTTCCTGCTCAAGGCGTTAGCCATAGTATTCGCCTTCCCTAGGTGATACTGAATAATGCAATCATAGTCTTTAAGTAGTTCAATCCACCTCCTCTATCTCATGTTCAATTCATTTTGGGAAAATAAATACTTCAAACTCTTATGATCTGTGAATATTGATTACTACTCAAAAAGTGCTATTTTATAGCTTGTAATTAACTCTTTTAAACACTTTTGAGTAGTAGTTATTACATTTTAACCCAATTAATATATTAAGGACCTTTGCAATCATTTCTAATCAAAGTGTGTAAGTTTTGGTGTTTTTGTTAGTAATTTGATCACCAAAGCAATCCAAGATTGAGGAGAGTTCTTTGGAATCCATGGCAAAGCAATGGAAAGCTCAGAAACATGAAGAACCAAAGCCTTGAAGCTTTAAAGTCCTTTTCCATAAGCAAATCCGGAATGCAAGGAGGGGAAGCAAAGAGAAATCTGCCATGAAGCATTCTAGAGGATAGTCACTATCAGCCACTTTTGGAGCACTTCCTGGAGTTCAATTTATGGATACTATATGTCGTTTTGAAGCTCGGGAAGTTAGCAATCCAATGCTTCAAACAGTACGCGATTTGAAGTTGAAATGAAGGAGTTACAGCCATTGGAAGCCGATCACTCCAAGCTGAAGGCAAATTTCGCACAGCTGCGAAATCAGCCTTGGGCTGCGAAATGGTGTCCTTTATGTTGCGAAATTTCACAGCCCTCTTGCACAGCTGCGAAATTCTCCTGAAGCTTCCCGATATTTGCGATCGACATTTTGAGATTTTTTTGCTTTAGATATTTGATGTCTAAATCCCCAAACTCTCCTTGTAACCCACCTATCATAGGATTCCTTAGTCTTTAAGTAAGAACAAAGGGTGAATAACCCCTTATTTATATATTGTAATTTTTCCTTTTGAAAGAGAGCTCTCGGGGAGTTTGTTCTCAGAGATCGACTTTTGTATAGTTTTTGAAGGAAGTAAAATTCAGAGCTTTGCTCTACCTTACCATCCCATTTTGATTGTATTTTTCTTACTAGCCAAATAAGCTCTGAGGAAGTTTCCTCAGAGAATGAGTGGTTAGGCTTTTAGTTCCTTGGAGCTAAGGTTGCCAGGAAAGGTTCCAACTGCAAGAATTGGTAGTTTTGTTGTTTCAGCCATTAATGAAGAGTAAGTGTGACCCATTAATGATTTCTATGTTTTTAGTTAACTTAAAACACCTTCAATTCACCTGAGCCAACACTTGGTAAGGCAAGTGATCTCTGTCCATGGAAATGCACTAGTTTACCTCTTGCGAGCTTTTGGGAGGTGACTTGAAGGTAGGATTTTCTAGAATTGCCAACACTTGGTAAGCTTTTGGACTCTAAAGAGACATCCATTAGTTATCTCTTGCGAGCTTGAGAAGGGAAGTCCAAGGTTAATGATCACCTTGAATGGCAAATGCTAGGTGAGAGGTACGAGCCATTGCAAGTTGCATCAGTGAGAGGGAATTAGTGCTGAAATCCATTAAAGGGAAGCATCTGTACAACACCAGTTAGAGAATTGACTATATGTTAATTCTCTAATGCGAGGAAATGAACCAAGTGACCGGAACTCTGTTTTTGCATAAGGAGCCTCCCCTGTGAACCTAAACCTCCAAGGAATGCTTTTCTTCATAAGTAATTTTCATTACTTTCTTTTTAGTTAGCTTGAAACAAAACCTTTTTCAACCAAAGTTTGTGTTTTTTCTTAAGCTAACCTTGAAATGAAAAAGAACCAATTTAACTATGAATTGATATCAGTTGTGAGTTGAAAACCCTTCCCAGTGAACGATCCTAGAGTCACTATGCTATATTAGCTAAAGCTATCCTAATGCATGGTGATATAGGTTATAAATTTTGTTGATTACTCCCTCAATCAAGGAACACCAGCTGGACGTGAATCAGTTGAGACACCAATTGGGACAAATGAATCAAATATCTCACAAGTTTCACCAAAAAGAAAATGTCTCCAAATCTTAAGTGCAAAAACCACTGCAGCTAACTCCAAATCATGAGTAGGATAATTTTGTTCATAAGGCTTCAACTGTCTATAAGCATAAGCTACAACTTTCCCATGTTGCATAAGAACACAACCCAAACCCTGACGAGAGGCATCACTATACACCACAAACACTCTTGAGCCTGAAGGGATAGTCAAATTAGGAGCTGTCACTAATCTGTTCTTTAACTCTTGGAAACTACGTTCACAATCATTAGACCACTCAAACTTAACCCCTTTCTAAGTCAACCTGGTCAAAGGTAGGGCAATCTTAGAGAACCCCTCAATAAACCTCCTATATTAACCAGCCAGTCCTAAGAAACTTCAAATCTCAGTCACAGTATTAAGTCTCCTCTAATTTGACATGACATCTACCTTTTTAGGGTCAATAGAGATGTCATCCTTGGTCACCACATGCCCAAGGAAAACAACTTTATCTAACCAGAACTCACACTTCTTTAGTTTAGCATACAGTTGCTTATCTATGAGAGTCTGCAATACAGTACTCAAATGACGCTCATGCTCCTCCCTATTTTTTGAGTACACCAAAATATCATCAATAAAAACCACCACAAACTTACCTAGATAGGGCTTGAATACCCTATTCATTAAGTCCATAAAAGCAGCAGGTACATTGATCAAACCAAAAAGCATAACCAAAAACTCAAAATGCCCATATCTAGTTTCAAAAGCAATCTTAGGTACATCTTCACTTCTAACCCTTAACTGATGATAACCAAACCAAAGATCAATTTTAGAGAACACACATGCACCCTGAAGTTGATCAAACAAATCATCAATCCGAGGAAAGGGATACTTGTTCCTCACTGTCACCTTATTCAACTCTCTATAATCAATGCAAAGTCTCATAGATCCATCCTTCTTCTTTACAAATAAAATAGGAGCTCCCCAAGGTGAAACACTAGGCCTAATGAAGCCCTTATCTAACAACTCATGAAGTTGAATCTTCAACTCCTTAAGCTCCATAGGTGCCATCCTTTAAGGGGCCTTAGAGATAGGAGCTGTCCTTGGTGCCAAATCAATGGTGAACTCCACCTCCCTCTTTGATGGCAAGCCAAGTAGATCCTCTAGAAAGACATCAGGATAGTCCCTTACAATGGGTATGTATTCCAACTTTAAATCATTTTCCTCATTCATAACATAAGCCAAAAAGCCTTGACAACCTTTCCTGAGCAAAGAACTAGCTTGCAAGGTTGAGATCACATGTAGTGGTTTGTCCACATGCTTTCCCTCAAAACTAAAATCAGGCTGACCAGGAATGCTAAGCGTCACTCTTTTCCCAAAACAATCAACAGATGTATGGTATGAAGCTAACCAATCCATTCCCAAAATCACATCAAAATCCTGGAGGTCAAGAAGTACTAAGTCAACTGTCATCTCTCTATACCCAATCATCACACAACAATCTCTAAGTATTTTATTAACCACAACAAAATCTCCCAAAGGAGTAGCAACAAATAAATCAAAGTCCATGTTATCAATCGGCATACCCCACAAACCAGCAAAAGATACGGAAACAAAAGAGTGCATTGAACTAGGATCAATTAAGGCTCTAGAAAATAAGGTGTGAATAAAAGAGTACCTATCACTACATCAAAAGTAGCATGAGCATCTCTATGAGTCATAGCAAATACCCGCCCTTGAGCTCTAAGCTTTTGTCTATCCTCTTTATTCTCCTCCTTAGACTTCCCAAATACAAACTTCTTACTCTCTGGACAATCCCGAACCATATGTCCCTATTTTTCACAACCAAAGCAAGCTCTTTTTCTCTCTATAGCATGGCCTATCCCCATGCTTCTTGCCACAAGTAGGACAAATCCCATCTAAATTTTGTGTTGTTTTTCCTTTATTCTGATTTCTACTTTGAGCATATTTTTTTTTGTGTTTGGTTACCATGAGCACCATCATTTCTATTCATTTTCCTTTGTTGTTCCCTATACTGGTGAAGCTCTTCATTATCCTTCTTTGCAATAAAGGCTCTGTCTACCACATCTGAATAAACACTAAGCTTCAGAATTGATATTTTATTCTTCAAATAAGGCTTCAGTCCATCCTAAAACTGTAATTCTTTTTCTTCCTTTATAGCAATCAACTATGGGGCAAAATGTGATAGTTCGATAAACTTAGCCTCATACTAGGCCACAGTCAAATTCCCCTGTTCCAAACAAACAAACTCTTCCATCTTTTGTCCTCGAACACTATTAGGAAAGTGCTTCTTATAAAAAGCCTCCCTAAACTGACTCCAAACAATAGGCCTTTGATCCTCCAAAAGCCTCTTAGTCATGTGCCACCAATGGTCTGCCTCTTTGTCCAACATAAATGTTGCATAAGAGGCTTTTTGCTCCTCAGAACAATCAATGACACCAAAGAATTTCTCTATCTTCATAATCCAAGCCTCTGCCTCTGTTGGATCTGAAGTACCAAAAAAGTAAGAAGGACCCAACTTCTTAAAGTCGTCAAAGGAGCTACCCTAGTAGATGAGGATTGTCCTTGACCATTACTTCCAGTAGCTCTAGCTTGACGCTCAACCAAGCCATCTAAAGTCCCTAAGTATCTATAAAGCCCTTCAGTACTCATAGGGGGCAAAGCCTCAGATGGAGGAGGTATATCATCATTAACCTGACTATTTTAGGAAGATGCGGGTCTTCTTGGTGGCATGGTGTCCTATAAAGCAACAGATATAACTAAATTAGTCACTAAGAAGCCAAATAAGCAAATCAGAATTGTAAAGAATAAAAGGAATTGGACTAGATGAAGTTAAAACTTAAACTAATGCGTCACTCATCTATTCCCAAAGGTAAACTAAACAAGTTCCCATCAAGATCACAACCTAGTGCTCTGATACCACTCTGTCAAGCCCCAAGACCCACTTCAAGGATGTGACGATCATTTCACACCTCAAACCCAAAGGCTTAAAGTTTAACCTGACCCAAACAATCATATTGTAACTGGAAGTAACCAATTATCAAATACTTGTTCAGAGTAGCGGAAAAATTTCTAAAATCTTCAAAACCTAACTTTAAAACTAAGCATCCATCAACCAAAATCCATTATCCAAATAGATTGCAAACTCAAACAAATCAAGTGCTAACAAATTTTCATAATCTCCAAATCTCAACTTCAAACTATCATAAACAAATTGTAAGTTCAAATCTAAATAGCTTCCAAAAACCAAATAATCCAAATGAACATAAACTTATAAGTTAACAATGTCCAAAATAACATCCTAAGCAAAATCCTAATGATGACCATTCCCCGACCTAGCCATCACTCCTCGCCCGAACTAAGGGGTACTTGAAAAGTAATCAACAAATAAGAATGAACTCAAAGCCCAATAAGGAATATTAATGCAGTCCATGGATCAAATATTTCAAGTTCACTTGCAAAATAGGAGATATTATAACTAATTATTTTCATAACCTTTGAGTTAGTTTTGTCAATACATTCAAAACTTTTAACTGTACACTTTCATTTCTTATTCAAATATTTTCATATCAAATTCAATCAAAACATTCAAATCATTTATTTACTCTAGTCATCAAACATCAAATGGTGCCCAGTTAGGTAGGGCTTTTCAAATAGGTGGCTAACCTCAAATTGTTCCTTTAAGGTGGACAGAACCAAACACTACTAGTACTAGTAACCTCTAACCAAACCCCTAGAGGCTGGGGTCCAAATCAATTACATTCCCCACCAAGAAATGTAAAGGTCAACTATTATATCCCGTTGACAAGGGCCAAACAAACTAGAGTCAAACACTTATTTCAATTATTCAAATTTGCAAAACATAATATCTCCACATTTCTATGTTGTAAACAAAATATAAGGTTCTAATATACTTTTCATGCAAAACATATTTGATCCATGCATAAAACGAATAATAATTCAAAACGTTTCCAAATGATGTATATAAAAATTTGTTTCAAAAAAAAAAAAAAAAAAAAAAAAAAAACTGCATTAACTTCCCTTACCTCAAAAGAAGTCCTCAACAACTTTGGAGAAAAATAATCCTAAAAATCTACTCTTCACCTAACAAAATATAAGAGAAATAACCATTACTATTTATCTAAAATTATAGGTTTGACAATCCTAAAATTTTAGGTATTCAAATTAATGTTTTTAATTATGAAAGATAATTTAATCTATTCCTATTTTAGAAAATTTAATAAATTTCTAATTCATATAAAACTTAAATCTTATTTTCAATTTATTTCTTGGGACACAACATAATTTAATTAAATTGTAATTTATTTCACTAATTAAATTCTATGCTATTTATTAAATTACACCCAATTAATATAATTATAATACCAAAAACTTTACTTTCCTTTATTTATAAATTATATTTTCTCACTTTCAAGTTTTTTTTTTTTTTTCACCAAACATAGCCTATACACAACAACTCTCCATCATTGCTAATATAATAATAATAATATATATATATATATATATATATATATATATATATATATATATATATATATATATATATATATATATATATTAACCACCCCAATACCATCTGTACACATATTCCTTTATTAAATAATACAATACCCATCAAAGTCTAATAACACAAAGTCCTGCCATTATTAAATAATACAGTACTACTCATCAAAGTAATATAATAGTATATATATATATATATATTAACCACCCCAATACCATATCTACACATCTTCCTTTATTAAATAATACAGTACCCATCAAAGTCTAATAACACAAAGCCCTGCCATTATTAAATAATACAGTACTACCCATCAAAGTCTAATAATACAGAGTCCTGCTACTATTAAATATTACAT
The DNA here is from genome assembly GCA_030254885.1 of Vitis rotundifolia. Lineage (NCBI taxonomy): Eukaryota > Viridiplantae > Streptophyta > Magnoliopsida > Vitales > Vitaceae > Vitis > Vitis rotundifolia. The sequence continues at coordinate 9,240,997 of CM058164.1, read as the reverse complement.
ACCCAAGTATCTATCAAAGTCTAATAATAGAGTATGTGAAAATCCACCAACTAGATTTCAACCATGAAATCCTTACATAATGCTACAAAAAGTGGTAGCACAGGTCCCAATGGCTAAGTCTAACAATAGAGTATGTGAAAATCACCGACTAGATTTCACCCGTAAAATTCTCACATCATACTACAAAGAGTAGATGCACAGTTCCCACACGCATGCAATTTTATTTTATTTTTTTAATCCCTTAAGCCACAATTAACAATATATTTATTTACTCTTTTTAAAAAAAATAAATTAACCCTAGCCTAAATCGAAATCTTCCAAAGAATCTTTTTTTTTTTTTTTTTTCATCTAAAAACTTAAGATTTCCCAATTTCCAACAATAAATCAAAATCTTAAATTTTCACTATTTTGATATTAAAATGAATTAAAAAAAACTAAACTAACCCTAATCTAGATTTGGGTTTGCCAAAAAGTATCTAATGTGCTTGAAATTAACTAATGAATCTAAAATATTAATCTAGGGGTTAGAATCTTACCTATAGAGATTTATTCTTCAAACTCTGAAATTCGACTCCAACCTTACGTTCTATGTAATTCTGTGAACAAAAACGCTATTAAAAAAAGAATAGGAAGAATAGAATTTCTAATTTATACCTGAGGTATTTATTCGTAAAATTATATTTTACCCCTTTTTCATTTTATTAAATTAATAAATTAATTAATTTAATTATTATTAACATTTTCCTAAATTACCCCTAAAAAAAACTTAGGCGTTACATATACAATATTTTTAATTTAATATCAAACATAAAATAATTTTATCTTTTAAATATTTAAAAATCTAAAAATTTTAAATGGTAAATGTACAAAACATAAAATTAAAGGGAAGGGTGGACAAATTTTTTAATTTGATTAGTGTGATAAATATGAAAAAATTAATTTGACAAATACGTAATTTTTGTAATTCTTTTTTTTTTTTTTAATGAATGGATAAATAGAGAAATATTTAAATATAAAAAGAATAAATCACTGATATTTTAGTAAAATCAACAAATATTCAAATTGGAAAACTATTGTGATAAATATGCAATATTTTGTAATTTTTAAAATAAAATTCGTATGACAAATATGAGAAAAATTAAATAAAACCGATTTTATGGTAAAAATTGCCAAGAAATAGTTGAATATCAACAATAAATCATTTTTCTACGTTTTTAGTGCTATGAGATGTGTAGGTTCCTTGTATATTTTTAGTATATCTTTCCTATTCACATTTTCGTTCAATATTTTTTTTACTCAGAATGTAGCTTTAGTATGTTTCCCTTCAAATTCCATGAAAGTATTGAGGTGGTGTTTATTTTTTTATTTAATTTTAAATAAAACGTCAATGCTTAATAGTATTAAGTATTAGGTTATTTGTTTTTTTAATATTTTATTTCTATTAAATATTAAAAAGTAAAAAAAAACCAATATGTTACTTTTTCCATTTAGAAAAAAATCAAATATTTTGGTTTTTTCTATTAAAAAAAAATTTATAATAAGTTATAAAAAAGTAAAAAAATAAATAACCTAAAGTCTGAAAGTAAACTGCTTTTAACAAAAAAAATTTTTAAAAAAAACAAGCATCGTCTTTGTGTTTTATCCAAAGATATTAAGCTTTTTGTCATCAACCTAGTGACAAATTTAGATGATAGCATAAGTGACAATTATTAAAAAAATATAAATAAGAAAGTTGATATAAAATCTACCTTTTACATTTTATGCATATTTATTAGGAATTAAACTTTTTCCTCTTTAATCTCTTCCTCCCATCTCTATCTAATCCAACACCATCATCCTTATGGGTTGCACACTTTTCATCATTAGGCTATGTTTAGTTCCCAAAAAATACAAGGAAAATGAAAAATGGAAGGAAAGAAAAATCTAAAGAAAATAAAAAATATATTCAAATTCAATAAATTATTTTTATATACTTTTTCAAATTCATCCACTTATTTTTCTTTGTTATATTAAATAATTTTAAAATATATAATTTTTTTACTAATTTTAATTATATTTAATTTTCTTTTTTATTTTTCATAGTGAAACAAAATATGAGAAAATCATTTTTCTTAATTTTTTTTTTTTCTATCCATAATACTTTCCGAGAACCAACCGTAGCCTTAGGGATTCATTTTTGTATTCCACTTGGTATTGGTAGTCTTCTTTCTTCATTACATTCTTTTCTATCACAACTTCATGCTCAATTGTTTTCCAAATTAATCTCCATCTCCATCATTTTTTATAACACTATAAAGGCCTAGGATATGTTGATAGAATTTATTCCTATTCATTTATTATCATATAAGTAAAAGTATTTAGAAGGTGTTTGGTAACCAATTTAATGACTTAAAGTGACTTAATAACTAAATTTAAATTATTAAGTAAATTAAATATAGTAAAATAACTTAATATCACAACTTAAAGTTAAAAGTGACTTTAAGTATTAAGTTAAAAAATTTAGCTTATTTTTTATTCATTTTTTTTTTTTGTCTTATTTGCCTATATGTAATAAGAATATATTTAATAACCCGAACTCCACATTCATAACTCATAATAAAATTTTTAATAATAAACATTAATTACAACCAATGAGGATAAATATGTTAATTTAACAACCTAAAATAAATTATAATCTTAATACTTAAAGTAGAAAATAAGTAATAAGTTTTAAATTAACAACTTAAGAATAATTTAACTTAAAGTCTACTAAAATCATTAAGTAAAAAGTATTAAGTTTTACCAAACATTCAAAGTTTGCTAATATAGCTTACCTTGAGATCGTCACAACCACCATTTTTTTTTACATATCTCTTCATCTACCTAAACACCATTATAGGGCTGAGAACAAATAAAAAGTGGGGAAAACATTTCTCCATTAACATGTGATCATGATAGAATTGTTGGGAAAACTTTCCAATTATGGGCTTATATAATAACATTAATTGTACATTATGCTATCTATTATTAGTATATTAAAAGTGATCAATTAAATTAATTAATTTGCTAAGCTTTTAAGACATCTCTTAAGGGGTATGGGTTTGCAATATGTAGAGAATGTGTATAAATATATTTTATTTTATTTATTTATAATGGGCCAATAAATAAAATAACATAGAGAATAGGTATAAATAGGGTTATGATCCCCTGTCTAAATAGGAGGTCCCATTGTTGAGTGAAGTTCAAGTTCTCTGCAATACATTGTTTGAGACGTGGAAAGCTAAAAACCCCATTGTTGCACTTCATGTCTTCCTAATATTTTTTTCTTGATGATTTAGTATGAGATCTTGGTACGATGAATTCAGGTTTTGTCATTTTTCAATTTTTTAACAAGAATAGCTAAACATACAGTTAAAAGTATTTAATTAGTTTATATTAATTTCCATAGCATGTACAATCATACTAAAATTTATTTTTAACTATATTATCATACCGGGATATGTCATTTTACTTATTTTCTTTAAACTCTTTTGTGTCTTGCACAATAAAGTTGAAGACAAGTTAAGCTCATGCCATCTCCCTTTGAAGTGTTGAGATATTAGGAATGCTTTCCTTATATCATTCTTTCCTTATATCATTTAGTGTTGAGATATTAGGAATGTTTAGATATTAGGAAAGTTGAGATATTAGGATATTAGTTGTTCTTTCCTTATATTATTCTTTCCTTGTATCATTCTTTCCCATTCTTAGAATGGTGATTACCCTCTATATATACTCTGTACATGAACGAATGAAAGGATGAATGAAAAAACTACCATTTATCAATTTGAAGATGGTATCAGAGCCATGGAACTGAAATCCTGGATATTTTGTCATTATGGTAGTCCGACAGCGATCAACCATCCTAAGACAAGCCTTAATATTGATAAGTCAACCTTCAAATGCACTCACTACAATAAGACTGATCCCACCAGTCTGGATATCCCACAATTTCAAAGCAACGACTCTTGGTATGACCAGGAAAATAATGAGGAACCGAAGGTTTGAACCATGGACCTTTAGATCATGTTTAGGCTATCACCACTTTGTTATTAATGATAATAATCGTGATCAATGGAAGAAAGATTCTAAGAAAACCTCGACTGCAACTGTTGCCGAAATAAAAACAAAGGTTAATGTTGCTGAGAAAGCCTTTGCATTGGTAGCCGCTATAGATTATGGTGGTAAGTTTTTAAATACTTCTACACCTGTTATTAATAGTGCATGGATAATTGATTATGGTGCTACAGATTATATGACTTTTGATTCTAGACAGGTTTCACCCCTTAGACCTTTCTTACAAAAAATTGTTTCCATAGCGAGTGGTAACACAACCCCAATCATTGGGGAAGGATCCTTAACTCTTACTGATACTTTGAATTTGGATTTTGTTTTAGTTGTTCCATCTTTAGATTACAATCTTTTGTCAGTTTCTCAAATCACTGCAGCCTTATCTTGTATTGTCATTTTTTGGCCTGAATTTTATGTTATTAAGGACATTCAAACAAGACAAACGATTGGTTGTGGTATTAAGCAGGAAAAACTCTATTACTTGGACTTGTAGTCAAAGGAGTCAAATAAGTTGCAACAAGCCTTGATGACAGATGGATCTGAGGAGGAGAAGAAAAAGTCTGAAATTTGGTTGTGGCATCGACGCCTGGGACATGCTTCCTTTGGTTATTTAAAAAAATTGTTTCCTAGTTTGTTTGCAAAGAGTGATATTTCTAGTTTCCGTTGCGATATTTGTGAATTAACTAAAAGCCATCGTGCTTCATTTCCATTAATTTTGAATAAAAGTCCGCTTCCTTTTATGGTTATACATTATGATGTTTGAGGCCCATCCAAAGTCCCAACTTTGAGTGGCTCACGTTGGTTTGTTACTTTTATTGATGATTGTACCAGAATGACCTGGTTATGCTTGATGAAGACCAAAGATGAAGTGAACTTGTTGTTTCAAAATTTTCATAAAATGATTGAAACTTAGTACAATGCAAAGGTTCGGGTTTTGCATAGCGATAATGGTGGAGAATATCAGAGTTCTGATCTTCAAAAGTGTTTGGAAGGACATGACATCATTCATCAGACTGCTTATTCCAATACACCCTAACAAAATGGAGTCACTGAACGGAAAAATCGGCACTTGTTAGAGGTTGTTCATGCTTTCTTGGTAGTAGCAAAAATACCGATATCTTATTGGGGAGAAGTAATCACATCTACCGCATACTTGATCAGTCGAGTACCTTCCAGCTCAATTGACTTCCAAACACCTCTCCAAGCTCTTACTAATGTCTTAGTTGCCCCAATCGTCCCAAATCTACCTCCTCGTGTTTTTGGTTGCGTGACATTTGTGCATCTACACAAACACCAACTCACCAAGTTAACTTCTCGTGCATTGCAATGTGTGTTTGTTGGATATGCATTGCACAAAAAGGGATATCGATGTTACCATCCTCCAACTCGACGAATGTTTATTACAATGGATGTGGTGTTTCATGAAGATTCAATGTATTTTTCATCTTAGTCTAAACTTTAGGGGGAGTGCCATAAGGAAATTCAGACTCTCGATTATGATTATCATATCTCTAAGGAGGATGAATCTGGACAATCTGAACTAGTGAACCAGGAAGAGGGTGAATTCGATATGAGTGGTACAACTCTAGAACCAAGTAGTAATGACCACCCAAAAGCTAAAGAAGTGATAGAAGAGGGGAGAGACAGTACAATTGAACCATCTAAACAATTTGGGTTTGAAGATGCCTCCATTGAAATACCAAACCAATCGTCGTCTGTTGAGGGTGTTCTTAATTTGGAACCTGATCCATTCATGAAACAGTTACCACACCGTCATAATAGAGGTATTCCTAAACCCACATATGAACCTGAATTGTCTACCAAAGTCAAATATCCTATGAGCAACTATGTGTCTAACCATCATTTGTCTTAATCAAATAAGTCATTTGTAAATCAATTATCTACTATAGCTATTCCTAACAGTGTGTAGGAAGCCTTAGCTAATCCAAGGTGGAAAGTAGCCATGAATGAAGAGATGAAATCATTGCAGAAGAATGAAACATGGGAACTCGTAGAATGTCCATCAGGAAATAAGCCAGTTGGGTGTCGTTGGATCTATACTGTGAAGTGCAAGGCAGATGGTAGTATTGAACGATTTAAAGCAAGACTGATAGCAAAAGGGTACACTCAAACTTATGGAATTGACGAAACAAAGACATTTGCACCTGTGGCTAAGATCAACATAGTTCGAGTATTACTGTCTTTAGCTGCAAACCTGGATTGACCATTATAACAGTTCGATGTGAAAAATGTCTTTCTGCATGGTGAGTTATCTGAAGAAGTATATATGGATCTTCCACCAAGATGCATGGTGTCAGAAAATCAATTTCAGAAGGTGTGCAAATTGAAGAAGTCATTGTATGGGTTGAAGCAATCCTCGAGAGCATGGTTTGGAAGGTTCACAAAGTCAATGAGAGCTTTTGGCTATCGTCAAAGTAACTCAGATCACACTTTGTTCCTGAAAAAACAACATGGTAAGATTACGATACTCATCGTATATGTGGATGACATGGTAGTTACAGGAAATGATCCTGAAGAAAGAAAAGCTATGCAGAATTATCTATCTAGAGAATTCGAAATGAAAGATCTAAGTCCTCTGAAGTACTTTCTTGGGATTGAAGTTTCTCGATCAAGTGAAGGAGTTTTTCTGTCTCAAAGAAAGTATGCCTTAGATCTCTTATAGGAGACTGGAATGCTGGGATGTCAACCTGTTAATACACCAATAGAAGAAGGTCTGAAATTGTGTGTTGAGCTTAATCAAGTATCAACCGATAAGGGAAGATACGAGAGACTTGTGGGGAGATTAATGTACTTAGCCCATACAAGACCAAATCTTGTTTATGCACTGAGTGTAATGAGTCAATACATGCATAATCCTAGAGAGCAACATATGAATGCAGTCATGCGCATTTTGAGGTATTTGAAGAATTCTCCTGGGAAGAGAATTTTGTTCGCTAAAAATGTTGATCATCAGAGTATAGAAGTATATACTGATGCTAACTGGCCTGGTGCAGTGGATGATAGGCGATCTACATCTGGTTACTTTACCTTTGTAGGTGGTAATCTTGTGACATGGAAAAGTAAGAAGTAGAATGTCGTCGCTCGTTCAAGTGCAGAAGCGGAATTTAGAGGTATGGTTCTAGGACTTTGTGAGGCATTATGGCTAAGACTTTTCTTACAGGATTTAGGTTACCTATCTAGGCAACCAATCCGATTGTTTTGTGACAATAAAGCCGTATGTGACATTGCTCATAATCCAGTACAACATGATCGTACAAAGCATGTCGAGGTGGATAGATTCTTCATTAAGGAAAAGTTGGATGATAAGATTGTGGAATTGCCTAAGATTTGATCAGAAGATCAATTAGCCGATATCCTCACCAAAGCTGTCTCAAGTCGAGTGTTCTCAAAATTTTTAGACAAGTTGGGCATGTGTGACATCTATGCACCAACTTGAGGGGAAGTGTTGAGATAAGGAATGCTTTCCTTATATCATTCAGTGTTGAGATATTAGGAATGTTTAGATATTAGGAAAGTTGAGATATTAGGAATGTTGAGATATTAGGATATTAGTTGTTCTTTTCTTATATCATTCTTTCCTTGTATCATCCTTTCCCATTCTTAGAATGGTGATTACCCTCTATATATACTCTGTACATGAATGAATGAAAGTATGAATGAAAAAACTACCATTTATCAATTTGAAGAAGAAGTGGTGTCTTCAAGAACATGTAGAAGAGAGTGTTTTGTTGGGCATATCAAGGCTCCTAAAACAAATAATACAAGACATGCTTTAACTTCATCTCCCATCATTTTTATCTTGCATTATTTGACTTTCTAGCATCACCCATGGCAATTTCCTATTTTGATCATAATACATAAATCATTCATAGCAACTTTAAATTTATGAAAATCAATGTCCGGTCCTTATGTCCTTAGGTCTAAAATAACTATACTATTATTGGCGATAACTTTATAGAAGTGCTATACAACTCCAGGAAAAATGAGGATTAAGAGCCCGTTTAACACTAATTGTACTTAAAATGTTTTTAATGGTAGTATTTTTTCTGGAACTATTTTTAGAATAAAACCCTATCAAGTGTTTATCTAGAAAACACTACAAGTGATTTTTCAATATTATAAATGATTTTTCAAATTTTTAAGTGTTTCATAAATTTTGTTACACCCTTAATTTTTTTTTCAAAAACGCTTCCTAGAATGACAGAATCTAAAACTCTCTACTAACTTGTTGGAAAGTTGAAAGTTTGAATTATTCAAAAATATTTGTTGATTTGAATTTAGTCACTGAAAGTGTGTGTTAAGATTAGAAGTTAATTTATTTGTTTTTAAATTTTATCTTATTATGAGTTATTTATTCAAATAAGGGTTGGATATCCACCAGGCTTTTAGGATACGGTTTCTAGTTTTCTTAGTTTTAAGGAATTTTGAATGCTAGAGTCAATCTATAATCCTATTGTATTTCGTATTAAAAATAATAATAAGATTTCAATGCTTTCTATTTTTCTTCTGTGGCTTCATAACTAAATAGATAAACTATAATAAAAAATTTTACAGCATAGTTGTAAAATGCCTTCAAGACATATTTCGTCAATAGCTGCCTTTTGATTTAGTTTTAGGGCTTGAAAGACTCAAAATACTCGATTGGGAGAGCATCATGTATAAAGATAAGATTGAAAATATGTATACAAAACAAATTTACTTACATTTGAAATAAAATAAAACTAATGTATGAAAACTTAAGCCATGTTTTGGTAGTGTTTTTGAAAACTATTGTAAGAAATAGTTTTTTATGATGATTTGTAGAATAAAAATTTGTTTGGAAATCTAAAATGTTTTTAACTTGTTTTCTATATTTGTAAATACGTTTTAAAAATAAATTTTATGTGTAATATTTTATTTTTAATCATTTTTCATATTTATATAATTATTTTTTTAAATAACCCTAAAAGAACAAGTAAAAATAATTGAAAATAATTAAAAAAAGTTATTTGAAAATACGTTATTTTTTGTTTTTAACAATAGAAAACTATTTTTTATTTTTTAATTGTCAAACATGTTCTCCTATTTTTTTTATCTTAGAGAACAAAAAACTATTTTAAAAAATAGTTATCAAACAAAGCTTAATTTCAAATGATTTTATTTTTGGTTTTTTTTTCCTTTGAGAAATATGTTCTTTTGAATTTTCGGTTGATTGTAGTACAAACTCTCTTTTTTCTTCTTTTGAAAGAGCTTACCACTTTTTTGGTATCTTTTTTTACTTAGTATGAATCATAACATTACAAGGAAAAAATAACACCAGGCAAGTTTAAATTACCTTCCTTACGTCATCATTTATTTTCACTTGCCTATGATCATGTCTCATATTACTTGGTCTTTATGACACATAAATTTTTAAAAACATAACTATAATAGCAAGACAGACTAACATAACTACAAAATATACAAAATTGAAATAGGACTCTTACTAATAATGTATCAAAGATCCCATTGGTCGTTTAGGATTTGAGGGAAGTTTGTTGCCATCACATGGTTGCTTGCTTTTCTCTATGCTTCAATGCACGTTAGGCAGCCACCTTCACCTTCATTATGTTAATAAATTACATTACTTGCATATATAAATTAGGAAAAAAAATCTCAAAGCTAATTGTTGGTGCACAACCAACAACGTCTTATCTGGCTAGTTTCCTTCGAGTGAATGACAAGAGTACCTGCAAAAAGGAGTATCGAATAGTTTTTTCGGGTATACCCTTCTGAAGCTCAAGTTAGTTTAGATAAGAGACGAGTAAGAATTGTTTTAGGAACTTTTGTCCTACTTAGATTTTGATATTCGATGGCTATTTATCTTAACTAAGTTACAATGTTTTCTCATGTGTCTTAATTGCTTTTAGTGCTAATAATTGATTTGTTTAAGAACAACTTTTAGGCTTTTATGCTCATGAATAGCTTCAATGTTACGGTACAACATTCAATGCTTTTAGTAATCAATGCAAGTCAGACAACAATAAATGGTGCCCAAACAACACGTGAATGGTACCTAGATAGTAATTCTCCATCTAATTAAGATTGAGGTGGGAAGGGTCCATGCTAGATGGATGCAATGATCCCATACTAATGGAACCAAACATGAAAATGAAAGTAATCAAAATTTAAGTTATTCATGGTCATTAAGTGAAGTCAAGGAGCAAATCACACTACTTGCATATAAATTAGAAAAATACAAAAGAATAAAATTATCCACTTTAAGTTAATGCTAGTATGGAATGATGGTATAAATCAAACTGAAATCACATACTAGTTCTTATTTTAATTTAATTTCCTCTTTTCAAAACATTGGGTGGGTTGGGTTGGTTCAAAATTTGTGAATGGATTATATCTTCTTTTCTTCTTTTTTTTTTTCTTCCTTTCTTGGTATATAGGTAGGGAGATTGTCAATATTTTCAAAACTGAGAGTCATTTGTATTTTTTGGATATGAAATGACAAGATTCATGTAAATCAATCAATGAATATAAAGGATGAGCTATCTTTGACTCTTTTTAAAATTTCCAACTTATGCATGACTCAATTAATATTTAGAAAAACACCATCGAGTTATGAAATTAGAAGAAAACTCATTCATTGTCAAGCATCATCATCATCATCAAGTATCCCCAAGAATGTTAGCACCTTAATGAACTACTTAGATATAAGCAATCAAAGAAATGTATTCATAGATTTAGCATAAATCAAAAACTTAAATTTAGTTTGTATATAGCCGTTTATGTCCTTAGAGAGATTAGGATGATTTTTTTTTAATAAGTAAATAAAATTAGTATTAAAAGCACCAAAAATGAACACTCCAAAGTACACATGATGTATACAACGACCTCCAATAAGTGCAAGCTATCTTCAATTTGAAAATTGACAATCATTTTGTATTGAACATTTCACTTTGTATAAATGAAATGATTGTCATACCTTTGCACCGGATGGGCCTAGGTTAAGGATCACACCCTATTTTTATGAAATTAAATTGATATTCTTATAATAATGGTAAGAGTTAATCCATATATATATATATATATATATATATATAAAATTACTTTAAAAAAAAATTAAAATTTAAGGTGATAATTTGCTATTTTAATTTGTTTAATCAATTTTAAAGTCATTATATTTTCAATATTTTTATATTTTATTTTGTATAATACTTTATACAAATAAAGATTAAGAGTGTGTATCGCAATATTTTTATTTGAAGTGTTTTTAATAAAACCATTCAAGAAACATTATAAGTGATTTTCTTACTTTTTAAAATTTGATCAAACAAAAAATTAATTTAGTAATGAAATTCATAATATTTGGACCACACATAGGTTGAGAGACACTATTATTGGGTATTAATATAAAATTGTGATACCTCAAACTTAGGGCATCACTTTTTTAAATCTCATGTTGGACAAAAGCATTATCAAAACATTTTTTTGTTATGTTTATCACCTTGGAAGTATGGTTCAAAATAACTCTCAAATTGTAAAATTGATCACTTCCTCTAATTTTATTGAGAAATGAACATTTTTGAACATTTTATCACTCTATTTTTTTTTTAATACCAAAAACATTATTTTCTTAGTTATTTTATTCATTCTATTCATTTCATCACATGAAATATAATTATTTTTTGTTTATTTTTTAGATTTTTTTTAAATTAAATTTTATTTATTACAAATTTAATAAAGATTAATTTCATGTCAGTTCAACTCGTCCTTGTTTTCATTGTAGATATTTATCTAAAATTTTATTTATTACAAACTTAACAAAGATTAATTTTATGTCACTTGAAGTGCACTAAAGCTAAGTTTGGCTTATAAAAAACTTAACTAGAGTTAAGTTTTCAATTAGAATGATAACGCAAACTATACAATAGTTAAGTTTCATCTACAAGTAATTTAACTAGAGTTAGGTTTTTGATTTTATATACAAAGAACTTGATTATAATGTTATGAACTCTATCAATTAAATTTTACTTTTTTTGAAAAGAAAAAACTTAACTAGAGTTAAGTTTCCATTTTATCAACAAAAAAAGAAAAAAAAAACTTAATTAAGATTAAGTTCTTATTTAGAATATTCACCCCAACCAAAAACTGCAAAAAACTTAATCAAGATCCCACTATGAAAAACTACAACCAAAATCCCATCACAAAAAACCATAATCAAAATCCCAATAGAAAACATTTACAAAAAAAAAAAAAAAAAAGCCTACAAAAACCCACTAATAAAATTGCAAAAAAAAAAAAAAAAAAAAAAAAAAAAAAAAAGAAACCAAAAAGACCGTCAACGAAAAAACAACTCCAAAAATCACCACAAAAATAATCACAGAAAACCCTAACCAAACATTTAAAAAAAAAAAAAAGAAAAAGAAAAAGAAAAAGGATGCAAGATCTTCTTAATAGAAAACAACTACAAAAAATCTCAACAAAAAACAATTCAAAAAGTCTCCATAAAAAAATCTATTATAAAAACAATAACAAAAAACCCTAACAAAAAATAAATAAATAAATAAATAAATAAAGGATATTGAAGAAAGAAAGACGAGAAAGTTGTGCTGATCTTTATCTGTTCATTTTCATCATGGATTTGAATTTCATTGGAAAATTTAGAGCATGAAGAGAACTTGGAAAATTCATTGGAAGCATGGGAGGGAAATGACTCCGGAATCAGAGGGTCATTTTGAGGAAATGAAGAAAGGTACTATTGTCCAAAATGGATCATTTTTGTAAAGAATAAAGAAAGAATGTCAATTTTTCCAATTTGATAAGTAATTGGAAACTTTTAGCCAAATATCTCATAAAACAATCATCGCTAGAAGAATCAATGCTTCAATTTGCCCAATTTCAAATTCTAATCAACCATCAAATGTATAGTAGTCCTATCATTAGAAAGCATAAATTTCTAATCGAGCATACCAGATAAACAAGTAGTTTAGGTACTAATGTCATTCAATCTTTATTTCAAGCAGAAGCAAGAAGCAACTGCATCATACCACACACTATAACATCAAACATATCCCAAAAGACAGGCAGGAACGACCATAACCAGCCATTCAGAACCCAGACATGACAGACCCCCCACGAAGACGAAGAACCAAGTGAAGAGTAGACTCCTTCTGAATGTTGTAATCAGCAAGAGTCCGACCATCCTCCAACTGCTTCCCTGCAAAGATGAGCCTCTGCTGATCTGGAGGGATCCCTTCCTTGTCCTGAATTTTTGCCTTCACATTATCTATGGTGTCTGAGCTCTCCACCTCTAGTGTAATCGTCTTTCCTGTCAGGGTCTTCACAAATATTTGCATCCCTCCACGAAGGCGAAGAACCAGGTGAAGGGTGGATTCCTTTTGAATGTTATAATCAGCCAGAGTCCTTCCATCCTCAAGCTGTTTACCAGCAAAGATGAGCCTCTGCTGATCTGGGGGGATACCCTCCTTGTCTTGGATCTTTGCCTTAACATTGTCGATTGTATCAGAGCTTTCCACCTCAAGTGTGATGGTCTTTCCGGTCAGTGTCTTTACAAATATTTGCATTCCACCCCTCAAGCGAAGGACCAGGTGCAGTGTGGACTCCTTCTGAATGTTATAATCAGCCAAAGTCCTGCCATCCTCAAGCTGCTTTCCGGCAAAAATCAACCTTTGCTGGTCTGGGGGGATTCCTTCCTTGTCTTGGATTTTCGCCTTTACATTGTCAATTGTATCAGAGCTTTCCACCTCAAGTGTGATGGTCTTTCCGGTCAGTGTCTTTACAAATATTTGCATTCCACCCCTCAAGCGAAGGACCAGGTGCAGTGTGGACTCCTTCTGAATGTTATAATCTGCCAAAGTCCTGCCATCCTCAAGCTGCTTTCCGGCAAAAATCAACCTTTGCTGGTCAGGGGGGATTCCTTCCTTGTCTTGGATTTTCGCCTTTACATTGTCAATTGTATCTGAGCTCTCAACTTCAAGGGTGATGGTCTTTCCGGTCAGTGTCTTAACAAATATTTGCATTCCACCCCTCAAGCGAAGGACCAGGTGCAGTGTGGACTCCTTCTGAATGTTATAATCTGCCAACGTCCTGCCATCCTCAAGCTGCTTTCCAGCAAAAATCAACCTTTGCTGGTCTGGGGGGATTCCTTCCTTGTCTTGGATTTTCGCCTTTACATTGTCAATTGTATCTGAGCTCTCAACTTCAAGGGTGATGGTCTTTCCAGTGAGTGTCTTAACAAATATTTGCATTCCACCTCTCAAACGAAGGACAAGGTGGAGTGTGGACTCTTTCTGAATGTTATAATCTGCCAAAGTCCTGCCATCCTCAAGCTGCTTTCCAGCAAAAATCAACCTTTGCTGGTCAGGGGGGATACCTTCCTTGTCTTGGATTTTCGCCTTAACATTGTCAATGGTATCAGAACTTTCCACTTCAAGGGTTATAGTCTTCCCAGTAAGGGTTTTAACAAAGATCTGCATCTGTTATGTTACAATAGGAAAGTGGGTTAGCGATAACATCCTATAGACAGAAATTTCAACTGGACGTCATGCCACATGAAAATGTCATGAGCTAAGCAAAAACAACAGAATGATAGCTGCAAGGGTTCTTTCCTAAATAATCTCAAAATGGGTTTAATACTTGGAATTGAGTCCTAAATCAAACTGCAAAGAACAATACCATTTTTTTCAATCAGAAAGAACAATCCCATTTTGGAAATGATGTTAAAAAAAAATATATGCATGAAGATAAGTCCAAAGTAGATTTAAGTGCAGTAAAACAAGGGCGGAATTATAAAATAGTAGCTTAGTCGGTGCAGGTGCAAAAGCAGACTCCTACTCTACTTTCTGTTCTACTCAAGTACAAAGTGGATTTGGGACCAGGGTCCAAGGGGTGTAAAAAAGAGGAGATAATAAGAAGCATCCTATAAACATTAGAAGATGTTGTCACTAATCAAGTCTCAAACAAAGATAGGAATACTTCTTTGGGGTAAGAATCTATCCACCAAAAATGGGGAGAAAAGAAAAAAAACCAAAAAAAAAAAAAAAAAAGAAGAAGAAAAGAAAAGAAAAACACCTAAGTGCCATAATTCTAATTTAATGTATATTTTCTAAAAATAATAATAATAACCCAAGTATTATAATTTTTCATTTCATGCAGTGGATAATCTGCCAAACCCCCTTGCAAATGGATTTTGTTTTTGGTTCTTTAGCTTCAGAAACAATGCTCCCAAAACAAAACAAATAGTGTCTTTCGAATCTACATCTATATTTGTAAATGGAAGCATAACGATTTTAATATTGGCAAAACAAAACCCTAAAATTAACAAAGCCCTTTTCAGTTAGGGTTAAAGCAATATCATCATACAATAAGACCAAGATCAACCAAGATCAATACGTTCAAAACAAACATTCGAATAACTTGCGGATTAACTTGGAATTCAAATCGCGTGGATTCCAAACATCTCCGTGGTAAAGGGATTCGATTTGGAATTCAAAATCTTGACTTTGTTCCAGGTAATTACAGATACAATTCATACCAAAAAGGAACCAAACAAACACAAATTCACACAAAACTCATAAGATCTATAAAGAATAGATCTTAAATTGAAAGAATAAAAAGAAAAATAAAAGAAATGGAAAAGAAAACAAACCTTGAAAGGGAAAAAGGGAATGGTTGATGAACAAGCACAGGAACGAAGACTGCTTTTCAGGGAGACCGCAGAGACGCTTGGAATGATGAGATGAGAGGGGAGCGTTGAAATATTTAATATTTATAGATGTAGAGGTAGGCAGGTTTGGCCTCGGGAGAAAGTCGTTCTTGACGTGCATAGACTATTATTCTGCCCGTGTTCCCCAAGCCAAAATTTCCTTTGCTTCTCATTCATTCAATGTAATTTCTCGAATCTTCGACTTGTGCCTTCCTTTCAAACATGAGTTTGATTTTATTAAGTATGATATAATTAAAATTTATATATTTTTATTATTTAAATTTTATATAAAAAATTAATAAAATGAATTTAAAGTATTATATAAAAATAATTTATTAATTAAAAAAATTATTTTCTTTTTCTTTTCTTGTGTTTTTCTTTTTCTCATCATTTTTCAATAACCTAACATGAAATTTCGTATAAAAAAAAAAATACAAAGGGATTTTTTGTTTTTTCTCAATCAAATTTTAAGACAAATCATTTTGAGGCTTAGGTAGTGTTTGTTTTTTAACTTAATAAAAAAAATTAAAATATTTGATTTTTTCTATTCAATCAAAGATAACATATTGATATCAACCAACATAATTATAATAAATTTATTGTGAATAAGTTCTATTTAGTTATATTAATTAATATTAATATGTTACTTTTAATTGAATAAAAAAAATGAAATATTTTGATTTTAATATTTAATTTTTTCTATTTAACTAAAAAATAAACATCACCTTAATTCACTTGTTTTTAAAAAATAAATTTTATTTTTTCACTCTTTTTTTTTTTTTTCTCCTTTCTCCTTGCTCCTTTCAATCCTTTCCATTATTATAAAAATATAAATAGTATTATCGATGTTAAAATTTTTAGAATTTATTTTTTATAGATGTAAATTATCATTAATTGATTTTTTTCTTTTTATTAGATTGTCATTTTCAACGCACATGAATTTATTTATGAAAAGATAATTGTAAATACATGTGTTTGAAAATATATTTAATACTTTAATTAAATTCTTAATTAATATTTGTAGGGCACTTTAATATTGAAAAATTCATATATTTAATAAAGATATTAGAATAATTGACTTAATTTATTTTTTCTAAATTATCATTTTTATATAATACATGCACTTGAAAAATATCTATTTTCTAGCTATCTATATTTTAATTGGATTAAAAATTAATATTTGTAAAAAAAAAAATTAATATTAAAAAACTAAAAAGTCAAGATGATCAAGAGCACATATAACATCAAATTAATCATTCATTTTCAATAAGTTTTTTTTTCTTATTAAATGATAACAAAATCTTCACAATTACATTAACTATCACTAAAATGACATGTAATCTATTAAAATATCTTTAAAAATGAGAAAATATCATCACAACAATGAGAAAAAAATGCTAAATCATTTATGTATGATTTTAATGGCGACTTCATGTAAACAGTTTTCAATGTGAAAAGTTATGATTCACATTTTATTATTATATTAAAGTTATAGCTATCAAATTATAAATAAGTAAATACATTTGTTCATGTATTACATTAAGTTGACAATTTTGTGTGATTATTGCATTGAATCCCATTTGATTTTAAAACACTTTAAATATAATTTAAATTCGAGGTAGATATACATGTGAAATAACTAATTAAATTTTAAAGAATTGGAATTTCAAAGAAAATACGAGAGAATGGAGCTACACGACATAAAAATATACATGAACATTCAAACATGCATCATGCAAGAGATGTTCAAACAAGTCGATGGAATGTTCAAATGACCTTTTGGGGGTTTAGGGGTGCTTTTGAGCTTACTACCATTCCGGGAATATGAAAAAGTTATCTTAGAAATAATCTCATGATCTTCACAGAAGGTATTGGAAAGGTTTGGTTCATATTCTCCTCCTCCATATGTTTTAGTCTCTTGATTTTTTTACTTAGCCAGGTCTCAACTTTTGTGTTTAGATTATGAAAGCTTCTCTAGTTTCATCTCTATTCCTCAAAATATGTGTTTTTATGTATCTTAAATAATCATCTATAGAGGTTGTGTAAAATAATTTATCATCTCTATCATCATATTTTTTAATTACCTAATTCATTATGAATAAGACTCGAAGAGTTTTCTTTGTCATTTTACTAATTTGCAAGTTTGCATGGTGTTTTTAGATTCTACACAACTTTCACACTTTCCATAAGTTTATAATGATATTTTATGTATCAACTCAATACCTGCCACTTTCTTTATGTAAGAATAATTCATATTCGCCATGCGATAAGTCAAATGAGCTAATAATATAAGTAAAAGAACAAGAAGTATTATCATTTATAATTTTAAAAATGTTTCACATGAAAAAGTCCTTATTATGATAGCCTTTTCTCACAAGACATTATTTGTTGTGAGAATAATTTTATCAAAGTCATATATGATCTTAACCCCTACATTTCGAGCAAACATATGGATACTAAGTTCCACCAAACGATTGACACATGAAGGATGTCGTTGAGAGCAAATACTTTATTGGAAGTTATCTTGAGAAGCACTTTTCCTTTGCGAATCATAGTGTAGGAAGTAAATGCACTCTTATTGCCATATATATGCCTAAGATCATGTTCATCCTAGAAGAAACCACTATAGCTATCATATGAGTCTTGACCAAATTTGCCTTAGTTTTTTATTCCTCATTCCTCTTTCTATGTCTACATTGTGTTGCACGGTACCCAAGCTTTTCACAAAGAAAGCAATTTCCCTTTTTCTTAAATTTAACTTTATGGGACTTGTTCACAAAATTAAGGTTAGATTTCTTCTTTCAAGGGGTATTGTTGCTATTATTTCTGTTATTATTTTTTGGCTTATCTTTTACTAGATTAGTCTCAAAAGTTCATTAGCTTTCTCTACCTTGTTTAGGTTTTTGTTTTGTTCTTTAATTCTAATATAGATTATCGTGTCCTCTAGAGATATTAGGTCCTTCTTCTACTTCATGATTTGCACCAAGAATTGTTATTTTCACAAGAATAGTTAACTTATTGTCAAGTTGTTTCTCGTGCAAATCATGACCTTTAACCACCTATTTAAGTCATTTAGACTACTTGGTAACTTAAGGTGTTTTATGGTGTTTTTAGCAGTTTTCAATAAAAGGATAACAAGAGATGCCTAATTGATAATGGAGGATAACCAAAGATTTTTAAAAGCAAAAAAACTACATAAAATCTAAATCTTGTGCACACTAGGGTAGCAGTGTGCACTACGACCAAGAGTAGTATTTGACAAATAGGTAGTGCACACTCTAGAGAGTGCACATTTTGGTAAAAACCAAAAAAACCAAACCCTGTGTCCCACGACCCCTAGGGTGGGACATACCCACTGACTTGACCATGGGAAAGGCACACCCTTTCAGGGTGCGACACACCCATTGCCTTACCTATGGGCATATTACACCCTTTAAGGGTGTGACATGCCCATCGATACCCCTTTCCTAGATGCCTCCTCACCCATTGTTTAAGCCATTTTTTAAGTCATATGATCATTTTGGATTATGGATGATGTTACCACTTGCCCTAGACTCCTAAGGTTTTTCCTCCAAGTATAAATACTAACTTTTGAGGAGTATAAGAGGGACTTTTTGACAAAAAACTTCATAGAGGAAAAAAGAGGCTCTTGGAGGTTTTTACTTCTTTTGTGAAGTTTATATTTTTATTTTTAGCTAGTGGTTTTCATGGATTGTAAAACTTGGAGATCTATCAATGAAGGATTTCCAAGAAGTTATTCTTGGCTACATTCTTTAACTATGGGAAGTCCCCTTTGACATAAACTTTACAAGTATAATGTTTAAGCTTCTTTCGTCTTTTAACATTTGTGTTTTGATATATATATGACATCTTTATTTACTTAATTAGTTTTTGTTGAATGCTTGTTGATACCTTAAATACTCTATGGGAATTATCCTCTTAGATTTGATGCTTTCTTGAAACATCAAATACTTAAGATTTGTTAGCACGCCTCCATCTTCTCACAAACTTAGTGTAGTTAATTACACCACCCTCAAGTTTGAGGGTGTGTGTGGGGTGTTTAGGAGGTGCACGCTCCTCTGACATGCTCAGCTCCCTTAGGTGTCTCACTAACAAATTCTATAGCGACATCAACATTCTCTAGTTTTATGTTATAGTCAATCTCCTTTGTCCAATTCTTTAAAAAAATTTATACATGTACGTCAATCTTAGTTTTGGTTTCCCATGATGAAATTCCTTACATATGTATGAATTTCTTCACCTCCAAGGTAGGGTATCATTTACTATTGACAAAAAGATTGTGATTTTTCAAGTAGGACGGATCAATGGATCAATGGATCAATGGCCTAGAAAATGGGGATTGATATCTATCATAGATATAAAAAATTTAATGAAATATATTTTCAATTATTTTTTTTTTAAATATTATTTTTGTTTTGAAAAATAAAGGTCATTTTAATAAGATGGGTGTGATATTTAATCAAATTAGCATTTAAATGCTGCAAACCAGGAAGAAAAGCACACAATGGGATATCAGATACACAAATTTATTAATTCAAAGCCAGAAAAACAGTACCATACCACCAGTTCTTTTGGATGACAACCACGCAAATCCCAAAGCCACCTATCCTTCATTGTTCAAGGTTGGTAAAGCCCAGTAATGATTATGGAAGCAAGAGATGAATTTATGAGTTATTAAGGACGTATATATTCTACTGCTCCTCTCTTCTCCCATCATATTTGGTCTCAGAACGAATAGCCAGTTGTTAGTTCAAAAACTAATGACTTTCTTGATGCAATTGTAAGTCTGGAGATCTCAGTCTCAAACTGAATAAATGAACACAAGACATTTCCTGCATATTAAACTCCCAACAGCAAAACCATGCCCCAACCTTATATTTATAAATTTATGCTTCATGTAAACTTCAACAGAGAACCATGACCAGTCCAAGTAGAAGCAAAATACTGCAACCCACCATTCCTTATTTAGAATATGACAAATATTTACTTATAAAGCAAACTCGGATCTGTTAGTAACAGATATGTTCCAAAGATTACTTATAAAGCAAACCAAATCCAAATACAAATTATAAAGTAAATCCAAGTCCAAATCCACATATTGTTTACCATTGAACATCAATGCATAAACCAACGCCAAACATTGCAAGGGACCCTACCATTCCACAATGCACAAGACAGAATAAATACTGCTCCAGATACCTCCCCAACAAACCAGCTATCACTCACCATCTGCAACCAACATCACCACCACGGAGTCGAAGAACAAGATGAAGTGTAGATTCCTTCTGAATATTATAATCTGCCAAGGTCCGCCCATCCTCTAGCTGCTTTCCAGCAAATATGAGCCTCTGCTGATCTGGAGGGATACCCTCCTTGTCTTGAATCTTTGCCTTCACATTATCTATGGTGTCAGAGCTCTCCACCTCAAGTGTGATAGTTTTACCTGTCAGGGTCTTCACAAATATCTGCATACCTCCACGAAGGCGAAGAACAAGGTGCAGCGTGGATTCTTTCTGTATGTTGTAGTCAGCCAAAGTGCGGCCATCCTCAAGCTGTTTTCCAGCAAAGATCAGCCTCTGTTGGTCAGGAGGAATGCCTTCCTTGTCCTGGATTTTTGCCTTGACATTGTCAATTGTGTCTGAGCTCTCAACTTCAAGAGTGATTGTTTTACCAGTTAAGGTCTTCACAAAAATCTGCATACCCCCACGTAGGCGGAGAACAAGGTGAAGAGTTGATTCCTTCTGTATATTGTAGTCAGCCAAAGTTCGACCATCTTCTAGCTGCTTACCAGCAAAGATTAGCCTCTGCTGGTCAGGTGGAATACCTTCCTTGTCCTGGATTTTTGCTTTCACATTGTCAATAGTGTCTGAACTCTCAACTTCAAGGGTGATAGTTTTACCAGTAAGGGTCTTCACAAAAATTTGCATGCCACCTCTCAAACGGAGAACCAAGTGAAGGGTAGACTCCTTCTGGATGTTGTAGTCCGCCAATGTCCGACCATCTTCCAGTTGTTTACCAGCAAATATGAGCCTCTGCTGGTCTGGGGGAATACCCTCCTTGTCCTGGATTTTAGCTTTCACGTTATCGATGGTGTCTGAACTCTCAACTTCAAGGGTAATAGTTTTTCCAGTGAGGGTCTTCACAAAAATTTGCATGCCGCCTCTTAAACGGAGAACCAAGTGAAGGGTGGACTCTTTCTGGATGTTATAATCAGCCAATGTCCGGCCATCCTCGAGCTGCTTACCAGCAAATATAAGCCTCTGCTGGTCTGGGGGAATACCCTCCTTGTCCTGGATTTTAGCTTTGACATTATCAATGGTGTCTGAGCTCTCAACTTCAAGGGTGATAGTTTTTCCAGTGAGGGTCTTCACAAAAATTTGCATGCCACCTCTCAGACGGAGAACCAAGTGAAGGGTGGACTCCTTCTGGATGTTATAATCAGCCAATGTCCGGCCATCCTCCAGCTGCTTACCAGCAAAGATAAGCCTCTGCTGGTCTGGAGGAATACCCTCCTTGTCCTGGATCTTTGCCTTCACGTTGTCAATCGTATCTGAACTCTCAACTTCAAGTGTGATGGTCTTTCCAGTTAGTGTTTTGACAAATATTTGCATTCCTCCTCTCAAACGAAGTACAAGGTGTAGGGTGGACTCTTTTTGGATGTTATAATCAGCCAAAGTCCTACCATCCTCAAGCTGCTTTCCAGCAAAAATCAACCTTTGCTGGTCAGGGGGGATACCCTCCTTGTCTTGGATTTTTGCCTTAACATTGTCAATGGTATCAGAACTCTCAACCTCGAGAGTTATGGTTTTTCCAGTAAGGGTCTTAACAAAGATCTGCATCTGCAATGCAACAACAGAGATAAGCCTAATTAGTTATATTATCCTCTCAGGGAACCGATATAAACTGAAAGAACAGAAACACAATTAAGCATCTACACCCAATTTTCAGCCCATGAGGGAATTTTCTCCATAATAAGAAGACAAAGTGTGAAAACCATAATATCATATCATAACCATGCATGAATGAAACCTAATCTTGGTGAAATAAGGTAGAAGTTCATATGTGTAAATATTGCATTGAAACATTGCAATGTTCAAGATTTATCCATAACCACGCAATGAAGCATTGGTGAAATAATGAGTTGTGATATAACACTTTTATTATGCTTTCTATTATCAATGCAAAAAGAGTAGAAATAATTCTCATAACCTCCAACTCTTGATACTCTCTTGTATTTTTTTCTTAGACAGGTAAATAAGTTGTGGAACAAATTTTGAGAGCAAATTCGTTCTCAAAATAACTCTTAATACTCTCTTGTTAATCTTAATTTTGGAAGCAAACTGTAGAATTGATGAGAAGCAAGTTTACCATATCAATTAGGCATAAATGTTTTACATTGTTGTTATAATATGATTATGCTTAGCGATATAGATGTTCTTAACATAACTTGTTCCCTAAAAACAGTGGAATGCTCTTCAAATCTCCATGAAATACCAATTATTTTGTTGCAAATAAAAAAACTGTTTGAATCTTTGTTGAACACTCTCATAAACCAGACGATCAAGTTTAGAAGCAAAGTCAAAAAGTAAAATTTTGAATTGAAAAATTTTATGTTGTAACATGAAGACCACTTCTATTAAAGTGAGTTAGAAATTTTCATTGGGTTATGACCTCCTCTAAGATTGGATCATTACATTCAACTCTCTCTGGCTTACAACAGAACTCCATTTGTCTACTTCAACAGCATTGCTATGATTTGATATCAGCATGAGAATGTAAATTTACTGATCATATATCATTTCAGCTTGCAATTAATGTCCTACCAACAAAAAGTCAGTATTTAATCACCAACTAGACATGTCTGCTTCCTAATTAGGCATTAAATCTAAATTCGCTCTTCCATTCTTTTTCCTTTAAATTTGAAAAGAAAAAAAATGCAGTATTGCCTTCCTGTCACTTTAAACAACTGTGAATTTATATAAGACATCAAGTTCAGACTTCCACAACACCCAACATAAGTTTCTATAATTTTCTTCAATCACCAATAGTTTCATATCATCATTAGATCCTATGATAGGATGTTCAATATTTACTATTGCTGAAGATGTCTTCAAATTTTTCATTTAAACAAATATATTTAGTGGTTAGCTAGGCATCATGGATAAAGGGTTTTAGCTTTCAGGTCCAAAACGATAGCGTTTTTGATAAGATACTCCAATATGGTTAACTTGATCCCAAACCTATGAGAACAAAGCCAAACAGATCGCTTGCATGTTCAACACAAAGCATCTTCTTTATATCCCTTAAAAAGATGAAGCCCTTTACATAGAGAGGAACACCCAAACACAAAAATCTGGTATTTTTCAAAAAAAAAAAAAAATCCAACTAAGAATTCCTCAAAAACCTATTAATCTATCAGCACAGAAACCATTAGAAATATTCCAAAGCTGCAAAATCAAACAAACAACAATGAAAAAAAAAGGAACGATAAATCAAAAGAACTCCAATCATATTGTTGGTGTAAAGATCTAATCATACCAGAACTGAATTGCACAATTGGAAACGTCAAAACCAGGAGTAAACGGTTTTATGTTCTTGAAGAATCAGATCATGATTTTGAACAAATCACCACATAATACCCTAATAAAGCCAATGAGAACATACAAAATCCGAAACACAAACAAGAATTGCAATCAAATAAAATCCCTATCCAAAACCCTAACAAATAATCAAAAATAAGCCACGAGCAAAGTAGATAAACCCTACCAAAAACCTAAAGAAGCACAAATGAACAAACATCAATAGAACAAGACAAGAGACAAACCCTAACCTTGACGAAGGATCGAGATTATGAAGAATACAGACGCCGAATCGGAATGAGAATGAGATGAGCATGAGAGAGTTTCGTAGTTATAGGCTTTCAAGGTAAAGTCGGTTAGACTTTGGCCAATAGTACTCCTCCACGTGTCGACGCCATCCTTGACTTGGCTGTACCCCTTCTTATGGCTAAGCTTGGCAAGTGGGTTACAATTTTTCCATTTTATTAAAAATTTGAGCTAATAAGGAAATAACATTCTGTTTGATTTCCCACTATTTTTCTATTTTCAAAAATAGAAAATAATAGCACTATAGATTTTTTTTTATTTTTTATTTGGAAATTTATCTTAAAAAGTATTAAAAATAATTTTTAATAATTTCTTTCTAAGGTAAGAGTTATTGTAAAAAATTGAAAGAGTTACCATGTAAAAGAATATATCCAAATAAATACTAATACGAGAAATTTATTTTGAAATTTATTTTGAAACTTATTCAAAAGTAAATTTAACAAAAACAAAAATCACATTATTTTTATTTTTTGGGTTCCTAATCTTATTTACCTTAAGGTCTTTTTCCTAGAGATGTAATTTGGGTAGGTCAGCTTAACCCAACTTGATGGGGTTGAACAAATATTTCAATATGCAAATTGAACTTAAGTTTAGTTTTTTCAATTTAAACTAAATTTGAATTATACTTGAACCAAAATTCAAACAATTTTTGTGAACCGGACTTAATGTTTTATTAACATTTATAATGTTTATTATTTTGTACAGTAATAATCATTTTTTTTTTAAATATCAAATTATAATTATATTATATCTTTTTCACAAAAAAGATATATAAATTTATTTTTACTTTTTTATTACTATTTTAAAATTTTACCCTTTTTACTATTTAAATTTTAGTATAAATAATAATAATAAAAACTTTTTTAAAAAATACTACGGATCGATTTTGAATAATGCAAACTAATTAACTTGAATTTAACCTAAGCTTAATACGATCAATTCAGATTCAACTAAAACATAGAAAAATGATATTGTGTTGAGTTTGAGTTGAATACCTCGAGTTAGAGGTCAAATTTAATTAAACTTTGATCGATTATTTCTTAATTCAAACTATACTCGAATTAGCCATCAACATTGACCAATTAGCCCAAGTTATAGTCCTTCCTTTTCCTACAACGGGAAAGGTCAAGAAAAAACATATTCTACCCTATTGCAAATAAATAGAATATTAGTCTATTGAAGCAAGCAAATACGTGACGTTATTTTTGGTTCATTTACATTATTATCGGGCTTGAATGCATTCGAGAAGACCATTGACCCAATGATGTTGAGCTAGTCAATCCCAATAACATCCACGAAGGCTCTAAGGCTGGTGTAATTAGAAGTGTAAATTTTGGGTTCAGGATTTGGGCAAAGTCTGACTTTTATTTTTTAATTTTTAATTTTATTTAGATATTATTTAACCAATCTTTAAATTAAATTATAAATTATAAGAACTATAAAATAAACTAACAAAATTATAAAATATAAATCAAAACCAACAAATAAATGTGTAATAAACATTTTTGCATCATATTTATAGTGAAATCTTGAGCTAAAAATCTATATAACAATGTTGATTATCTAAAATATTTGGGAAAAACGGGCTTTGATTTACTAATACAAGAATATATGGAAAAAGAACCTCAAAATTTTTAAATTGGTATTATTTTTATCTATTTAAAAATAATTTAAAATGCATACCATTTTTAATGAGTAATATAATTATTTCCTAAAATGCTCATTTTACTTACCATAAATATTTTTCTTCCTTTTAGATATTATTATTATTTGAGACTTTTTTTTTTTTTTTCCAAAAACAAACCTCACTTGAAAAGTTGAAACTTTTTTTTTCTATAAACAAACATCTCTTAGCAAAAGTGAGGTAGTTTGAAGAGTATAGATATTAAAAGTAGTGAAACCCTGACGGATTGTAGATGAGTTGAAGTCTGCAAGGAATAAGATTTATGGCATTTTCCACGATTTCTTTAGGATTTTTATTTTTTATTTTTACATTAGAGCAAGTTGAAGTTAATTTCAAGAACTTTGGTTGTTTAGGGTTTTTTTTTTTTTTTTTTTTTTGGTTTCATCTTCAATTTAAGAGATAGGGATATAGATAAAAATGTAATATTTTGTTGTTTTTAATTTTTTTTAACGTAAAATTCTTGATGTAATTATTGGTAGTCCAAAAAATATGTAAAGAAAAAAAGAATCTAAAACATAATAATAATAATAATAATAAAATGTCTAAAATAAAGGAAAACATTTATGTAGAAAAATCTAGTTATCAATGGATATTGATGACATAACAAATAAAAAGGGCATTTTAAGGAATAATTATATGATTCATTAAAAAATGTATCTATTTCAAATTATTTTTAAATAGATGAAGATAATATTAATTAAAAAAAAATTGGCGTTCTTTATGTCATATATTTTTTGTATTAGTGAGTCAAAACAAACTTTTGCCAAAACATTCTATTAATTTCATTAAAAATTAAAATTACAAAGATAAACTTTTACGCCATAAAGCTTTTATTATTTAGTCATATCATATATATATATATATATATATATATATATATATATATCAAATAACAAACTAAATTATATATATTAAATTAAATTACAATAATAAAAGTACATTTAATCACATTGTTATATTAAATTATATATGCTTGCACATCATTATCACTATTATCATCAATTTATATCGATAAAAATATAAAAGAGGTAATGACAATGATCATATAGGATATAAAAATTCCTTGGCTAAGTCTAACCCATAAAATTTCAAGCAGGCTTTTTTGGGCTTAGATTTTTTTTTTTTGGTAGGTTCAATCAAGTTTTGAGTTATTGGGTTTTTTACATCCCTAGGAGTAGTGGTTAAAACATGGTCATAATTCCATGCATAATGACAATTGGTTAATGTATTTGACCCATGATTTAAAAGACAATTAGAATATAACATTATAAAAATTAGGGTCAATAATAAAAGAAACATACCTTTTTCTTCAATAAAAGATATTATGTACAATTTTTTACTCCTACACTTTGACATAATCTATGGGAACAAGATATGAAATACTAGGTATCCTTTGGGACAAACTTAACCAGTGATGAAACAGTCGAATTCAACTATTTCTAATAGCAAATTCGGATGTCTTTGCATGACAAATACTCTCATATGATTAGAATGTTGTCATCTATCGCTTATTTCATCATTGGAAAGTTAACCAATGTTCCAAGTTTTGCAACAAAAGCCTAAGAAATTTGCTCTAGATAGGCACAAGCTTAGCAACAATGAAGTAGTTTAGTTACCAGAAGTAAGATTCATATGATTAGTCTTATACTAGACTAGTTGACAGATGTAGTTATAAGGTTGTAGTGACAAAGAAAAAGGGAAAATGGTAGGTATGCATAGATTTCACTAACCTAAATGGTGCATGCACAAAAGTTTTTTTTTTTTTTTACTAAGAATTGACCAAGTTATAGATGTCACTATGCAATAAGTTTCCAAAAAAAAAAAAAAAAAAAAAACTTATCTAAATATCTTAATCATTTTTTAGAAAGTTATAGATGCCACCATGCAATAAGTTTCCATGTATAATGGCGCATGGAAAATTATGTAGACTGATCCCTCAATTTATAAAATAGAAAATAAACCAAAAAGGGCAAGGAAGAAAACTTTAGAAATCAAAGAATTATATACAATGCTTAATCCCCCCAATTTATGCCCATGCAAAATGCTAGCTGGCGGATATCTTTCAACATCCTCCCTCAAACTCAAGATGCAAGAGTGAACATCTAGAATTCGAACACCAAAAATCTAAATGGATTGGTTGGATGTGCCTTGGTAAGTAGGTTAGTAACTTGTAACTCAAAAGGAGTGTGAGATAGGGAGATAGAAATAACATAAACAAGATGTCAAACAAAATGACAATTGATCTCAATGTGTTTTGTCCTCTCACAAAAGACATTATTCGTGCAATTCGAGTAGCACTCTTATTGTTGCAATATAGAGAATTAAACAAATGTGGTTCAATACCCATATCACCAAGTAATTGATGTAGCTAAATAATCTTAGTTGTAGTGTTAGTAATGCTTTGTTACTGGATTTATGTGTTGCCTTAATTAGGACCAAGATGAGATCCACTGTTGTATCCATAGTTATATGGATAGAAATTGAAATTTAGATAAGTTGACTTCCATTTAGACTATAAGGAGAGCTAGATATGAGAACTTAATATAGCGCTTGAGACAACAAGCATATACAATATTCAAATTAAGCATTGGGAGTAACCAAACTAAGATTTGTATGATGTTAGAAATGAGACTTGTGCTCATGATTGAGAACTCCACCATAGCATATGCTTCATACTACATGTTTTATGTGGCCATGTAAGACGTGAGTAAATAGATTTTTGCTTTCTCACCATGTAAGTTGCTATGGATAATTACATATGATTATTTTCTTTATGCCCTATGTATCCTTTGACCATGTCATAAGGCAAAGGTTATGTGTATGCTACTTCGGTATATTATCTATGGTCATGTTTGATTTCACCTAACAGGACATTACAAAAAAAGTAACTAAGCCAACATTAAGTGACATGAGGGCAAAGAGAAGACGATTTAGCTACACATTCATTTCTTGGATCACTTTTGACAATTGCATCATGGTCGTTGCAATATATTAAAAAGCAAAACACCTCTGGAAGAGGGTCAATCACTGCCTAAAACTCTTATTTATATTAGTTGTGGATGGGAAAGCTTCAAAGAGGTACTTCTGGATCTTAAGTTTCTATATTTTCTACTTAGAATTGCCATGCAATTAGATCTGATTCTGCTTTGGTTTTGGGCAAATTTTGAAAACACGAATTATTGTGACAAGCTTCTAATGCACCAATTATTAAACAGGATTGTAAGTCGTCGTTGTTCCATAAGGAATGGCATTTGGATAAAGCACATGGTTTTAATTTCCTTCCTGGCACCCAGAGGTAATACATTCTTAATTTTTTCTGTTCTTTTTAGAATACATATAATCCATCTTGTAGCTGGGAGTATCATCTTGAATGAACACTGGCATCATTCTGTAGTTGTTTAGAACATCTAGTACTATGTAACTCTGCATATTTGAAGGCACTGAACCTATGGCATAGTTTCTGATGAAGAATTGTTTGCTTTTCTTTATTCTTCAATAGAAGAGTATCTTGTAATTCAGTTAAGGAACCAATCATATGTTTCACACTTGGTGGGGAAGGAAGAAAGATTAAGTTCAACCAATACAAATGATCACCTATGGTGCTTCTGTTGCACCTTATGGGCATAATCTCCAGATCATGTGAGAACCAACTGTAAACTGACATATTAGTGGGCATCAAGTTTGTCTCCTAAACTAAGGGAGCTTTGAACATGTTTTCAGTTGTAGACTGTCCATGAAATTTTCTCTTGGGAACTTCTTGGATTAGCTAAATGCCTTAATTATTTGATGATTTCCTGGTTTGTTATCCTAACATAGGCATATAGCAATTTCCATAAGAAAGAATCTATTTCACTGCGTTTAGGGTAAAGGGGAATATGTACTAGAAATTTGAATTTATGCCATAGACGTGCATAAAATTGCATTAAACAACTTAAACTTTATCAGGCATACTTTGTTCTTAATGGAAAATAACTACCTGATTGACTTGAGCAACTTAAAGTGAATACGACATGCTAGTTCTGATGTATGCCATGATATGCACATTACATTCATTCCTTCGTTTGCTTATTAACTATTATAAATAATGTTTGGCTATGATTGCAGCATCGAGCGAGGTTTTGACTGTGTTCAAAAGGGGCCCAGGAGTAGGTCTCAAGAAAAAGAAGTCAGGAAAGAGGAAGAAGAAACCCTTGTGAGGAATATTTTAGTTACTGATGTGGCGTTGGAGTTGAAAAATGATCAATGGGAAACCCTCCTTCAGCACTTTAACAAGGTGTGCTCTTAGTACAATTCCATGCAGTTCAGCTGACCGACCGGTGGTTCCACCCCTTCATCTACAACTGCGAAACCATTGTGCGTGTTGTTTTCTCAGGACATCTACAATGCGGGCTACCTTTTCCACTCCACGAAGGGTAACTACTTGTGGCTTGGCATCTGCAAGCTCCCCAACAGTTAAATTTCTCATCCATGGCTCAGGATTCGCATCCAAGAAAGGCAGGCCTTTGAGGTGCAGTATTATCTCATAAATGCTTGGGTTGATGCAGTCACCAACACTTTTGGCTATTAGGAGGACAATCATTGTTATGGGTAGAAAGAGGAGATTGTTTGTGAGTTCAAGGAATATGACAGAGAGGAAACAGTCATCCTCATTGAACCAGCCATCAGGGAGGCTGCGCCAAGAAATGCATAAAGCCCTAGGTCAATTTTTGTGTAGGAGCACAATGCAATACCAAGAATGCATGGGCATTCTTTGACCAAACTCCAGAGGAATTGGGCCAGAAAAGAAATTGCCACATAAACATAAAGCCCTTGTATATATGTATGTTTTGTTCTCTTTTAACTCTTAACAGAAATCTTTACCTTAAGTTTTGACACCACTTATTATGCAAGTTTTAATCCCAACCATGGTTTGAAATTTTACCAATATTTCGGCAAAATATCGGAGATCACTGACGGTTGAAGCGAGAAATGGCATGGCATGGAAACTTTGAATGAGAGAGAAATTTTGGAAAAAATTGTCATGTATCGTCGAAAAATCGCCAGTTTATCAGCTTGGACCGAAATAATCGTTGAAGCAAATGAAGCCAGCCTTGCCCCGTCAAAAAATTGCCAAAATCTCGCCGAAAAATGACGATTTTCGGCCCAAAAAAAATCGACGATATATCCACATGCTTCCTTTCCTCCAATCAAGGTTGAAATGAAAGATTCTTGATCCCATGGCCAAGATCGCACTTGTGTTTTTTAAATATGATCCAAATGGTTAAATATTTTATCTAAGGCCAAGATTAAATCCAATGATTAAAATTTCGGGATATTTAGTTCCAATAATACCTAAAAAGTGGGCAGAATTTTTTTAATTATTTTTTAATTTATCTTTTATTTTAAATTTATATTTTATTTTTAAGTATTTTTCATATTTACACATTAACCCTATTTTAAAAAATTACAATTACTTCACTTTTAATTTTTTTTTTTTATATTTATCCTTTTAATTTTATTTAATTTTGAATGTTTTTTTTTTAAATATTAAAAATATAAACTTATTCAAAAATTACTAAAACATAAAAAATAAAAATAAAATTTCTAAAATTTTATAAATATATAATTTTAAATTGAAATTAATTTGAGTAGATAAATTATTAATATAATTTTTAATAAATTTAATTATTTAAATAAATTAATGTCCATCACAAATTTTTAATAAAATTTTAGAAATTAAATCTAAAATAAAATATTTTATATAAATCTTAGAAATAATTTTTTTTTTTTTTAATTTTTGAAACAAATGAATATAAATATATTGAAGGGATTTACCATAATTTTTTTCTAAAAAAATTTAGTAATATTATTAGAATTTTTAATATAGACTTTTTTGGATAAAATTTAAATTTTTTGAAAGTATAATCCAAATTAAAGTCAAATTAGAAAATTTTTTAAAGGGGTTTAAGACACTTTACCCCCCAACCTATAGCGTGTTTTGCACATTGACCCCTTGATTTCAAAATCGAGCAATGTACCCCCAACCTTTATAATTGCATGCAATGTACATTTTTTGAGAGACGATGTTAATTTTTTTAACAGAAAGGCATGTGTTCTCCATGTGATCGAGGGCAAAATGTTCAATTTTTTGGGTTTATTACACTTTACCCCCTAACATATAATGTGTTTTGCACATTGCCCCATTGAGTTTCAAAATCGAGCAATATACCATTCATCCTTTATAATTGTATGCAATGTGCATTTTTTGAGAGATGACGTTATTTTTTATTTTATAGAAAGGCATGTGCTCTTCACATGACCAAGGGTAAAATGGTCAATTTATAAAACCCTAACCAGTCTGCCCTCCTCTTCCTTCGTTCTTGTTCTTTTCTCTTCACTCTTTTTCTCTCCTCCCCCAATTGATGACTGCATCTCTTAAAATTTCAGCCTTGAAACCTAACTATGGTAAGTATTCAAAGATGGGCTTTGAGGAAGGATGTGATGAAAACAAAAAAAAAAAAACCCAAATTTCAAACCCAGATTCCATTTTATTCAAACCAATAGCTCCTACAATTCAACATAATCGAGTTTATGGCTATAAGAAGTTGAAAATCCAACTTCAATGTCCAAGCTCCAAACCCTTTAAAAGATAGAATTAAAAGAAAGAAAGAAAAAAACACTTCAATTTGGTATGATTACCGATCACAACCAAAGATCCAAAAAAACCAAGCTTTTTGAAAATACCCAAACCAAGAATTTGGAAGACTCACATCACACAATTCTGCAAATTTCTTGACAAAAATCTTAGCGAAACCAAAACTTTTCCTTGGTGGGTATCTTTTTATAGGTGAAAAATTGATATCCAAATGCTTATCTAACATAAACCACAGTGGAAATAGGAAGGAGAGAGAAATGGAGAGAAGAAAAAGAAAAAGAACAAAGAAAGAGAAGACTGGTTAGGGTTTTAATCAAAATGACATGTGATCATGAAATTTATGGCGCCACAGTAATTCCTTAAGTGGAATATATATATGCTCTTTTTAAGGTTGAGTATGTCATTTGATCACATAATAAGTAGGATTTGTAACTCAAGGTTGAAGAGACAATCTTAATAGGTGATAGCACTACTTTATTAGATTATGGATATCAGTTCATGGGGAGTCTGCATGCAATGAATAGTAGGTCACAGATCCTAAACTTTGTCTCGTTGTTATTTACATAAGGTACTGGAGTGCAATTGATTCTCTTTA
Organism: Vitis rotundifolia; assembly: GCA_030254885.1. NCBI lineage: Eukaryota > Viridiplantae > Streptophyta > Magnoliopsida > Vitales > Vitaceae > Vitis > Vitis rotundifolia. The sequence continues at coordinate 9,207,370 of CM058164.1, read as the reverse complement.
GTGGAATGTTGAATCAACTTTAAAATTGAATTCTAAAGGAGTCGGTACTCCTATGGGTCCCAATGGTCTCCGCTTTGAGCTCATATACCATGATGACACAATTTATGAGAGTTGAATTGTCTCTAAGTTCACTTTTATGCATATGAGTGTTTTGGTAATTATGTAAGGTTGCACAAGGGATAATGAACAAGGTCTTTGAATTTGGCTAATTGGTTAATTAAATGACTAGATTAATCAATCAGGTTTGGACTAGATTAAATAACCCAAGCCTTGGTAGGCTTAAGTCACTTAAACCTAGTAGGAGAACCTTATAAATACCCTCTTAGAGAATAAGGTTTCACTTTTTTTGTGAGAGCCGTTTTCCACCTCTAGAGATAGAAAAAGAAAGAGAAAGAGAGAGTCATAGTTTCCTCCCTTCCAAAGCCCACACTTTGAAGTATCAAGATCGTGGTTCGAATCATTAGGTAAAAGATCTTGGATGTACGAGGTCTTCAGGCATTTTCACTACTAGAAATTGATATAGGAACATCCAGATCTAGGTATGAGTACTACATCTCAAAATCTTTATTCTAATATGGTTTTTATAGCTATATGTTTTTACTGTGATAGATTTAGAAATGCCTAGGATAGTTTGCATGCACCCTACGAGATCCAAGGTATGAGAATGAAGTAATCTAGGGTTCCCAACACATGTTTTGTCACATCATAGGACTAGGCAATCATCAAGACTCAATTGGTGCCCTTACTCCCAATCTTTAGATGCCATGAGAACCAAAGCCCTTACACTCATGTTAAGGATGTTGAAAAGATTTGCTTGACCTTCTAGGAAGCACATTTGTCTCTAGACATGCTATAAATGAAGCTTTTCCTACCCACTTTGAAGGATCAAGCGAAATATCAAAAAATATTTCAAAAAGTAAAAAAATAGGATGTAACATGTAATGATTAAAATATTGGTTTTTACATAAATATAAGTAGTTAGTTATAGTTATATCAAGATATATCAAAAAAATTTGATGAAAATTTTGACAAAAAATATTGAAAAAGAAACTAAAAAAATGAAAGAAACAATAATACATACATACATACATACATATATATATACACACATATGAATATATCTAATTTGGATGTATTCAATGATAAAAAAAAAAAAAAAAAAAAAAACAATGATGATATATGTATGATCTTTTAAATTTTATTTGTAAATTTATATTTCTCATAGATTTAATTAATATATAAAAAATGTAAAAAAAAAAAATCTTTAACAAAATTTTGATAATGATTTTTATATTTTTAACTATCGGTTAAATAGAATTTAAAGATAATATCATTAATATTAATTTATTTGTTAAAATTTTATTTTAATATTAATCATGCATTATCTCAAAAAGCTAAAAATTAATTGTGCCTTATGAACAACACATATAACTGAGAGAAAACGTACAAGAGAAGGGATCCATTGGTCACTATTTTCGCTAATATCTATCGAAGGAAATTTTCTTTTCTCTTTACAATCCTAAATAACGTTCACTTCTATGTCATAACAATAAAAGGAAAAAAAAATTACCTATTGAAAGATAAATGAATTGTTGTATTTGTTGGTTTTCAATATCGAATTCTATTTGCCCTTGACCAACCTAGCACAATTTCACAAATTTAGTCTGATTTTATATTATGATATCTTAGAAAGTTTTCGTAATTTCATATCTAAGAACTACCCAATCCCACTCTGCCCCATTTATTTTATTTTCCCTCTTTTATCTTATTCATTTTAGAATTTTTTTTTTTTAACCTGAGTATTATTGCTTTGTTTTGTACATATTTGTTTTAAGTTTTTCTTTGGGTTACCAAAAAATTTATAAATGATTGAGCTACATTCATTTTTTAAAAATAGGATTTCTAAAGGTAGGCTTTGGAGTTACATTCTATTTATTCACATAGGGTTATGTTTGGTACATTGAAATAGGGAAGGAGAATAAATATTTTGTTATATTCTTATTTCTTCTTGTATGAATGAGTTTGGTGATTTCAATTCTTATATTTGGATGCACCTGGAAATGTAATGTTAGAATGATCAAACAATCATTTGTATAGAGGAATTCCAGAGTTTTGGAATGGTTTACCTTACCTCTATGCCATAGACATGAACAACAACAATTTATCTGGTGAGCTGCCAAGTTCTATGGGTTCTCTAAGATTCCTTAGATTCTTGATGATAAGCAACAATCATCTTTCTGGCCAACTTCCTTAAGCTTTGCAGAATTGCTCAAGCATTCATACTCTTGATCTTGGAGGTAACATATTTTCAAGAAATGTTCTAGCATGGATAGGGGACAGGATGCCTAACTTGCTTATTCTACGCTTACTATCAAATTTGTTCCATAGGAGTATTCCGTCACAATTGTGCACTCTTTCTTCACTCCACATACTGGATCTTGGAGAAAATAGTCTGTCAGGTTTCATTCCCTCTTGTGTGGGGAATTTGAGTGGCATGGCCTCTGAAATCGACTCTCAATGATATGAAGGCGAGTTGATGGTATTGAGGAAAGGAAGAGAAGACTTGTACATGAGTATTCTTTATCTGGTTAATAGTATGGACTTGTCACAAAATAACCTATTTGGAGAGGTGCCTGAAGGAGTAACCAATCTTTCAAGACTTAGCACCTTGAACTTGTCTGTAAACCATTTGATAGGAAAAATACTAGACAACATTGGGAGCTTATAGAGGTTAGAAACTCTTGACTTCTCAAGGAACTAGCTTTCAGGCGTAATCCCCTCAGGTATGGTTGTTAATCTCTTTATTCTCCATTATCACCCAAACACGGATACAGGATATATTCAACAACATGCCTTGATCACCAGAAAAGGGAACCAACCTGAATCCATTTTGTTTTTGTTGAAGAGATACGGATCTTCTAAGGGTGTAGAGGGTACCACCTTTTTCTGTATTCTCTCTGGTGATGGGAGCGAGAAAGAACAAGTTCTGTTCCGATTTCAAAAGATATGATATACAAAATGAACAAACCCTTAACCTTTTATACCCTCTATGCCTTAGGGACCATACCCTTTGGGCTATTGGGCCTTCATGTGTCTTAGGCCCATCATCTAAGGCCCGTGATAGCATTGGTCTCTACACATAAGGTGGCCTATACTATAGAAAACTGATACAAAACAAATATGAAAAGGAATAGCTTAGTCATGAACCATTGTCAAATATGTGTGAGTTATCTTAACAATCTCCCACTTGGACCGCATATATTAAAAAACAATGTTCATGATAGTACTTTATTGAGCTTATCTTGTTATTCTATTTAAATATTCTTAAACAATCCGATCTACTAATTATGTTAACACAGGATCAAAGCGGCCTTCGTTAATCATAGTTATAACTAGACCCATCAATGATCACAATATTAACAAAATTAGCAACATGGATCAAGTATGGATGTGTAACATAGAAATTACATAGAATGTGATCTTTAATATGTCTATTTCCAATTGGTCCCACTTCATGACTAAAAAATAGTCAAATTCCACTTTCAACACTTGATGCTAAACTGCTTCTGAAAGTCATCATTTCAATTCAAAGTATTCAAATACAATAGTCTTTAAAATCAAGGTTTGTACAGATAACACAAACATAATATCATATCAAGAAAACAAACACAAAATCTAAATACAAACTCCCACTATACTAGCACATCATCAATGTGTACAAGAGCCATATGTATGACATGCTCATGATATACTTAGGGTGGCAAACCCTTAGTGAGCGAATCCGTAATCATGGAGTTTGTGCTTATGTGTTCAATCTATACTTGAAGACTCTAAACTCTTTCTTTCACAACCAAGAACTTGATGTCAATGTGTTTGGATTTTGACGAACTTCGGTTGTTCTTAGAATAAAATTCTAGGGCCTTATTATCACAGTTGATTCTCAATGGTTTCTTAATCTCATCAACGATTCACAACTGAGTGACAAAATTTTGCAGCCATATCCCATGGTTTGATGCCTCGTAGCAAGCTATGAATTCTGCCTCCATGGTGGAAAAAGCAATAAGCGTTTGTTTAACATTTTTCCATGATACTGCTCCTCCAGCCAACATGAAGATGTAGCCTAAAGTAGATCTCCTATTGTCAAGACATCCCGCAAAATCGAAGTCCAAAAATCCCACGATCTCTAAATGACTAGATCTACGGTATGTGAGCATATAATCTTTAGTTCTTTGTAAATACCGCATAACCCATTTTGCCTTTTTCCAGTGATCCATACCTAGGTTACTCAAATATTTGCCTAACATTCCAACAATGTATGCAATATCCGGACGCGTACAAACTTGTGCATACATGAGACTTCCTACTGTCGAGGCATAGGGAAACCTCTCCATATCATTCTTCTCAAGTTCATTTTTCAGACATTGGTGCAAACTAAATTTATTGCCTTTTGCCATAGGCGTGTCTCCTGGTGCACAATTGCTTATGCCAAATCTACACAACACCTTATCGATGTAAGCCTTTTGTGATAGCCCAAGTATACCTCTTGAACGATCCTTATAGATCTGTATACCCAGCACAAAAGATGCATTACCAAGATTCTTCATGTCAAATTTACTAGATAAAAATCGCTTGGTTTCATGCAAAAGTCCCACATCACTACTTGCAAGTAGAATATCATTGACATATAACACCAAGATAATGAATTTTCTCCCACTAAACTTGAGGTATATGCATTGATCAACAGTGTTCTCCTTAAAACCAAATGAAGTAATCACCTGATCAAAATTTTGATACCATTGTTGAGATGTTTGCTTTAAACCATATATGGACCTTTTTAATCTGCATACAAGTTGTTTTGAATCATTAGACTCAAAGTTCTCCGGTTGCACCATGTATATTGTCTCATCAATGTTGCCATTAAGAAACGCAGTTTTAACATCCATTTGATGCAGCTCTAAATCATAATGAGCTACAAGTGCCATGATGATTCTAAAGGAGTCCTTTGACGAAACCAGTGAAAAGGTCTCCTTATAATCAATGTTGCCTTTTGAATCCTACTTAGTCTTAAAAATCCATTTACAACCAATCGGTTTTACACCTTCAGGCAACTCTACTAAGTCCTAAACACCATTGTCTTTATTGATTTCATCTCATCCTTTATGGCTTCTATCCACTTTTTAGAGTCAGAACTTTGTTTGACTTGACTAACTAAAATTGGATCGTCTTCCAAACCCATGTCAAACTCTTGTTCCTAGAGATATACAACATAATCATCTGAAATTGTACTTCTCCTTTCTCTAGTGGATCTCCTCAGTGGCAATTGTACTTGAGGTTGTTAAGTTACCTCTTCATGAACTTGAAACGGTTCCATAACTTGAGCAAGAGGAATCTCAGGTGTGTCTTGAATCTCTGTTCTTGACTATACATTCTAAATAGTATCATCAAACATAATATGACCATGTTCAGTCATAATAATAGGAATACTAACAGATTCCTCTTCAAAGACCACCTTTCTTAATGGCTCTCTCCCACTTAACTCAACATCCTCAATAAACTTAGCATTGCCCATTTCAAAGAATGATCTTGTTGAGGGGTCAAAAAACTTGAAACCTCTCGACCTTTCAGAATACCCTACAAAGTAGCAGCTCACTATTCTGGAGTCCAATTTCTTTTCATTAGGCTTGTAAGGCCTAGCTTCAGTCGGACAACCCCAGACATGCAAGTGCCTAATACTAGGTTTCTTGCTAGTCCATAGCTCATATGGGGTTTTGGCTACTGCTTTGCTTGGGACTCTATTCAAAATGTAAACTGCAGTTTTGACAGCTTCGCCCCAAAGTGATTCTGGTAAGGTGGAATGACTTATCATACTTCTTACCATATCTTTAAGAGTACGGTTTCGCCTCTCTGCTACACCATTTTGGTTTGGAGTCCTCGGCATGGTGTACCGAGGAACGATACCACACTCCATCAAATATTTGGCGAATGACCCTAGACGTTGTTCACCGGATCTGTCATATCTACCATAATATTCACCTCCACGGTCAGATCTGACGACCTTTATTTTCTTGCTTAGTTGGTTCTCAACTTCAACTTTAAAATTCTTGAACACATCCAATGACTGAGACTTCTCATGAATCAAATAAAGATAGCCATTGCGTGAGTAATCATCAATGAAAGTGATAAAATATTGTTGTCCATTCCAAGAAAGAGTAGGAAATGGACCACAAATGTCCGTATGTATCAATTCTAAGACGTCACTGCACCTATTGGCATCCTTTTTCTTCATATTTGTTTGTTTACCCTTAATGCACTCTATACAGACTTGAAAGTCTGAGAAATCAAGTGGATCAAGAATTCCTTCTAACACAAGCCTTTGAATTCGTTGATTTGAAATAGGACCCAAACGTCTGTGCCATAACATTGATGAATTCTCATTTATTAATTTTTGCTTAATGCCATAATTACTTGAATGCAAGGTTTCATTTCCATTAGAGGTCTTTGAATTCAATTTGTATAATTTGTCTGTTAGACTACTTGTACCAATAACATTTGAATTTAGATAAAGACTAACCATTCCATTTCTAAATGAACAATAATATCCACATTTGTCCAGACATGAAACAGAAATTAAATTTCGTCTAAACGATGAAACTACAAAAGTCTCTTCCAAATCCATAGTACATCCAGAGTCTAACTGTAATCTAAAAAGACCAATCGCCTTGACTGCAGCCTTGTTGCCATTTCTCACATAGATGTATCTTTCTCAGACTTTCAAGTCTATGAAATCAAGTGGATCAAGAATTCCTTATGACACAAGCCTTTAAATTCGTTGATTTGAAATATGACCCAAACTCTTGTGCCATAACATTGATGAATTCTCATTTATTAATTTTCGCTTAATGTCATAATTACTTGAATGCAAGGTTTCATTTCCATTAGAGGTCTTTGAATTCAATTTGTATAATTTGTCTGTTAGACTACTTGTACCAATAACATTTGAATTTAGATAAAGACTAACCATTCCATTTCTAAATGAACAATAATATCCACATTTGTCCAGACATGAAACAGAAATTAAATTTCGTCTAAACGATGAAACTACAAAAGTCTCTTCCAAATCCATAGTACATCCAGAGTCTAACTGTAATCTAAAAAGACCAATCGCCTTGACTGCAGCCTTGTTGCCATTTCTCACATAGATGTATCTTTCTCAGACTTTCAAGTCTATGAAATCAAGTGGATCAAGAATTCCTTATGACACAAGCCTTTAAATTCGTTGATTTGAAATATGACCCAAACTCTTGTGCCATAACATTGATGAATTCTCATTTATTAATTTTCGCTTAATGTCATAATTACTTGAATGCAAGGTTTCATTTCCATTAGAGGTCTTTGAATTCAATTTGTATAATTTGTCTGTTAGACTACTTGTACCAATAACATTTGAATTTAGATAAAGACTAACCATTCCATTTCTAAATGAACAATAATATCCACATTTGTCCAGACATGAAACAAAAATTAAATTCCGTCTAAACGACGAAACTACAAAAGTCTCTTCCAAATCCATAGTACATCCAGAGTCTAACTGTGATCTAAAAAGACCAATCGCCTTGACTACAGCCTTGTTGTCATTTCTCACATAGATGTATCTTTCACCATCAGTTGGTATTGGGCTCCTTAGGCAACCCTGCATCGTGACACTTATGTGAGTAGTTGCACCCGTATCTATCCACCAAGTATCAGTAGGCATTATAGCTAAATTAATTTATGAACAAACAAAGTTGAGAAGTGTACCTTTCTTTTCACGCCAAGTAGCGTATTTGGTACATGTCTTCTTCATATGACCAGCCTTCTTGCAAAAGAAACAAGTGATCTTCTTATCTTGTTTCTTCTACACCTTGTGCTTTGATGTCATAGAAACTGTAGTTTGTTTTCCTTTATTGTCCCTCTTTCTTTTCTTGCTAGTACCATATCCCTGAGATGTGGAAGCCAAGTGAGCACTTTCTATCTTCTCTTGTTTCAATCTTTCTTCCTCTTATACACACTAAGCAATAAGCTCATTCAAAGTCCATTTTTCCTTTTGTGTGTTGTAACTGATTTGAATGGACTGAATTGTGTAGGCAGAGAGATCAAGACCAAGTGCACGAGTATGTCTTCCGACAACTCTAACTTTAATGCCTTGAGTCTAGTCACAAGATTAGACATTTCCATAATGTACTCCCTTATATTCTCTTTTCCTTTGTACCGCATGGAGACAAGCTTACTAAGAATAGTGTTTGTCTCAACCTTTTCGTTTGCAGCGAATTGGTTCGCTATCTGGTCCAAGAATGTCTTGGCTAGGGTTTCCTCAAGTATTGCACCTCTTATAGCTTTTGGAATTGAGTGTTTCATTGTCATTAGACTCATGCGATTGGATCGCTCCCATTTTTCCATAGTAGACCTTTACTCAGCAGTGCTGGCACTAGTAAGGCCTGAAGGGCGATCCTCTCTTAATGCATAGTCTAAATCCATGCACCCGAGCACGATTATAACATGCTCTTTCCATTTCTTGAAGTTTGTGTCATTAAGCACATGAATGTTATTGACATTTGCAGATATAGAAGATGTTGAATTCATAATAATAAAGCTCACAATCAATCACATAAACATCATACATATATGAATAAATAAACATCCACTACTACAAAAATTGAAAATAATGACGCTTGAATCCTTGATGTTTTTCAAAACCATCATTATTTATATTATAATATGAGATTTGATGGCGCTTTTTAGAACCGTCATTGTTTAATCTAGTATTTTTCAATCCATGGCACTTTTTAGAAGCGTCATCATTTGATAAGGCTTATTTAGGCATTGTTTGCTATATAATGGCACTTATTCGAAGTATCATAGCATTAATCCAATACCTTAGCTTTTAAAAAAAACGTCATTGAATTATGAGTATAAATATACCCCTCCAAAATATTGGCCCCTTTACACCATCTCTCACCCACCAAACATTCCCTCCACCATTTCAAAACCCCCAAATACTTAGACCAAAATCACCAAATGTACAAGGACCGAACGAGAGCTATAAGAGACTTGGCAGTGGGTCATCATCACAAATCCTTGTGATATCCTTTATTCCCAAACCCCCAGTTTCCCAAAATCTCCTTTATCACCATCATCGTCACCATCATAAAGAGAAATTTTCAATTGTCGATGTCTACGATAAACACTGGAATCCTTTGATACCTTTGCGACTCCCACCTTTTGGTGGAAGAAGTTGTGGTTATTCATATATAAGCACAACATTCCTCGATCTCGAAAACCTAGAAGGGGATTTTCAGGCTAGAGCCATTGTAAGGTACTCATTATTATGGTTATTGACATGGGTGACAATTATAGAGTTCTTGATCTAGTTATTATGGGCAAGGGTTGGGGTGGCCATGGGGCATCATCTTGCCTAAATCCATAGGAAAGAGTATCGCATGGGTTGGACTGTTGTTGTGGTTCATGGTAGAGTTGGCCCTAATTGGGGCTGATCTCTATCAGGTGATTGTTGGTTGTGGGTTTTTGCCGCTTTAAGTTGGAGTTGTAGTTACTGCATCTGATGGGTAAGTCTTTTCATTTTTTAAATTGCACTTTATTATCTTGTATTTTTCAATTGGTTTATTAAATTTAACCTTTCATGAAATGTCAATGTCTTTAATCTCAGTGTTATATATTTTAGATTTTGAATAGATTTTGTTAGAGTTGTAGGTTTTTAATTAGATATTTTAGAATTTTTTTTAAGGTCTTTTAGACCTCTTAAAACAGTCATTATCATCTCATCATAAATATGTTTTATGATTTTTCATTTTGTACACAACATCCAAGGAATAATTTTAAGGAGATGATATTCTCTAACAGAATTGTATTCATTGTTCTCTCTTTCACGAATGTAGCTCTGGCTCTCATTTCTAAAATTTAATTAGGAGATCTGCTTCTATTTTGGATAGAGGGAATCATAGGGTAGCCTTTGAGTGGGAATATGAAGTTGGATCTCATCATGAATTTGCTTGGTTGAGATATACAAGGCTTACATGTCCGGCCTATGTTGAAACTCTAAGAATCAGCAAGGAAAGTCACTAACAACTATTTTCCCAAGGAAATGGTCAAGCCTCCTACCTGGTTAATTAGGCATTCAATCTCTTTTCTATTTAGGTCATTTGACCTACTTATGTTGGATTTCTTGTTTTCCAATGATTTTGTTTAGAAGGAGGCATGCATTAGAGTTGTTAATTATTTTTTGGATGCATGGCATTAGAGCTGTTAATTATTTTTTGCCTATCAAAAAGAAAAATAAAACATTTAGAGCCCATTAGTGAGTGGTTTTGAGAGAGTTAGAAAAACTTTCTAATACTTAGAAGCACTTTGTTATAGAAATTAGGCATTTAACAAAATTTTGAAAATCACTTCTAAAATTCTAGACAATCACTTCATAGGTGATTTGATTCGTCCCCAATTGGTGTTCTGATTGATTCAACTCAATCAACTGATGTGCTTTGATTTCAATCCTCAGACGGGAGTTATCAACAAAATTTATAAACCTAATTCACCATATACTAGGGTAGCATAGCTAGCATAGCATAGTGGCTCTAGGATCGTCCACAGAGATGGGTTTTCACTTCACAATTGATATTACTTCAAAGATGAATTGGTGGTTTTTCTTTCCAAGGTTAGCTTTAAAAGAAAACATAAATTTGCATGGAAATGAATGGTTTTAAGCTAACCAAACTGAAAATAACTAAAAGTAATTAGAAAGAAAGGTGTTTCTTGGGACTTCAGGTCACTAGGATCAGGTGCCATCTACAAAAGAGGAGATTCCGGTCACTTGTTTCTTTTCCTCGCGTTGGGGATTTAACATATAGTTATTTCCCGAACCGGTGTGGTACAGATGCTTACCATTAATGGTTTCAACACTAAATCCCTCTCACTGATCCATCTTGCAATGGCTCGTGCCTCTCACCTAGCATTTGCCACTCAAGGGGATCTTTAACCTTGGATTATCCTTCAAAAGCTCGCAAGAGATAACTAATGGATGTCTCCTTGGAGTCCAAAAGCTTACCAAGTGTTGGCTATTCTAGAAAATCCTACCTCTGAATCACCTCCCAAAGGCTCGCAAGAGGTAAACTAGTGCATCTCCACGGACGGAGATCACTTGCCTTACCAAGTGTTGGCCCAGGTGATTCAAAGGCGTTTTAAGTTAACTAAAAAGATAAAAACCATAAACGGGTCACACTTTCTCTTCATTAAAAATGGAAACAACAAAAACTCACCCTCATGCATGCCGGCACCTTACCTGGCTTCCTTCACCCAAGAGACAAAAAGCCTAGCCTCTCATCCTCTGAGGAAAAATCCTCAAAGGATGTTTGGCTAGAAAGAAAATAAAAGAGAAAACAAAAACGAGAAGGAAAAAGAGAGAGCAAGGCTCTGTATATATCACTAAAAACTATACAAGGTTGTCTCTGGAAAAGCTCCCGAGATATGTTACATGATTTTATTTACAACGGATGCAAGGGAATATATAGGCAAGTTTTTCCAACCTTCCTAGCTAAGGAATTCTCTAATTGGTGGATTACAAGGAGAGTTTGGGAATTTAGACATCAAATATCTAAAGCAAAAAGATCTCAAGATGTCGGTTGCAGCTATCGGGAAGCTTCAGGACACCACGGCACTGTGCAAAATGGCTGCGAAATTTCGCAGCCAAAGGACAACATTTTCGCAGCCAAAGGCTGATTTCGCAGCCGTGCAACATTCTGCCTTCAGCTTGGAGCGATCTTCTTGCAACGGCTGTAACTCCTTCATTTCAACTCCGAATCCTGCACCGTTTGAAGCATTAGATTCTTGACTTCCTGAGCTTTAAAATGGTATATAGCATGTCGAAAATGGACTTCGGGAAGTGCTCCAAAAGTGCCCAAGAAGACTGCAACTGCTGTCCCCTGTTTTGCTTCCTCTGTTTTTCCTCTCTCCGTTGCTCTTTCCTTGCATACTTTGAACGACTTTGGCAAAGGATTATGGAGCTCCAAAGCTTGGTTCTTCATGAATTTGAGCTTTCCAAAAGCTTTGCCATGGATTCCAAAGAACTCTCCTCAATCTTGGATTGCTTTGGTGATCAAATTACTAACAAAAACACCAAAACTTGCACATTTTGATTAGAATTGATTGCAAAGGTCCTTAATATGTTAATTGGGTTAAAAGGTAATAACTACTACTCAAAAGTGATTAAAAGAGTTAATTACAAGCTTACAAAATAGCATTTTTGAGTAGTAATCATGATTCTTCCAAAAATCATTTTTTTTTTTTTTTGTTATATAACATATTTACCAAAAACAATATCAAAGCATTTTTTTATTTATATCCAAACACCAAGTGATTCTCTTTTCAAGTGGTCGTAATGGAAACGTTATTAACAAAAAGTATTACAGACTAAAAGTGCTACAGGCTAAAAGCACTTTAATCAGGGTAACTCTCGAACAGATTTTTTGTTTCATGAAGGTCATCCATGGTAAATAATTTGATTTATTTCTAATTGATACACATTAATTTTTGGATTTAAATTTTACTAAAGTCATTGATTTTGTGAAATGGTAAGATAATCAATAGAGATTTTTTGATAGGTAATAATCAGTTGGGTTCTTATGTTTGAATGTATATCTAAACATGAAGGGATGCCTATCCTTAGTGCATATTACATCTTGTTGTCATAATTAGAAGCCTTAATCACATTTGTTCATAGGATAACTCTTAAAGTTTGGGATATACTTTTGCTACTATTTACTTTCTCAGTTTCCTTGCTTTCAAGAATGAAAATCAAAACAGAGAAATAAAAGTACTTTGGAGATTCTAATTCAATGTCCCTGCTTATTTAGTGTTTTTGAAGTTTCCTTAATGTTTATATGTAGAAATGGTTATGGAAAATTGATTCAAAGAGAGTTGGAAGCCCAACAGCATCTTATAGATTCTGGTTCTAGGTCATTGGGATCTTTCCTGCCAGTTGTGCCATCACATTGTAAGTTCCAGGGACAAAATCTTTTCATATAGATCTTTGGTTTCCTGACAACATATTACACTATTGGACTTCTTTTCTGGAAAATTCTATGTTTTTTGCTCATATGGTCATTGCATGTCAATCATATATTGTTATCATGTTCTCAATAACTTGACTTTTAGACCTAGAACTCCTTCAAAGCAATTCAGTGTTCCCAAATGATAATTATCTTTTCTTGCTGCTTGTTGATGAAGAACATTTGTCCACAAACTAAGATGAATATATATAACTTTCTTTTAGGCAAAGATATTTTATTGAAGAAGTGACTAATAGACGGTGTGCAACCCAAGGATACAAAATGCATATAAAGCCTGCCAATAATTTTTATTTCCTATTTTTTCTTTTCTTACTTGTGATTAAAAAATGTGAAAACTATTTTTAAAAAGTGAAATTATAAAATCTTGTTTGATGTGGAGTTTTTGCTCATGTAAAAAATTAAAAATAAATATAATTAAAATTTTATATAATATACTTGTTATGTCGTGGAATATATTATTATAAAGGATATTATTATTATTATTATTATTATTATTATTATTATTATTTAAGGTTCCTTTGAGGGGTTCTATCTGACTTTCATTGGTTGTTTCCCTCATTATCTTTCTAATACATTCTTTTTTAAGGTTTTTGGTCTTTGCTGATTTTATTCTGTATTGCATTCTCTGTACACCATCTTATTAGTAGTGATATTTCTTAGGGTGCTCATTAGATGGGCCACTGCCATGACAACACATGATTGTTTGCTGGCACTCAGTAAAACCACATGACGTTCCCCATGTATTTTATCTCACAATCATCTTTGTTTTAGGTTCCCACAAAGCCAAGAGTTTGAAATTTGTAGTTGAAAAAACATCCATTGTTTTGAAGGCAGCATTCACATCTGATTAGACTCTTTCTCTATTAAAGAAAAGTGAGTCTCTAATATCCCGATTCTCACTACTTGATGACATTCAATGATGCTTGTTCTACCCCTCAACAATGGCATAATTCACCTTGACTTGGGATGAATGCTTTACTTTTTCTCTTTAGTTAGCCATGAGGTGTCCTCAAGTTTGTTCCCTTTATTTTTGCTGCATAAGTTTAAATTTTCCTTCCACCTTATCTGTTTAAAGTTTTAATAAATATTTAAACTCCATTTCTATTTTTCATTTCTAACCTACATACCCAACTTTTTTTCTTTTTTTTACTTTTGCTTTTGCTTTTTTCTTGATATATATATATATATATATATTTTTTTTTTTTTCTTTCTTTTTTTTTTTGGTTTGTGTGTGGCTAGGGAACATCATAGGACCCTCCTTGTCTTGTAAAAGAAAACCTTGTTTAGAAAATCTTGTTGCTCCAAAACTTACTCTTCAAAAGTTTCATTCCTTTATGGAATATATAAGTAGCAGACGTCATGAAGTCTTGCAAAATTAAGTGTTCTTCAAGCCTTCTCTAGAAAATCCCATCTTCTATGAACATTAATGAAGGTCATGTTGTTTGTGTACAAGCTTGCACTTCAATATACATGGAATCCATCCCAAATCAGTTTATTGTAGAGGATATTCTTGAAAACCAGCACGAACTGAACTACTGGAAGGAAATTACTGAGGAAAACACAAGATATGTGATTAATGGTGATTCACAGTAGATTATTCACTTTTCTCTACCATTAATCTCTGGAACTAATATATACTCTATATATGTTAGTTGATGTGTCTGTTGTTATTTTCAAATGCGAGTGGTTATCTTTCTAGAATTGATTACATGCATTTTTTCCAATTAGCAATTGAAGTCCTAAGTAATGCATTTTGGTTCATCTCATCCACTGGTGAAGGGGTTTATACTCTGGCCTTAGTTGGGATATCAATTTCACCGTTCTGTATGTAAAAAAATTATAATTTTATATTTTTCATCAACTATTTGAGTCTTGACACCTCTTTAATAGAACTGTTTCACACACCTATGCTAAAAATGGGCTTGCACTCAAGCGAATGATAAGAGGAATGATGAACATAAGAGGTGGTGCCAATTTAGAATACAATTTGTGTTGCTCCATAGATCTATACAATTTATTGCTATAGTTGTTCCTCTGCTTTAGAAGTCAGAAGGCTCAACCCTACTTACATAGGATTCTGATATCACTTTAGAAGATCATGGTTGGCTACCCATGTCTCTCTATTTTCTGATCTTACTATTTCCCAATTCTCCCCATCTTCTTTTCTTTTTAACCTTGTCCTTGCTCTTCTCCACTTTCTTCACGTATCATCAAAAGGGAATTAAGTAGAGCGTCTTAGTGTTCAGGGAGACTTTGATGCTCTAGTTACTGAATGTCGGCCCCACTTTCTTATTAGGAATTATGTTGTGGCTCAATTTGAGTCATTGCCTCCTTTTCTATTACTTGGTATTTGGTAGAAAGAGATACCATTTTTCTATCAAGGAAATTCTCCTTTTCTTAGAAGCAATGGGTGGAGAACAAAATAAAGCTAATCATAACGTCCTCTTACATGAGAAGATCTTCTCTTGCACATTGTTAGTGTCATGTGACTATGGCCAGTTATGAAATATAATCTTTTAGTTTCAAAATAGAATATGGTTTGGATTAAAGGACAATTTTCACATCCAGCTATTCCTAGATTTCTTAGAAGATTATAATGTTCAGTTCACCATATATGCACTTCTCAACAAGTTGGGTTAAGTGTTGGTGATTTGATTGTATTTGACTGAAGATTTACCTTACTTATTTCTTCAAATGGAGCACACTATTTTTTCTTTTTTTGGGTATCTTTGATAATAGCATTTTTAGGGAAAAAGTGATAAAATAATTTAATGTTTATATTTAATAAATTAACTTAATAAATCTATTTACTGTTAAAAGTAAATGAAAGAGTAATAAATTTGAAAGAAATCATTTAAAAAAAAAATCATCAGCCGATAATCTCGAACTTTTTTTATCAACTCTTTATGGTACTTATCACTTTTTTCTTTCTTTGTTAGTGTTTTATAAATTTATTACTTAATGTTAGTAATATTTTTAATAGTTTTAGAAATTATTACCTTTTAATATAGCCTTTAAAATTATTACTTTTCAAATATGGGTATTTTCTCTATTTTTATTTTATATAAAACTAGGCTAAAAAAACGAAAAAGGGAATAAACAAATTCTATGTTTCAAAATTTTATTAAGAATTTTTTAAAAGGTTAAAAATGACATGGAATAAAATCAAATATAAGATCTTGTAGGAAATATGATATAAAAGGAATATAAATATTATCATGGGTGAATATTATTTATATGGATAAAATATTATCATAAAAGTATAATATAAATATTTTATTTATTAAACTAAAGATTATTTTACATAAATATATTTTTATATTAAAATAATTTACTTGATTGAATATAAACATATTAAAATAATTTACCAAACCATTTGAAAATAGAAAATAGTAAAAATTAAATTAAAATTGATAGCACAAAATTTAATTATAACCTAAAAACAATTTTAGGATATTTGGTTCAAAGGGGTATTTGGGCTTATTACCATGATTTCTTAGTTTAGATATTTAAAAGGTTAAATTATAATTTCAAAAAAATTATTATTACTTTTTTAAAATTATGAAAACTATGTTCCTTATTCATTATTGTGTGCTCCTATATTATAATATATGGTTTACAAAGCGAGTCATGCTTTACACACTAATATGTAGGTTTACATGCATTCATTTTAAGTGATGAAATGTTAATTGAATATATTGCTTAATCTAATTTATTCGCATCATTGACTATATAGAATGTTCCAAAGTATGAAATTAATTCTCAGTTATTCCATTAGGATACACTATTTATTTTTTTACATAGGCATCTAGAATTACTTTACATGTTATATTAGTTTTATAATAAAGAGATTAAAATTTTAATCAAACCAAAAAATATTGTCATCTAAAAACTTAATGTTTTCATAATTTTTATTTTAAATTAAAAAAATATATGTTAAACCATATATTAGCCCTATAATGCTTGTGAATTGTTCTCAAAAACACCAAATGCAGAAGCACTGCATATAGACAACTTAAAATTATTTAGTTCACAAAACACTATTATAGGCTAAAATTTAGACAAAAAAAATTAATTATTAAATTTTGATTGTCTTATTATTTGTTTTGTAGGATAATTACTTAATGTGTATTTAAAATTGTCAATTTAGATTAATTTGATTAAATTTGGTGTGAACCTTTTTTGTAGAAGATGTTGCTCTCTAAGTTGCGAAAAGGTTTTTAGGCCTTCATGTTAAATGTTATATATTTAAGATAAATATAATAGAATGAGAGTTATGTTGTTTTGCTATAATATTTCAATAAGTAATTGTGTTTTAATTTTACTCAACTATGCTTGCATGCAATCTTAGAGTTCCCGTTCATATATCATTGTGAGACAAAAGTTTCTGTTATTACATAGTAAAGACATTTTAGTTGTCAAAATGTGAAAATAATCATAATCTTTTAAAAATATGACATATGAGCTTTTGTTAAAAAATATTCATCATTAGAAGATGTTTATCTACTATTAAGTTATAGATATTCTTCTCCACATTTTTTTTTATGTAGGCTAATTTATTTATTATTAAGTTGTAGAATTTATATAGTTGTTGTTAGCCTTGATAGTAATAAATAAGATGAATGATAAGTATAATACAATTAGCCTCCATTTTGGATGCAATGTTGCATTAATGCTTATCAAATGGTAGGAAATGTTAATCCTTTTAACTTAACCAAAAACTTAGTTGATAAAGTATCATGGTGTGAACCTATTTATTTCATGTTACACCATATTCCCAAACCTTCCTTTGTCGATGTTGTGCATTCGATGAGGTTTATTATTACTGGGCAATGCCTAATCGAATATTTTAATGGACTATTGATATTGATGTTCTCTTGTCCCAAACTTAGTTGGTTTATTTTTTTATTTTCTTTTGGGTTATACTAAGATTTAATGGATTATTGATGTTGATGTTCTCTTGTCCCGTATTTGATTAATCTCTTGTTTTGTGTTATAACCATTGATAGTAATTTTGTTGTAATTATTCTTAGGGTCACATATGTCGATTGGTATACACATTTGTTTTCCTATTATATTGTCATTGTTATTTGTTTCTTTCTATTTCTAAAAGTGTTCACTTGTATATCTTTTTCTGAAATTGTAATTGATTTTAGTTTTTTGTGCATGTAGGTCATCTTTTTGGGAAATTAACCTTATAGTCGGATAAGCTAGCATGAGGCAATATGTTGAAGACCAAGGCATAATTAGGTTGCATGTAAAGAAAAAATGGACCATGTTAAGGGACTAAACATTAAAGTTGTGACTTTTTTTTTTTTTTTTTTTGTTATTTTAATATCTTTTACTTTTTTGTGTTTTTTATACAAGTTCTCTATCTATGATTAAATATTGCAATTTGGAAATGTATTGCCAAGTGAAAAATTAGTTGTTGTGCCTAATTTCATTGGTACATAATTTCTTTTTTTTTTTATGTGTATGCATTATTTCAATAGCAAGTGAAAAATTAGGTGCAACAATTATTAAATTAAAACTAAAATTAAACAATTATCTTCCTTGATGCTTTTACTAAGTGTCAAGGAATGAGAGCATCAATGGTGATATTTATCCAATTCAACAATGGCACTAATAAATGTGTTAATGTAGTATGAACAATTAACAATAACACTTTTTAAGCGCTAATAAATGTGTTAATGTAGTGTGAACAATTAACGATGACACTTTTTAAGCGTCAAGGTTCTCTTCAATGGCGCTTTCTAGAAGTGTTATTATAATTCGATATTTAAAATTGCTAAACAATGGCACTTATAGAAAGTGTCAAGGTTTCTTCTACTCAACAATGACGCTTATAAAAGTGTCAATGTAATCTGATATAACTAACAATGACACTTTTTTTAAGCGTCAAGGTTCTTTTCAATGGCGCTTTCTGGAAGCGTCATTATAGGCAAATACTTATTATGACAGCCTAGTAGATGACACTTTGGGGAAGCACCATTGAATGTATTTCTTGACACTTAAAAAGTGTCATGGTTAACCTTTTTTCTTATAGTGATCATACAAGATACCTAGCACAAACATTAAAATTCAGTCTTTGGACAAAATATCAACTTGTAATAGGTATCCTTTTCAAATTTAATTCATAAATATTAACAATAAAACCGAAGCAATATGCTTGTCTTTGGACTGACATACAACATACAAGATAACCTTTATATGTCACATATTTATGACTACTTTATTTATTATTATATTAAAATAATTTTCCTTTAGGCCAATTATTTTAAATATTAATAATAACATGTTTACATATTATAAAATAAATAAATTATATAATATAAGTTACTATGGCAACAAATATATATATAATTCATTTATTTTAAAATATTAAACACAAATATAGCAAGAAATAATTTAATTAAAAGTATTTATTTATGCATAAACCCATGTATATATGTATATCAATTTGATGCATAAAACCATGTATATATATGTATATATACAAGCCTTGATACTAATTAATGGGAGAAAAAGGGGCAAATATCGGAGTGAAGTGGAGTAAAACGAAGCAGAGCGATGGCATTTGCCATTCAGGCTTATCCTTTTTGTGGGTGAACGATAGGTTGGGAACGATAGGTTGGGGGGAGGGGGGGGGGGGAGGGGTACAATTCAAGGGTTTTTTTTTTGGCCCAATATTTTTTAAAGGGAATGGTCATGGGCTATTGGGCTTTGGCCCATTTTGCCATCCATTATGCCTAGAAGACTCCATCATAGGAGTGGGCCAAGGTCAATGTTGGGTCATGCAAGGAAGTCTAGCCCAAAATCATTTTTCTTTTGTTATTTTATCTAATTAACTGCAGCCCCAAACCACCATCCCCTACAGCGGCGTCATCCGTGGAGCGGCATCGGCAGTGGTATCATCAGTGACGCCAAACGGGCATTTGGAACACGCAACCAATTGGAGCAATCTTCTTCCAACGCCTGAACGGCATTCCGGACTGGAGAACGATGCCACAACGGTGTCGTAGTGCCGCTCCGATCACCAAGACGGCACCAGAACGGCGCTTCTCTAGGCGGCCTATCTCCAAAACAGCGTTTTCTCATCGCCAAACAACGTCGGCGCTAGGACCAGCATAGCAACAACCGTAGCAGTGGCGCCCACAGCGAAGCAGCACTGGCAGCAGCGCCAAATTGGTCTTTTGTGACCGCCAAACGACGCTAAGACGGCATCATCTTCTCCAATCATTAACAACACCTAGAGCGGCATCGTAAGGAGCCTACAACAGTGCCTAAAAATAGTGTTTTTCACTAGTGTGAGAGGCGCTATAGCGCGGCATCTTCAGAACGCCTGAAACAGCGCCTCAACGCCGTCTTTTGAATGCCTAAAAAGGCATTTGGAATCGACTGCAACAACGCCAAAATGGTGCTCCTCACCGGCGAATGACGCCTGAACAACATCTGGAAACCATGCTTGAACAGCCCCTGGAACAGTGCCTGAACGACCCATGGAATGACGTCTCTTACTGGCACTAAATGACGTTTAAATTGCATCCATTTTGAATGTTTCCCTCCTCTTGGATCTTTTGTTTGTGTTTATTAAAAAAGGTTTTGGTGAAAATAGAACCGCAACAAGGCTTTGATACCAATTATTAATCTCTTTATTCTCCATTATCACCCAAACACGGATACAGGATATATTCAACAACATGCCTTGATCACCTGAAAAGGGAAATAACTTGAATCCATTTTGTTTTTGTTGAAAAGATACAGATCTTCTAAGGTTGTAGAGGGTACCACCTTTCTCTGTATTCTCTTTAGTGATGGGAGCGGGAAAGAACAGGTTCTGTTCTGATTTCAAAAGATACGATATACAAAATGAACAAACCCTTGACCTTTTATACCCTCTATGCCTTATGGACCATACCCTTTGGGCTATTGGGCCTTCACGTGTCTTAGGCCCATCATCTAAGGCCCACGATGGCATTGGGCTCTACACATAAGGTGGCCCATACTGTAGAAAACCTATACAAAACAAATATGAAAAGGCGAATAGCTTGGTCATGAACCATTATCAAATATGTGTGAGTCCATATCTTAACAATGACTTCTGTGACTTCCTTGAATTACTTGAACCTGTCGTATAACAACCTGTCAGGTAGAATTCCAACAGGCAACCAGTTGCAAACCCTGGACGATCCATCCATATATGAGAACAACCCTGCACTATGTGGGCCTCCAACAACAGCCAAGTGCCCTGGTGATGATGAGCCACCTAAACCACACAGTGGGGACAATGAAGAGGATGAGAATGAGAACCGAGATGGCTTTGAAATTAAGTGGTTCTACGTGAGCATGTGGTCAGGGTTTGCGGTGAGATTTTGGGAAGTTTTTGTCACCTTAATAGTAAAAAATTCGTGGAGGCATGCTTATTTTAGGCTTGTGTATGACGTGAAAGAATGGTTGCTCATGGTTATCTCACTAAATGTAGCTCGTCTTCGAAGGAAACTAAATATGGGTTGTATTTGAATTACTTTCAGCAGTTTCTTGAAAGAAATGGAGGCTCGTATGCAATGGTGTTTGGCTTTGTTTACATTCTTGTAATATAATGAAGTATTGAGTCCAAGCTTTTACAATATCCATCTATGTATCTTGTTTTCTTCTTCCATCTTCTGGTAAACACCTTTAATTATTAGACATCGTCTCACGGACACTGCCAAGAGATAGAAAACAAAGAATAAAGACAAAAAACAAAAAATAATTTTTTAAATTTTTTTTAAACATAAGAGTGTTGACAAGATGTTTTTAAAAAATAGTATAAAAAAAACAAAGAGTTTATTTGGATGAAAGAATTTATATTGTTTTTAAAAACAATATCTCAAAGAGCATTTGTTTTTTTTTTTACTTTTTGTTGAAAGTAATTTGTTTTCAACTATTAAGGATTTTTATTTTTTTTATTTTTTGCATTTAGTTGTTTGTTTTATTTTTTATTTTTTATTTTTACTTTTTCATGACTTATTATAAATTTTTAACTAAATAGAAAAGTAAAAATATTTGACTATTTATAAATGAAAAAAAGTAACATATTGATTTTTCTTTACTTTTTAATACTTAATAGAAATAAAATATTACAAAAATAAACAATCTAATATTTAAAACTATTAAGCACTATTTAGTTTTAATTTTTATTTAGAATTAAGTAAAAATAAATAAATACCATCTTATTTTTATTTTATAAAAATTTTAGAGATTTAATTTATAATAATATGAAATCAAATTCAAGTTAAGTATTATTAAAAAATAAAAATTATGTAGAAGAGAAACAATAAAGTTGTTTTAAATTCATTTTTATTCATAAATTTCTTATATTAATAAGTTTATTATTTAAGTTTTAAATTATTTTTATAAATTAATAGACTTATTAATTAATAAATTCAATGCATTAAGTGTGTAAAAACTTATTAGTTTTAAAAACTGGTGAAACTTTTATTTGTTTTTTAAAAGTTGTTCTCCATTTCATTTTATTTTCAAAAGTTAGAAACATAAAACAATAATCAAACAATATTATGAATTTGTAAAAATTGTTTTCTACTTTTAAAAACAAAAAAAAAAAAAAAAAATTGTTTTCAAAAATCATTTCCTTCGTTTTGCTGGTGTGTTCCGATCACATTTGTAACACAAACTCTGCATGATATTTGTCTTTTGGCATTCCAGCCTTTTTCGCCTGTATACGAAGATGAAAAAGAAATGATTCAATTTCTAGTCAAAGAGGTTATTAATTATAGTCAAATTAAAAGTATTTCAGGTAATAATTATTTAACAATTGACTAGCGAGAAAAATTTGTATTTCAAGTAATTATTTGACTAAACTATTTTGCTATTTGAATCAATAGATTCAATAGCCAAGGTTCCAACATGTGAAATCATGCTCTGGCAGCAACTTCATCATCTTCCAGCGTAAGTCCAATGGCAAGCTTTGGGGAAATTGCATTTCTTCTTATATATAGAGCTTTACGGTATACTACTTCAGCAACTCGCAGACAAACATGGCTACTACCAATGCCTCTCTTCAACTTCTTTTTCTTGTCATTATGTCCTCGGGTTTTCTTTTCCATAAAACCCTTAAACCAGGCTGCTGCCATAGTGATCACCATAGGGCAGCCTCCTTTGAAACTGAGAGGGTAGCTCTTCTCAAGTTCAAACAAGGCCTTACAGATCCTTCTCATCGACTCTCATCTTGGGTAGGGGAAGACTGCTGCAAATGGAGAGGCATCGTCTGCAACAACAGGAGTGGACATGTCATCAAACTCAATCTGCGTAGTCTTGATGATGACGGAACACATGGCAAGTTGGGCGGTGAGATCAGTCATTCTTTGCTTGATTTGAAATATTTGAATCACTTAGACCTGAGCATGAATAATTTTGAAGGGACTCGAATCCCGAAGTTCATTGGTTCATTGGAAAAGTTGAGATATCTCAATCTCTCCGGTGCCTCCTTCAGTGGACCGATTCCTCCACAACTTGGAAATCTTTCCAGGTTGATCTACCTTGACCTCAAGGAATACTTTGATTTCAATACATACCCTGACGAGTCAAGCCAGAATGATCTTCAGTGGTTGTCGGGTCTTTCTTCTTTAAGACACCTTAATTTAGAAGGAGTCAATCTAAGTAGAGCTTCTGCTTATTGGCTTCATGCTGTTAGCAAGCTTCCTTCTCTTTCCGAGTTGCATCTACCTAGTTGTGGACTTTCTGTCCTCCCTCGTTCTCTCCCATCTTCCAATCTTACATCCCTTTCAATGCTTGTTCTCTCCAACAATGGTTTCTACTCCACAATACCCCACTGGCTATTCCAGCTGACGAATCTTGTGTACCTTGATCTCAGCTTTAACAATCTTCGAGGCTCAATTTTAGATGCATTTGCAAACAGGACTTCTCTCGAAAGTTTAAGAAAGATGGGTAGCCTCTGCAACTTGAAAACACTGATCCTTTCTGAGAACGATTTGAATGGGGAAATAACTGAAATGATAGATGTTTTATCTGGGTGCAACAAGTGTAGTTTAGAGAACCTGAATCTGGGATTGAATGAACTGGGTGGTTTTCTTCCTTATTCACTAGGAAACCTGTACAACTTGCAGTCTCTTCTGCTTTGGGAGAACTCGTTTGTAGGCTCAATTCCGAATTCAATAGGAAACTTGTCGAATTTGGAATAGCTGTACCTCTCTAATAATCAAATGAGTGGGACCATTCCAGAAACACTTGGACAACTTAATGAGTTGGTTGCGTTAGATATCTCTGAGCATCCATGGGAAGGCGTTCTAACAGAAGCCCATTTGTCAAATCTCACAAACTTAAAGGAGTTGTCCATCGCTAAATTTTCGTTACTTCCAGACCTAACATTGGTTTTCAATATCAGTTCTGAGTGGATTCCCCCTTTTAAGCTCCAATACCTTAAGCTGAGATCATGCCAAGTGGGTCCTAAATTTCCAGTTTGGCTCAGAAACCAAAATGAGCTTAACACTCTAATACTCAGGAATGCTCGAATTTCAGACACCATACCAGAGTGGTTTTGGAAGTTAGACTTGGAATTGGATCAACTTGACTTGGGCTATAATCAATTAAGTGGCAGAACTCCAAACTCATTAAAGTTCACTCTTCAATCCTCGGTTTGTTTGATCTGGAACCATTTCAATGGTTCTCTGCCCCTTTGGTCATCAAATGTGAGTAGCCTACTTTTGAGAAATAATTCATTTTCTGGACCAATCCCTCGGGATATCGGGGAAAGAATGCCCATGCTGACAGAGTTAGATCTCTCTCATAACTCTCTAAGTGGAACCCTTCCCGAGTCCATTGGTGAACTAATTGGTTTAGTGACTCTGGAAATCTCAAACAATAGTTTGACTGGAGAAATCCCTGCATTGTGGAATGGTGTTCCCAATTGGGTGGCGCATGTAGACCTGTCAAACAACAACTTATCTGGTGAGCTGCCAACTTCTGTGGGTTCTCTGTCCTACCTTATGTTTTTAATGCTCAGCAACAATCATCTTTCTGGGGAACTTCCTTCTGCCATGCAGAATTGCACAAACATCCGTCTTATTGATCTCGGAGGCAACAGATTTTCAGGAAATATTCCGGCATGGATTGGACAAACAATGCCAGGTCTTTGGATTCTACGACTACGGTCAAATTTGTTTAATGGGAGCATTCCTTTACAACTTTGCACTCTTTCCTCTCTTCACATATTGGATCTTGCACAAAATAATCTATCAGGATCTATTCCCTCTTGTGTGGGGAATTTGAGTGCTATGGCGTCCGAAATTGAAACATACAGATATGAGGCCGAATTGACAGTGTTGACGAAAGGAAGGGAAGATTCATATACAAACAATCTCTATCTTGTGGATAGCATAGACCTGTCCAACAATGGCCTATCTGGAGATGTGCCTGGAGGGCTAACAAATCTTTCAAGATTAGGCACCTTGAACTTGTCTATGAACCATTTGACAGGAAAAATACCAGACAACATCGGGAGCTTACAACTCTTGGAAACTCTAGACCTCTCAAGAAACCAGCTTTCTGGTCCGATTCCACCAGGTATGGCTTCTTTGACTCTCTTGAATCACTTGAACCTGTCGTATAACAACCTGTCAGGTAGAATTCCATCAGGCAACCAGCTGCAAACCCTGGATGATCCATCAATATACAGGGACAACCCTGCACTATGTGGGCGTCCAATAACTGCTAAGTGTCCTGGTGATGATAATGGAACCCCCAATCCTCCCAGTGGAGATGATGAAGATGACGATGAAGATGGAGTTGAGGCTGAAATGAAGTGGTTCTACATGAGCATGGGAACAGGATTTGTGGTGGGGTTTTGGGGAGTTTGTGGCACCTTAGTAATAAAGGAGTCATGGAGGCATGCCTATTTTAGGCTTGTGTATGACATCAAAGAGTGGCTGCTTCTAGTCATTCAGCTGAATGTAGGCCGTCTCCAAAGGAAACTGAATTTGGGAAGAAGCCAGCATCATACTAGAACAATCTTCTGAAATTAAGTTCCTTAAATAAATGAATGCTTCTATGTACTCTAGCACTTCAGCATCAGGCTCAACCTTCTGAAATTAAGTTCCTGAAATAAATGAATGCTTCTATGAAGTTTAGCACTTCAGCTTCATGTACACAACCTTCTGAAATATGAGGTTTCGAATTCCAAGTTTTTTTAATCCGCTTTGCCTCTTATTTGTCTATCTTTTGGTCACAAATTCGCACCATATATATATATATACTCACATCTCGAAGACTTGCAAAAAATAAATAAATGAGTTACCGATTCCCAGCATTGCTTTGTGTCCTATCATCTTTTCAACACAACTCTTCAGAGGACAGCAAATTATGATGGAAAATTTAATTACAAGAAACAAAAAAGGGTGCAAATATAGAATCATGGGCACGATTGTTCAAGCCAATCACCCACAATCCTGAGCCATGATTTTTGTGGCTGAATCATCGTACTACTCCAGTCTGCATCCTCAAATTTTCAGACAATTTGCATAGGTCAAACAAAAGAAATCATTGCGTCCAACACTGAATGGGTGGAAGCTCGCTTCAAAAGGAGAAACAGAAATCCACGAGACAGCCAAGCACATTATGACACATTCTATACTCCAAGCACCATGCAAAATAATGAAGTTTTGCACAAAGATCCAGAGACTAGACCTTTGTAGAGCTCCTTGGAAAATGACTTTGAAACGTGTTAAAAGCTATGCTTAACACTTGCAACAGCTTTCTTATACGTTTCAAAAGCTATTCTTTAACACTTGAAACAGCTTTCTTATAAAAATTAAGTGTTTAGCAAATTTTTTAAAATCACTTATAAAAATATAGAGAATCATTTAGAGTGATTCATGCGCAATAATTTGATCAAAATTCTTCCAAAAGTTATTTAAAAAAATTTATAATAAAATTGGTTTAATTAAAATAGCTTCCAAATGAACTCAATCTTTTTTTCTAGTCTTGTACTACTTTTTCTTCCAGTCTTTCTCCTCTTATAACTAAGATAGCTAAATGGAAGAGGGTCAGTTTCCACTACTGACCTGGGGTCAATGCTAAGGACCACAGCTTAAGATAATTAATCCTTAATTGTTCAGACTTGTAGTCAATGTTACCCAACTTACCAACTGGTCTTAGGGTCTAAAATTCCAATAGGAGGAGAAAGCAAAGTCTAATAATTTATAATGACATTCCATTTCCTTTCCCGTCTAGACTATAAGGACCCTTGTGCACTACATCATAGAATATGGAAAAAAACTAGGTCTTGCTGCAATTTAGGTCTTCACTTAAAAGGCTTAAAAAGTAAGTCCTATTGACTTCCATAGCCCTTGTACTCACGTTAAAATAAGCACTTAGATAATGAACCCATTCTAAGGGTATTGTGGAACTTTGCTCATCTGAAGAGAGTGCCCTATATTTGACTAATAATTAGCGTTTTTGTACCATCCTCGCTTGGAGGGAATAAATGCTCATCCTAGCAGACTTAGATCTCTATGATAAAACTCTCAAGATGAGACTATTCCCTTGTCCATGAGTAAATTTAATGGTCCGATAACTATCTCAAAATAATCCATTTTGTATAAAATATATCATTATAATAATAGACTTCTTTATAAAGTAAGAAAAATCACTACAATTATCTTTATAAATATTTTAAATCATGAGGAAAAAGATTATAATGAGATGGAGATGAGTTTGTAATAACTATACATGATAGATAGAAATATGGGAAAGAGTTGGAGACACTCGGTAAATTGAGGACTTACAGTTCAAGGTACGTATACATATAAGGAATAGGAAAATATGATATGTTTCAAAGCTTAATAGTATTTGTACTTTTTTTCTTCTATTTTCTAAAATATTTTGATATATCGCAATGATTTTCTCTTATCCATTTATACAAGAATGATTGGTTGAAGCACATTAAAATATGCTAGACCTTTATGCGTGGATTATTTTATCCTTATGCTTTTACACTAATATATTAGCATTAAAGTATAACCACATTAAAACCTCTTATACCTTTATATGTGGATTGTTTTATTTTTGTATTATTATACTAATGTGTTGGGATTAAAGCTTGCATGACATGTGGCATCAAAGCTAGGTAAAGATTTCTAGAAGAGTTAAAAGAGAACAAAACAAAAACATATAAGAGGATTACAAAATTAATTTTGGTTGAAAGTGGAGTTAATTGTTCTCTCATTGGAAGTTAATACAAGAAACATTTCTTTCATTACTCAAAATAAGTATAATTTCTTTTATACACTTATTGCTTCTTAAAATGTAGAAACAAGGAAATGAGTAAACAATTTGAATTCCCAGAGATCTACTAGAAGGAAAACAAGGAGTGTTTGTAGCATGCACTTGATAAGAGGGTGATGTATAAAAGATATCTCAACACATGAGGAGAGCATGATGCATAAGGAAGTCATGGTAGGAGTAAGGATCTGGTTAAGACTAGTTTCCAAACAAAAGTGCATTAAGCAGTTTCCTTCATATTAGCATATTAGTAGAGTTATGTTTTAAAAACATATATCGTAGAGAAATGAAATATTAACTCGATAGAATTTGATGCAAGATGAAGATTGATAAAAAGTATCTTGAAAATCACAGCAGCCCATGGTTTTCTTTGTTCTATATGTATATATTATGATATTGAAAGGAAAAATTTCTCCTTTTTCGCAATCATTAATCTCTATATGTTTCATAAATGATGCTTCAATAAAAGATCGAATCTATATTGACATTAATGAGGAATCCTTTTCTTATAGCCCTTCATAGATGATAAAAAAGTTAACTTTACATCATAAAATTAAATCATAGTCTCCTATAATGAAGTTTAAATCTCAATCTATGAAAAAAATTAAAATTTTACAAGAAAACTTGAAAACCTATGCTCTTATAAGGGAGCTTACAACCAAATCTATGAAGAAAATAAATAAAGAAAATATTCATCCCATTCAATCATCACACACAATAAATAAAAAATAAATAAAAAATAGTACACATGCATCCCTTAACCATGGGATAATATCAAGACTACAAAAAAGAAGTTAGCACATCCTAAATAAAAATCTAAGCATGCTTATAAAAAAATGTTCTTATACCACTTATTGTTATCTTAGATCTATTCGTAATGAAAGCAATACCAATTTTTTAAAATTGATATTTAGGATTAAAATACTAACCTTTTGGTTTTGATGTTCTCAAACCTTAAGTTCCAATTGTTGAAGATGACCTCAAAAACCTAGAGACCTTTTACTCAATGACTTATCCTTGAGCCTTAGCATAGAGATGGTGAAAATCTTTGAAGGAGGAGGCTAGGGCTCTTTGGAACATAAAGTGGAATGGTAGAAGAATAAAACCTTAACCTTATAAGGAGTATTTATAGGGTTCCTATTAGGCTTAAGTGAGTTGAACCCATTTTGATGAGCTTAGATCACTTAATCAGGCTTAATAAAAGGTTTTAATTGATTAATTAACTCAACAATGCTCCAATTAATTAATTAGCCCAGTCCAAAGATGTTGTCCACTAATTCTTGTGCAACTTTGCCTAGTTATCAAAACGCCCTTATACACATAAGTGAATCATGAATCGATCCAACCCTTATAAATCGTGCTAATAAGGTATATAAACTCGAATAGGAACCACTATGACCCATTAGATAGCACTGGCTCTCTCAAAATTTAACTCTAAAGTTAATTCAAAATCTCACTGTAGAGAGTCAATTGCACTGCAATATTTTATATATGTATATTACAATGAGACACTAATTAGTGCTTAGGCCCATGACTTATCATCCATTGTATATAGTCTCCTTATGAGTTGGTGTCTATAATCTAACAAAATAAAAGTTATCAGCCTCTCAAAATTATCTCTATCATCATCCTTGAGTTCCAAATTCTCCTATATTATGGTCAATTGATATATCTTAACTCACCAAAGCTAATGTCAAGTTCCACTTAAGGAGCTACTATGGTTATAATTTACTTGAACACACATTTTTAGGATCACTTAAGGGGACATACTGTTTCATTCCATGAGATATCATATTGTCTCTATTGAGAATACCTATTGTTACTGACTTTCACTAATAGTGACTCAATCTATAAGAAATATATGATCACTTTAGAATCTTACCTGTAGATCAAAGTCATCATTAACTTTGGTACAAGTTCAGTATCCTCTCAAGATTTGAAAGACAAAACGACATAATAGTTTGGTAAAGTCATGACTAGCTACCTCATAACTTTATGTCATGATTCACCGTAGATCTTATCCAAAATATAAATATACACACTAATGCACTCATTATGAAAAAACTCATCCTAATGACTAAAACCAATTTTCACTTTAATTAAGAAATAGTACACTACAACCTCTAATGAATTACTTAACTCCATGAATCCACTGTAAACAAGTCATCTTCCATGACTTGAATTACCTAATGGATTGCAAAAAACTCTTGAATTTTCTATATAATTTCAAATGCACCAAAATCATGTATGATGCAAGAAATATAGACGAAAATGCTTATAAAGTATAATGAATAAAATAAGGATAGATTAAAGTGCATCTAGAACTTTATTAAATAAATAATAAACTCCAAATTTATTACGTACAAATTGCTTTCCAATGCTTGTTTTGGCAGGTGCTCTGGTTGTACTCAAGAGGTCAACCTCCACCGTCCGATCATTCTTGACGACGTCACCGACTTCTTCCACAACCGCGGTGTTTCAGATTTCACCTTTGATAGCTGTAGACTGGTACACCTTTGATAGGAACGTCTTTATTCTATCTTATTTATCAATCAGCATTAAATTATAATTCATTTCAGGATCTGAGGGACATCAAGTCCTTGAGAATGTACAATTCCCTTTTTGATACAATTAATTGACGGAATTGCTCGGCCTGGAGCGTCCGGTTTTATTTGCCTCTTGTTTGGGCACCCAAGTTCCGTGTTCCTTTTTGTGTTCCTGCATCACATAGGACACAGCAGCGGCTCACAAACATAAGATGTCTGATTCCATCTTCTGTTCCGTGAGAGAAATCCTACTTGTATGTTGCTGGTCTGCTGCTTCTGTTTAGGCTTTTGATTCATTGCTTCGTAAGTTACAAAAGTACGTCCCATATAGGGCAGAGTTGCTGATTTGTGTGCCAGAGCTGGTGTCATTGGATTATCACTAGCTGCCACCTCACAATTCTCTTTATTCATTTAATACAGACTACATGCATACAAGTTTAAAGGAGTGTTATAGCTAACCACCATACCTTCCCGGTAACCTGATTCTTGAATCCAAACTCAGTTTTTATACACACCTTTTTTAAATAAGAAGTCATATAAAAATTTTTTCTTATTTTATTTTTCCTTCAAATAAATAAATAAACTAAAAAAGTGGTGAGTTCAACTTTTTTTCAAAAATAAAATTTTTAAAATAAAAACAAGTCTCTTCAAATAAGAATGCACATAAAAATGCGAGTCCACAAATATCTCTTTCCCTTCTCCCATCCTTTCTAGGTAAGTGTGACTATGGAAAGCAATGTATGCTCTAGCAGGATCCACTGCCAATGGCACTCATATTCTAGCATCTTCAGATAGATTTGCACAAGCTTTAGTTTCGCTGCATCTTTGAAAGGGCAGATATATCTTCAACTTAATTATTCTTGAGATTTGATTACATATGCCCACATCTTTTATGTATACACATGTTATTGTTACATTATTTAAATTTTTAACGGTGGGAATTCAACAAACCTTTCTATACAAGGATAAGGAAGGATTTCTCTACTGTAACTCAAGCCAATATGTGTTATTTGAAATTCTAATTCAAGACCTTGCAGAGTGAATAACCATGCACACTCTTAGTATGGAGTCCAAAGAATTTAATAAAAATAAATAAATAAAAAGATGAAGAACGAAGCAAGAGAAGAAAAGATTTCCACTTTTATTGGGTAGGAGGGACTTGATCATCAAATAGATAAAAACCTATTATTTTTACAATAAGATGGGCTAATAGGTAGACAGCAGCTGCCTACAATAAAAACTCCATGGTTTAAAGAGGAAAAAACAGTTGGCATGACTAAAAAGGGTAAGTTTGAAAACCAAGCAAAATGTGTAAGGGGCTTAAATTTAAAAACATTGAAGAAATTGTTATACAGATCAACTTGATCATCAGCTCATTCATCTCTTGAAGCAGGATCCATCCCAGTTGAAGGGCTATCTGCAAAGTACTCTTGATGTTTCACATTCACACCATACTGCACATTCAACAACAATATTATATATAAATCAGTTGATCATCCTCAGAGAGAACTAGGCATACACTAGACAATTGCAAATGGCCTTGCATTAGACAAGAAAAACGGTTGCTGCGTATGTTTTCATTTTTCATTTGACAATTTTTTTCTCTAATTATTCACCCCAAATTCATGTCAATATTAACACTATGCATAACAACACCCTGTTTGTCCCCACAAAATGTGAGAACAGGAGTCAGAAAGGCATAGCCTTCAACTGTTTGAAATTTTAATGGCCACTTTTTAAAATATCCCTTATTTTCTCTGAAGAGCCAATGTAAAAGAAACAACAAAACAAGAATTACAAGAAAAAAAATGAGGAAAAAATGCTGCAAAGCACTGCACAATCCAGATACAACACAATGGTGTTAGAAATAGCCTTCCTAAGTGCTGAGAAGTAATGACACATCTTTAGGTAAAGATCACGCATCCTCATTACATGGGACAGTGACAATGGATGTCTCCTCAAGAGCCACATCAATCATCACCGCATCAAAAGCCTCTTCAAGATTCTCCAGAACACAATATTTTCTGTTATGCTAGCATCTCTTAAGTCCATCAGATGCTGACTTTAAGAGACTGAAACAACATTCCTCGTTGATTACTTGATTCACATCCTATAGTCCCTGATTGATCCAGATATCTAAAGGAACATCCATCAAAATTCAACCTAAGCTAACTACTGAGTGAACGGATAAGAAGAGAGAAGGGTGAAGGCATTCAAGCAGGAAGAACCAACAAACAACTGTTGTAGGGAATAGGCTACAAGATCACATAGAAAACCAATGAAGGCACACATGCAAATTCCTTTGTTGTGGAGGCCCAAAGGAGCAACAAGATATACCATCCCACAAGATCTCCAAAGAGGACCTCTCCTCATGGATGGTTACATCTGACCCAAACCAACTCATCCAGAACATAGATTTGCCCCGCCAAACACAAAAGGAAGTGAAGTCAGAACTCCCAGGCAAAGATTTGTTTTAGACACCTAGCATGGAGACACGTTTTTCAAACTTATGGCAGGTGTACGCATAGGGAATTTTTGTCTTTTAGCAAGGATTTTTGTTTATGTTTTCATGATCAAATCTATCAGGATTTATTTTTTAGTATTATCATGTTTTAATCTAGCCAGGTTGCATGAATTTATTTCAAAGTTTTAATCAATGTGCAATGGATTACCTACATAAACACCACCTCGGTGAATAATAAAAGATTTGAAGATTCATTGTCCTCATTGTTTGCTGCCTATTTTTCTTCCTCCTTTCTACTTCTTTTCCCCTATTTTCCTCTCTCTGTTCTTTAAACTCTACTCTGTTTTATATAGTACTACCTATCTTGCATCAATCAGGCATCAAAGCATTTTTTGATAGCTAAATTTTTGTCCCCATTGGGACTTGAACCTGGAACCTCCCACAAACCCTCCCCATCCCTTTACTACTCGAGCCAATCAGGCATCAAAACATTTCAGTTCAAACCAAATTCAAATGCCAATTCTTATTTCAACTATCTTTTCACTTATTTACCAAACCCCTTTGTTTTTTCTTTTTCACTAATTAATTGAACTTTCAAACCCATTGCACAACTAACCAAATATTTATCTCCTGGTTCAAATTAGTTTTAAGTAGGAGAAGCCTAATTGCAGAAGAGGTTAAGAAGAAGACTAGACTCATCTCAGACAAATTTAAAGACACATAGCAGGCTTCAAATTTGCCTTTGGGTCAGGTACAGAGACCTTTCATTAATCTTTCTATTTGGAATTTTGTATCTACTAGAAATTTAAGAAATCATAGTTTCCAAAAACTTATGACATACCCAATACAATACAATGATAAGATATATTTTTTTATGGAAATTATAATCTATATCTTATTTTAAGCATATCTTACTATACATATATGATTAAGATACACGGTACTTGATACAATGATCCATACACCTTTAATTATTTTTGATAAATTTTAAGAAAAATCAAATTCAAAATTTTTTTTGTTAAAAGAATCATTATATTAATTATTTAAAATGTACAAAAGGTTAGAAATTGATAACAAAAGGAAGAAAAAGGTAAAATAATTCTATACGAAAAGTTCAATTCTTGTTGTCGACTAATATTAGAGAATTTTCATTTAAATAGTTTGAATGGTTGACATTGAAAATGATGATGATTGGTGACTAAGAACTTTTACTCAATATATTACATTTTCGTTTTTGAATTTTGAATTTTGAATTTTGAATTTTGAATTTTTCTGTTAGAAAGTACTAACGACGAACATGAAAAGTTAGAATGTAGGAGATTACCCATAAAGATAAATAGATCAACACATATAAGGACCTATACCTAGAAAGAATTTGGAATTAAAAATCAACTCTAAAAATTTTAAAATTTTATTTTTGCTGATTTTGTGAACCTAAGCATTAAATTCTTATTTTGTCAAATTGAACTCTTCAAAACTCTAGTAACCAATATTTTTATATGGTATAATACAGTTTAACTCTTTTAGTAGGCAAAGGGGATTTATCTTTTAGTTAAATATTTTTTGTTTCACTATCAAATTTATCAGGATTTATGTTAGTATTATCACGTTTTAAGTTTACCAAGTAGTAAAGATTCATGTTAAAACTTCAGTTGATTTGTTTCATCCACATGTGCTCTAAACTGTCCATATAAACTTAAAATTAGCTTTATTTTTTTCAGTCTCTACAACCTGATTAAGATTTTTCTTTCTTTCCTTCTTTATTTTTCCCTGACAGGCAACATTTTTTGTTTCCCCCTTTTTACCCCCTAACCTCCCACATCTGTACTCCAACCAAACAAAATTCATGGGTTATATTGAAATGGAATATGGGACCTTTTGAATCAAAGTGGCCAATGTCCCATACCAAGATATAATACAATAAAATAAAAAAATAAAACAGATAAGATAACAATAGCATACAGAACTTTGCCTCTCCAAGCCAAGAATAATTTATTAAGACTTAGGGTGCTCACCTCACGCAGAGCCTTAGAGAGGTCCTCCATTGTCAAGATCAGGCGCTTATCCTGTTACCTCAAAAAAATGAGAACATCCAAGAAGGAAAAGGAACGAACAAACATATAACATATAACTCACACACCTTTTGCTGTTTATCCCTTTTGTCCTTGACTACTGCTGACTGCCTTGCTTTGCATTGCCTTCATTAGAATACACAAACAATATAACATCTTCCAGCACCATTTATCTTAAATGGAGCATAATAGAAGCACAAGCATAAACAGAGTACTTTTAAGATGATAACATATAAGAATTCAACATGCAAAGCTTAAATCAAGGTCCTTTGAATCTTATCAATGAAGTAATGTCCTAAATGAACAAACACATTGAAAAGCTCATCCTACTTGCAATCTGTACCTTTGTCCTATAGCAATAGCCTCCAACCACAGGTTTGACTAAAAAGTGGTCTGGGTTTGCATTATGGATCCAGAAAGTAGGGCCAAGAACAGGATTTTATCATTTTCCTTTATCCCCCTGATAAGGGGAATGAACTAAAAAGCACCAAAGAGTGCAAATCCTAATATGCAGGATTGATTTGTTCATGTTGTAACTGCAGCCCATTTATGCCAAATTTTCCTTAGGCCAAATTGCAGTTATAGGTTTTTGGCATAAAAGCATAGATTCTAATTGGCATCCATGCAGAGATCTCCAACTCATAGAAAAATTTTGATCTTAATATTTTAAAGAATTATGAAAAAGGGAACAAGTAAATATGTCTTGAAAAAATACTCACTTGGAAACATGCAAACCCATACCTTTGAGTTCATTCTTTCAATTACTTGAGAGGTTGATTTATATGTGTATGTATATAGAAGATACAATAGGCTGTTGCAACAACCATTATCCCATATCCAAATTATGGGGTAGAAAAATAGATATAGGCTTCTTGTCTTCTGAATGTTGACGAAAACATTTTGTGTGGGCAGGAGGAATCTTCATTGCGTTATTTTTTCAAGGTGGTCCAAAGTACAAAGGTGAAATTGGAGAAAAGTAATATCTCTGTAAGGATGGGGGAATAACCTTTGAAGAAAAGTAAATCTCTATAAGGATGGAGGAGGATGGGGAGGAATTGGCTTCATAACTTAATTATAAGATGGGTCCTTTGGCTTTCCCCTACATTGGTCTTCCTTTGGGTGCTTCTTACAAAGTAAAATCAGTGTGGGATCCCATTATTGAGAGTTGAAACATCAGTTGCTAAGCTGGAAGAGATAGTATTCATCAAAAGGGAGCAAAGTTAGTCCAGTTCAAAGCACATAACCAACTATGCTTATATGTCCTTGTAGAGAGGCAAAATTTGTTTGTTTACTAATCATCATGTGTCAATGGAAGCTCAATCCTAAATTGGCACATGTCCTAAGTGGTCAAGTTAAAGTTCATTTTGACAATTAAATAAATAAGTTAGATGTCATTTGGATGCACTTCTTATTTTCTATTTTCAAAAATAGAAAATGATAGTAATTTCTATATAAAAAGCAAAACCTTAAAAAAGATAGTATCTTTTAAAAAGTGTTTAATTTACTACCTTGAGTTTTAAAAGTGATTTTTGATAACATAAGGTAAGTTCATATTTTTTATATAAGAGTTAAGATATTTTATATAGAAGTTACTACCATTTTTTATTTTTAAAAATAAAAAATAGGAAATTTATCCAAACAAGTACTTAATTATCATTTTTAATGCAAAAATGAGTCATACACAAAATAAGAATGATCTCTCAGTCAAATGTAAAATAAATATATTAATTTTGATAATTATATAAATAAATCAATCATCAAATTTAATTCAAAAAGGTGTCATGCACAAAATAGGGATGGTCTCCAAATAAAATGTAAAATAATTAAGTTAATTATTTTTTATGATTAAATAAACAGGTTAATTATCATTTTTAATTCAAAAAATGATCAAAATAGGAACAATCTGCCACTCAAATATAAAATAAGTAGATTTTAATATTCCAAAAAAATTAACAGATAATTACCAAAGAGGGTTCGTTTACCCCAGTAAATAGGAGGGCCTCCTTAGCTTTCACAAAAAGACATCGACAGAAAAGAGAAGACTTCCACACTAGAGAAGAGTTGGAGAAACTTTGCCCAAAGATTTGAAAATCATGTTCAAAGATTCGAGATCAAGCTTGAAGATTCAAAGATCAAATTCGAAATTTTGAGATCAAGCTTGAAGATTGGAAGATTCGAAGATTCGAAGATCAAATTTGAAGATTCAAAGATCAACTTCGAAGATTCTAAGATTAAGCTCAAAAATTCCAAGATCAAGTTTCAAGACTCCAAGATCAAGGTTGAACATTCAAAGATCAAATTTAAATATTTGAATATCAAGTTTGAAGGTTCAAAGATCAAAATTCAAAATTTGACAATCATAGTTCAAGGTATCTTCAAGCCAAGATCCAAGCCAAGCCAAATTCCAAGCATAGGCCCAAGCCTAAGGTCCAAGAATAGGCCCATACCAAGCTAAAATCCAAGCACAAACCCAAGCCAAACCAAGGCCCAAGATCAAGCTCCAACCCAAGTCAAGCCAAGATCCAAGTACAAGCCCAAGCTAACCTAAAATCCAATTCAAGATCCAAGCACAAGTCTAACCAAGCTAAGATCTAAGGACAGACCTAAATCAAGCCAAGATCCAACGACAACCCAAATCAAGCCAAAGCCTAAGCCCAGGACCAAGCCAAGTCCAAGTCTAAGCATAGGGTCAAGCAAAAACCAAGGTCAAAGCACAAGCTTGATCCAAGACAAAGTCTAAGCACAAGCTTGAGCCAAAACAAGGTCCAATTCTAAGTCCAAACCAAGGTCAAGGCCAAAATCAAGACCTTTCTCATAAAAATCAAAGGAAAGCATAGAGACTACATTTAAAATCCTACAAGTTCATGAAGAAAAATTTTGTTATGCCAAAATTTTCTTTTTTAATAGAAATTTGTACACCTTATGGGAATTCATGCTAGAAATTTATATGCAAAAATTTGTCTAAAAGAAGAAAATTTTGGCAAAACAATTTTTTTTCTTTATGAACATTGTTGAATATAATGAATTTATAGTGTACAATCTTTCCTTTTTTTAATATAGGTTACATGTATGGTAGTTAGGACTCCTAGCCTTATATATATATATTTTCTCAATTGTAAGTAGATACTACATGAATGAGAATCAAGGTTTTCTTCTCTCTCTCTCTTAACATGGTATCAGAGCCAAGGAAGAAAACCTTGATTCTCATTCATGTAGTATCTACTTACAATTGAGAAAATATATATATATATAAGGCTAGGAGTCCTAACTACCATACATGTGACCTATATTAAAAAAGGAAAGATTGTACACTATAAATTCATTATATTCAACACTCCCCCTCAAGCTTGATGCATATGACGTATATGCTCCAGCTTGAGGGGGAGTGTTGAATATAATGAATTTATAATGTACAATCTTTCCTTTTTTTAATATAGGTCACATGTATGGTAGTTAGGACTCCTAGCCTTGTATATATATATTTTCTCAATTGTAAGTAGATACTACATGAATGAGAATCAAGGCTTTCTTCTCTCTCTCTCTTAACAAACATGTAGGATTATGAGTGTAGTCTCTACACTATCCTTTGAATTTTCTAAGAAGGGACTTTAACCTTGGCTCAGGCCCTAGTACGTCTTGAGTTTGGACTTCGACCTAGTCTTAGCTTAGGCTTGTACATGGACTTTGGCTTGGCTTTAGACCAATGCTTAGACTTTAGTTTAGCTCGAGTCTAGACTTAGACATTAGCTTGGTTTGGGCCTACACGTAGACCTTGGCTTAGCTTGGGCTTGGGCTTAGGCTTAGACCTTGACTTAGCTTGGGCTTGTGCTTAAACCTGGGATTTGCTTGGGTCTAGTCTTAGATCTTGACTTAGCTTGAATTTATACTTGGACTTTAGCTTAGCTTAGGCTTGGACCTTAGCTTGGCCTAGCCTTTGGTTTAGGCCTTAGGTTGACTTGAGCATATGCTTCACTGTGGCTTGGCTTAGGCCTACGCCTGAATCTTGATTTCAATAACGCTCATTAAGGATAGAAATGTTTAATCTCAAATGGAAGATACCTCGAACTTTGATCTACAAATTTTGAAACTTGATCTTTGAATTTTCGAACTTGATCTTTTAATCTTTAAATTTAATCTCTGAATCTTTAAGAGTAATCTTTGAATCTTCGAATCTTCAAATCTTCGAATTTAATCTTCAAATCCTTGAGTTTAACCTTCTAAGGCTTTGAAGAACTCCTTGAATCCTTGAAGCGAGCTTTCTCCAACCCATCTCAAGTGTGAAAGTCTCCTCTTCTATATTGATGTGTTTTTTTCTAAAGCTAAGGAGGCCTCCCTATTTATAGGGGTTACACATCTCTTGAAATACCATTTAATTTTGTTGAAATATTAAAATATATTTATTTTACATTTGATTGAGAGATCATTCCTATTTTGTGTGTGACTCCTTTTTAAATTAAAATTGATAATTAAATTATTTATTTAATTATTAAAATTAATTTTAACTTGACCACTTAGGACATGTGCCAATTTATGATTGGTCTTCCATTGACAAGTGGTAATTAATAAATGGACAAATTTTACCTCTCTATAGCCGCATCCCAACTTTCATCATTCCAGGTTCAATGAGGAAAAGAATTAAAATGCAAAAGAATGAAGGTCTATGAGGTAGAATAAGGGATGAACATGGTGTACTTAATAAACTAGAAACCACTCATGGTGATCTAAGTAGTAAAAGTTTAGGCAACAAACAATACACTTTTGGGTGAACGCTTTGAGATTTGCAATTGGAAGATGTGTATGAACCACTCACATATCCTTCTATTATATATGTATCTAGAGAATAAATTTGCACAACCAATAAGAGGGATAGTTGTGGGAGATTATTAATGCATACAAAATTATAGAGAAGGAGAGAAGGTTGGTGCTCTAAGGCTGTAAAAGGCTTCTTTTGAGGGGTTATGAAAAGGGATAAAAAGGGAGGGGAAGGTTCCTAGTCATTACACTTTCAAGGTGAGAAAAGAATATTTCTTTTAGCAAGATGGTTGACATGAGGAAGGATCTCTTAAAGGAAATATTTTCGAACTTTGTGCTAGTAATATGGATGACATACTGGTTAGTGTCAAGGCTCCCACAACATATTGGGCATTCAAATCCAAGATTTGTAGAGGAATTTGTTAA
This sequence comes from Vitis rotundifolia, assembly GCA_030254885.1. Classification (NCBI taxonomy): domain Eukaryota; kingdom Viridiplantae; phylum Streptophyta; class Magnoliopsida; order Vitales; family Vitaceae; genus Vitis; species Vitis rotundifolia. Next base: position 9,166,698 of record CM058164.1, on the reverse strand, counting down.
GATTGGGAGCTAGGTGATGTCACGGCTTTGCTGAACCACGTTCATGAGATGAATATATTTGCGGGTAAGGACGACACCTTGCAATGATTGCTAACTTTGGATAAGAAATTCTTGGTTGAATATCATCATAAGAAGGTGGAGAGAAGGGAAGCAGATGATTTTCTAGCCTAAAGCCTCATTTGGGATCATTTTTATTTTGCTTTAGCCAAAAAGTGAAAGCTAGAGTAGTCATAATGTCAAATGGAACAATCTTGGTGTTTATGAAAGTTTTATTAAACATTAAACAACTTTCCATATAAGCTCTTTTTAAAGTCAGAAGCCTTTATATTTAAAATCACCTGAACACAAATAGAAGATGTAATTAGACTTTAAAAAGAGGTTTTAGCTTCCAAAAAGGGATCCAAAAAAGGCCACCTAATACACCTAATGAAGGAGGCATTTTGAAAGGGGTGGCAATTGGGGCTAAAATATTAACCATCAACCAATTAGAAGACATAATTCAAAATAAGGACTGCATGTGTAAGAAAGTGGTTGATGACTTATGGTTTATGTTCTTTCTATTTGATGTAGCAGGAATGCTCCAACCTCTCACCATATTCAACATTCTTAGGGACATCCAAAAAGCATTGAAACAATTTATGGGAGAAGGAGAGCAATTTGTATAGAAGCGTCAATGTATGTTGCTAGGGTGCCAAGATGGTTGATTTCTTGGTTCACAAAGGGTCATGTGACCATTGGAATCCTAAATAGTTACCAATTTTTTTGTTTCATCGTAGTTTTCCTTTTTCCCATAAGAAGGTCTCCCATATTCTACATGTGCACTAGAGTTACAATCCTCACAACCATTTGTTTCAAACCCACAACATACATTGTGAGTTACATAACTGTTAATATTCTATTTGTAAAATCCATGCAGACCATTCATGGTGTACTATGTGCCTATTATACGTCGTATGAGCTCCATCATGATAGGACCAATTACAGGGCACCACATGTCTTGGTACATACTACACATGCTCAAGACCACTCTCCACTAACATGACATGTAGCGCATCTCACCCATGATCTCCAACGCATTGGCACATCCATATTCTCCCTACATAGCTCCTATGTCATAGAGCTACATCATCTGGACATAAAGTCCTATCCCCAAACATATCTGTGGGTTACCCGGATACCCATGGAACATGAATCTACCAATGGCAGATGCTTAGGAAGTTTATCCTACTCCACCTCTTAATGAAGGTGATACTAAGTGCAACTGAGAGGGTTCATGGTTTTGCTCATGTCAAGCAGAAGATGTTTCCTCTATAATGCTTCTAGCCAAATGATTTCCTACATCCCCCTTAAATGTTTCACCCATGACGTGACACCTAGATGCTAATACATCTGCCCAAGTCAGGAGCAAAGCAGAGGGATTCGAAATGGATTTAATGCATCTCAATAGTGCAATTGGCCTTCTCACCATCAAGCATTTTGGGACTGATGTGAGGGTCATAGCTTGGTGATTAGAGTTAGAGGTTCACCAGGGTGGGACTAACATGCATCGAACAAGTCTTAACCAGAATTGGAGGAAGAGGGGACCAATGTTTCATTGGGACACATGTCATCTCCAAAAGCTTTAACATCATCATTGATCCTTAATATGGAAGTTACTATTTTGGAGCAATACAAAAAGGCTTCACTTCGCATCCAACAAAAGAAGAAAAGATTTTCCCAATCTCTTAAGTTCTCTTCTTGATTTCACTACCATTCTCTCCAATTCCCTCTCACCTCTCACTCTGCTCCACCCATCCTCTCAAACTGTTGGCACCTCACCATCCCATTTGGTTGGCCTCCTATAGATAAGAAGCCTACATAAAGAATGACTTTACATCCATCACCATTCCCTCACACATAACCCTTTGTCCTCTTTTAGAAAACATTAATGCTTCTAGGCATCCATGAACACAGCTTCAGATCATAGAAAAGCCTTGAATTTTACATTATATACAGGCATAACTAGAATTTAGAAACATACTGAAGCGCACCACTAGCAACCTCTGCGACAAACTTCTGAGTGGCAACAGCTACTAGTCTAATTCTGCAAAACAAAGGAGAAAATTAATCCAATCTGACATGGTACATATCCAAGAAGTCTAATTCTGGTTTTAAAGAAATCATCATCCTCCAAAGCAGGTTATAACTCACTAGTTTCCTTTCTTATTGAATAATTATCTTCCCGTTTACATTACACCAAAAAAAGGAGGAATCCAAATTGCACTCCATTTTTATTTCAAAAAATATGGTAGCACCTAAGGTTTTCAGTTGAAAGGAAAGTGATAACACAACCAATGAAGGCACAACCAAAACTTTTGATTATGAGTTTATCAAAGATTCTAAATAAGAATTTAAAAAATCAAATTTTTTATTGGTTACAGAAATTTGAGCAGCCTACGACTTAAATTCATAAACTTATAGGAAAGTTTCAAGTGGATAAAGACAGCAATCATATGAACCAAGAGAGAGGGACATTAGGAAAAAGAGAAGGAAAGAAATAGCAAATCCCAACTTAGCAAATCAATTTTACATGCATATGTCTAGAATTTTTCCAAAGTAGGTGACAGAACAGCTCCCTGCTTCCTGAATCTCATAAACATTTTTATGTCTATATGGTTTATGCCACATGTACAGCATCAACTAAACGTGATTATGTATCAAAATATGGGCTACAGCATTATCTGAACTCTCTCAATAATCATTACAACTTCTGCGGTAAATGAGATATCACTAAAACTTGTATCAAGTAAAATAAGACCAATCTCATTTTCTGTTTCCTCAAAAAACTGTCCATGAATGTGAATTCATGGAAGTAAATTCAAAATAAAGGAGCAATACATAAAAGTATTATGTTGAATTGTGATGTGAGATTTCCAAACATAAGAGTTTACAAGAGCTATAAATATAGAGGATACCTATAGGTTATAAGATGGTGGTTTAAAAATCCAAGCATCTTTGGATTCTATAGTTTATAAAAGAAAGCCTTAAAATGGGTGGATTAGCAACAGTGTTGATCAAGTTTTCTAGTTGGTTGAGCATCTGGAGATTATATGGACACTCATATAAGGAGTATATGAAACCCATCGAAAGAAAAAAAAAAAAAAAAAAAAAAAAAAAAAAAAAAAAGGAGTATATGAAACCATCCCAGCAAGTACCCATCTTCAAAATCTCTTTTCCCTCCCACAATAGACAGTTCTTTTTTAAACAAAGTCTCTACATGAAAAAAATGATTATTGCCCCATTGTTCTTGTTGTTCCCTAACAAGTTTGGTATTAGAAGTGACCTAATAATATAGGATGATCATTGAAACCTTGAGGCTAAGGCTGTCTTCCAAAGGAATGTGCTGACAAAATCATTGAGATAAGGTCAAAGGTATAGAAAGAGAGTAAGAGACCAAAACTGAGATAGGATCTTTTATAGATTGGTTCAAGTGTTTTAATGGAGAAGTGCTTGAAGAACAAAATCATAGAAGCAGCAATTGAGAAAGAAGAAGATCAAAGAAAGAGGAAAAGAAAGAAACTACTTAGGCAGCAACCCAGGATGTCCAAGACAATATTCTTATATAAATAAAGACTAGTCCATTTTAAATCCTCTGTTTGTTTAGTACAATGTAACTTATTTCTAGACTTCAAAAACCTTCCCAAACAAGTAAAGGACTTTTAAAACAAGCTAACCAATATACTGATCAAATAGGATTCAAACTTCTTAAAAATAAAATGCTTCATAAACACTTAAGTGGCCAGTTTATAATGTATGAAACGACTCACAACAACCTGAAATTAGAAACATGGTAAAACAGAAACAAAAACTTCATTTATCCATTGCTATTGTTATGTGAGGACTAAAATGCAGATATGATGAAAAAAACCTGCTATACAATTACAGTAATATCCAGAATAACTACTTGCTAAACACTTACTAATTAAACTATTTATATCCACATGGGATATAGAATTTCAAGGACAGAATAGCCTAAGTAAACAATTTTCCCATCTTGACATGCTTCTACCTCTTTAAGCCTTCTCTCAATAATCAGAAAATTCTCCCCATGGCAACAAGTTCTAAAAGTTCACACTTCAACTATTCTCAAAATCTATTTCCCTTTTTTTCACTGTAAAAAATAATTACATTCCACATATTTTCTCCACTCCTGATTAGACTTTAGACCTAAACTTTCTTATTCCAATACATCTTTTCAAAAATCTAGCTTCACCCACACCCTTACTCTAGGATCATGAACTGAAGCTAAATGTACCAGAAACCACGGGACCTACTCCTGTGTAAGAATGGAGAGCCTTCAATGTGTGCTTATTTGACTGCCACAACAATTTAGGAAATCAAAAACGATGCCCAAATCCACTATTCTCTCCAGAATCTTTCTTTTTAAAAAATATAAAAATAATAATAAATAAATAAATAATAAGTGGTTTAAAGCCCAACAAAGTTTGAGTTGAATTGCCATAACAATTCTATACCATCTTAAGTTTCCACTTATGATAATCTTGATTGCCAAGTTACACGACATGCTCGAGCTAATTTTACCAAACACTGGTACTGACTTAAAGTTATATCTTTCTTTACACTGAACTATATTCCAAAAACTCAAACCCTTCCTACGTGAGGCTCAAAATCCAAAACTAAGCGTTAATAATTTCAATAGAAGACAAGTTCTCCAACCAAAGAGAAAACCGTCAACATGCACTAAACAAATTCATACTACTCACAGAGTTTATGTCAAAACAATATAGTTCATGTCAGAACAATAGTCGTTGAAAGGTAAAATATATATAAAATTCTCTGCCATGTTGCTGAGAAAATGAGAGAAAATAAAAATCAGAGATCTTTCATCATCATTGATCACAACACCATCAAAAACAACCTAATACAAACAAATGGCTTAGTCAGGTCATTTTTAAAAAGCATTTTTTCGGAAACCAAAACAGTCTAACTATAGGATCAAAAAAAAAAAAAAATCCCCAGTTTTCTTGGAAACCAAACGAGGCTAAATAAACAATTACATAAAAAGAGGTTAAATAAAAAAAAAGGAAAAAGTACCTACAATCGAACATCGGGACACTGAAACCCACTTTTGGCTAAATAATGCTCCACCAGTTCGTCTGGTATCTGAAAAAACAAACACAGAAAATCATAAAAATGCATAAAAAAAATTAAAAAAAGGTTAGCTTTAGGCCAACAAAAAATCATACAGTGGGAGTGTAGTCCATAAGGGACGCGAGAAAATCGGAGAGCGCAGAATCATCATCGTGCCTTGCATCGTTGCCTCCTTGGTTTTGATTCATCCTCCCTCTCTGTCCCAGCATGTGTTTTCCTTCTTCTGCCTCAATACTATGAAATATTTGCTTCAGTTTCTCACTTCTCCTCTTGCTTTTATTTACAATTTTTATTTTTTAGTATTTGTAAAAAAAAATTCTCAAATTATTTTTTAATACATTCAAACATCTAGACCCAAAAGCATGTATATGCATTATTAATTTTATTTTTAATTTAAAATTATAAATTAATAACTTGAATATATTATTATTTTATCAATTTTTGGTGATCTCATAAATTAAGTCAAATGCTCAAAATATCCTTCCAAATAATCAATTCAATATGTACTTTGGTCTCTAGGGCAAAATTACATATTTGTATTGTAATATTTTTAGTAAAGCTATGTTCGGTTTTCACAAAGCTTAAAGGAAAGAATATGGAATGAAAAAATATGAGTAAAAAAGAGTTATTTGATTAAAAGGGTCATTGAAAACCCAATTCTTGAAATTTAACCCTTCATCATTTTTTTGACCTCATTTGAACAAAAATACCCTCATTATTTTCTTGTAAAAATAACCCCCTCTTTTAAAACCTACATGTAAATATTTGAAATGGGAAAAAGCATTTATGTCAAAAATGGGTTATTTTTCAAGTAAAAACATGGGAAGGGTTAGATTCACAAATTTGGGATCATTTCATCCATTTTAACCAATTATTTCCCAAAAAAAAAAAAAAAAAAGTTTATAAAATTTTTCCCTGCTTGTTTTTTATATTTTTCCTTCAAACATTTTTTTTTAGGAAAAAAAAAGTCCTACTAGTTTTTGTTAGGGTTATTTAATTAAAAGGGTGATTAAAAACCCAATTTTGAGAATCTAAACCTCCACTATTTTTTTTACCACATTTTGACAAAAATGTCCTCATTCTTTTATTGTAAAAATAACTCCTTTTAAAACCTACATGTAAATAGTTGAAATAGTTAAAGGTATTTATGTCAAAAATAGGTAATTCTTCAAACAAAAACATAGAAGAAGTTAAATTTACAAATATAAGGATCATTTCATCCATTTTGACTAATTAATTCTTTTTTTATTGCTTTTAAGAAATCAAACATAACTTAAAATAATAAATAATTACAAAATCACTGTCACATCCACACATTGTCCACTTTAACCATGTATTTTTTATTATTTTAATATAATTTTATACAAAATTTTGCAAACAAGAATGCAATACTAAATATTCAAAATAAATGTACGGGAAGAATAGGAAAAACATAGGCTTGCGTAAAAAAATCTCAACCTAAACTTAAGCGTGCGAGGAAAAGTGATTTTTCCGATCTAAGAGCAATTTCTTTGCAAAAGAAAATGAAAAACAATGAAGAAGATGATAAATAATTGTATAAAATTTTTCATACCATGTTTTAAATTTTTTGGGTTTATTACACTTTACTTCCTAACCTATATCGTGTTTTTCACATTGCCCCTTCACATTTAAAATCGAACAATGCATCTTTCATACTTTATAAATACATGCATTGTACATTTGTTGTATCACAATGTTAGTTGTAATGATCTGAAGGCACATGTATTAAACACGTGACATGTTTAAGTAAGGGTAAAATCATCATTTCATTTTAAAACCCCCAAAACCCTAACCCAACCCTCCTTCCTTTGATCATCTAGTGGAAATTTTCTAAATCCCCAAATTGCAGTTGAATCCCTAGAATGGCTATTGTGCCTTCCGTTCATTACAACTAACATTGTCACACAACAAATGTACATTGCATGCATTTATAAAATATGGAAGGTATATTGCTTGATTCTAAATGTGAAAGGGCAATGTGAAAAACACAATATAGGGTAGGAGAGTAAAGTGTAATAAACCCTAATTTCTTTAATATACATAGAAATAATTATAAAAACCTAATCCTAATAAAAACTAAACTCCTACTAAAATTAGGATTTCAAATCCTAAGACGAACCAAACTCAAATATTAATAATTTTAATATATTAAGAAAACACAATCTTAGTTTAATTAGGATTCCAACATTGCATCCCTTTAACCAAACTCTTCAAATTTCATTATCTCCATCATCTTCTTCAACTTGAGCAATGTTTTCACCTGATTGGCTTTGTTAAAATGTCTGCAACTTGATTTTCATAAGAACAAAAGTAAGTGTTTTGATGTGATGTTCCCAAATTGTATTCTAAATAAAGAAGAATAAAGAATCATTCCTGAATCAAAGAAATTGGAAACAAATAATTTAATTGATAAAATAAAAAAAAACAAACCAAGAATCTTCAATAGTCTTTTCTCTCAAAAATCCAAGAACTCCTAAACAAAAACTAAAACTAAAACTTGAGTGTTTATAGTTTTAGGCAAAAACCTAACACGAGACATGTTCCTATTAACCACTTATTTCCCAATAATTAATAAAAAGTAACTAAAAAATAACAAAATCTCATTTCCAGTTGTATAGGACCCACTTATGGTTGGTAGAGTGCCAAAGATGCAATTCCCGAGGTGGAGGAGGCGAAATCTCAAAGTAGCAATGTTTGATTTTGAAATTAAGGTCATGTCAAAATGATTTCAAAATCTTAAATTGAATTTCAAAATCACCATTTCAAATTTGAAATATTCCTTCAATTTTGTTCAATTGTCTTCGAATGGTCCTAACTCCTTGTTTTAGCTTTGATTTGGGCATCATTTGAAGCATTGGACTCTTAACATGGAACTTTGAAAAAATATATAATTTTCTTAAAATTGACCTTGGGAAGTTCTTCTAAGTTCACCTCAGAGCAAAATTGAGTGCACATGCTAGATCAAAAATGAAGTCACAAGGCATAAGCTTGGATTATGCCCCTTCAAAATCAGCACATATTTTACAATGACCTAAAAAAACAAAACCAACTGCACCTAGTTGTGCCTAAGGTGAAGAAAAATGAGCTCTAAAATGGCATCCCTGTACTAAAATTGGACAACCCTTCAGAACCATAGCTTAGCTAAACCAAATGGTACTAACCTTCCTGTTATTAGGTTGTTCCACCGGGGATGGACTTCAGCTATGTTAAAATACAAGATTCAGAAGGTGACAGTGACCTCAAGTCCTTAATCGGCTCAGACAGAACTCAAACCAAATTCATCTACCTCCAATCTGGTCTGAGGTAGACATTCTTTTAGTCGTATTTATTTTTTTATTTTTTATTTTGCATACTCTATTGTTAATCCCTTGAACTAGAAGAGAAATTATTCAATTGAGTATGATGCAGATTATGCGGTTTTTCACAAATCCACACAAGCCCATGATACTTGCACTATCCCAGCCAGATCCTAATAAAAGTGTCACAACTTTGCTCAAGGATTTTGGAGAGTGTCGACAGCTCCAAGAGCTTGCCAACTTGATAAAAAGTTGCATTTCTAAGCCCTTTCTCATGATCCAAACTTAAAATAAATACAATTTTAACATTCAGTCTCAACTGAATTTCTTGTTGATTTGGTCTTGTTTCTGTAGACATTGATTCTAGATAAGAGAGATGACAAAGAAGAAATGTCAAACAGAAGCTCAGTTGTTCTTTTGACAATGCTCAAGTTCATATTATTTAGGAATGTTTAGCTGAATAAAATTAGAATACCAAAGTCTTACATATTATTTAGGGACTTACATTTATAAACCAAACTATTAAATCATTAAATGTTGTTTTATTTTGTTCAATTATCTTTCATAAATTGTTTGGAAGAAAAAGGAATTTTTTTAGTACATATCACATTTATGATATTTATAAATAATCTCTTTTGTTTAGATTTTTTAATTTTAGAAAGCAAATATGGGGCCATTGGTCTCACTACTTTTGCATTTGAAGAGATATACCTATATAGTGTTAGATTAATTGACATTAATTTGTTATTTATATCATAATGAATACATATAGTTGGCAACATTGAAGAGGATTCGATTCCCATCTCAATATGGGTTGAAGTAGAGCATCAGAAAGTTAAAAGAAAAAAAGGCTAGTGAACTGAGCTTGCATAAATGTTGCTTCAAAATACATTTTCAAACTACCAAATTATCAAAGCATTCATATCTGTCAAGTATGTGAAAACCATAAAACAGAGCATGGGGGAGTTTTGGATGTCAGAGAGGAGATGCATGTATAGTGAGAGCATGGCATATTTCCACAACTTATGTGAGTTGTAATAGTTTGGCTCTTGGAAATTTGTCAATTAAAACCATTTAAATATTGATGGTCCTTAAAAGCCTTTCTTTGGTTTTTCTAATGGCATGCACATGATACAACCTTTTGAAGTTTGAGCAGTTCTTCGGCAACTAACCTTACTATCAAGCAGACTAGGCATCATGCTTCAGATTAACATGTCTAGTAATAGAAGTGTATCTAATGGGTACAATATATAAACAAAACCAAAATGAGCCTAGTTGTGCCTAAGGTGAAAAAAAATGAGCTCTAACATGGCATAGCTGTACTAAAATTGGATAACCCTTCAGAACTCAACCTTCTTAATAGAACTGCTCATGCAATATAGGAATCTCCAAATCATACATGTTTGGGCAATCCACAAACAAGAATAAAACTTGCCAAAGAATCTTCTTCCCAACACAAGCAAAGATAAGAAAACAACCAATAGGTCCAGCAACACTAACAAATTATGCATAGTCATATAGAATAATGAACCATAAGATACCAAATTTGACCCCACAATGCACATAAATAGAAGAATCTTAATTAGTTTTCGACAATGAAACGCCTAAGTAAACATAAAATCAAGAGCAAGGAAAATTAGAAATCAAAATCATTTTTTTTTACCATGAATTTTAAACTGGCTCAAAAAATTAAAATGCTTAAATAAAAAAGAATCAATTCCGATAATAATGGAAGCTGTTCAAAAAAACCAAATAATTTCTTTCTAGGAGAATCTGAATCTTTTCCTATAAAATTCCAATATCAGCAGAAGCTGTTCAAAAAAGCGTATAATCTCTTTCTAGGAGAATCTTTATATTTTCCACTTGCAGAATTGCACCCAAAAAAAAAAAAAAGTCATTCTAAAATGATTCTCTGTGCAAATAAAATAAGCTTGGCATCCATCCATCTATCTGCAGCAACTGATCAATCAAGTACATATCTCATGAAGAACCTTCTTCTTTCACATATAAATAAATTTATTCTTTTAAATTAATAAAGCCATTTTAATCTAATTAAGTGGGTGTATATATATATAGATAGTAGTGTTCAGAAACTACAATAACATTGAAGAATATTGAGACTAGTTGGGCATGGGCCTCAGGGAGAAGGGGTTGACATTCTGTGTCTGTATGGCTAACTACCATACAAAAAACCAAAATATTGTATAGTCTGTTAGTAATTTAGGAATACTTGTAAGATCTACCCCAACTTGAGGTGGAGGTTTAGAACTTAGAATAAATATAATATATCACACAGCCCTTGATCCTTCAAACTTTCCACCAGTAGGCTGAAAGCACAGAAGGTTCATGTGCATGGCGATGCCATAGATGACTCAGCTCCTTACAAGATGTAATGGGTTATAGCTATTCCAATATTGCCAACTCTATTTTCTCCTCAAAAGATCTTGGTTCTTAGACCTCTCCCACCACATGGAAGAACAAAGCCAACAAGATATGATTGAGCTAATGCTCATCTAGTGCTCAGCAAAACTAAAAACCATATCTCAAGAACATACTTTAGAGCTTGGAACATAATTAACATAGAATAAATGAAGGGACTAGACTGCCAAACTTAACACAATAGGAAAATAAATAACTGCAGACCACTGTCATACAAGTAATACATATATATTTATAACTTAGTTGTAGCAAAGATAAAACAACAAGAAACAAGATGAATGCAAAAAATGATAAATAAACAAGAGTCCAGGGGAAAGGGAAGGAGGGGTGGGTGATCACTTGGCCTCTAGATTTTCCACAACCTATTATCACCTCTTGTAAAGATAGAACTAAAATATCCCACCCAAAAAAAAAGGTATAAAAGCTTCATACTATGAACATGTCAGAACTCCAAAAATGTAGATGAGAATTACAGATTAAGTTGATTAACCACTGAAACAAAAACAGTATATAAGCATTTATGAGCAGAATTAATTTACCTAGATGGAAAGAATATGATTGAGTGGAAAATAGGACATGGCAAGCAGGGGTTGTTGGAAGAAGCACACCCAAATCAGAAATGGGCCATCTTTCCATCACGGAAGAATTCACTTAAGCACAAGGGGTGTCCATATTTTATATTTCTCACACCAGTTATTCTTTTTCTTCCATATAAGAAAAACAAATACATTACTAACAACAACACATACAGACAGATCTAGGCATTTTAAAAGCTTGCACAATCTGTGTCACCGATCTTGCTACATTGCAAGGAACTTTCCAATACCAAATACAATCATTTTTCACAGAATGGCCTACATATGATATGATAGGCTAAGGCATCAGCAACCTTATTGGCTTTTCTTAAAACATGACAACACCCAACAACCTCAAAGCTCTTAAAATCTCATTAACATCACATAAGAGGAAAAAAAATTACCTAAACATATATAAAAGGTCTAATGCATAGAAGTACATTCCCAACTCGACAATCATACAGGTGGGGTGTCAATATTTTGTTTTTTTAATATCAATAAACATATCCGTATTCATTCAACAGATCAAGTTCCATAGGTTACTGGCATTTTCTTCCACCCATTCCTCTTAGTTAAAGAGAAGGCCAGAGTCAACCAAAAAATGAAAATCCCCAAATCAAATGGATTCGGAAATTAAACCAGGTGCTGAAAATCAAGCATTTCAATCAAATAAAACAACAAATACTTTCAATCAAACGGAGACATACAATCTATTTTAAAAAAAAATAGCATCCAGACAACCAAAACCCATATCACATCTTACCTAAATATCAAAGAAACTTTCCTTCAAAGCCTCAAAAGTCAGATTCCTCTAACATTACAAACAAAAATACACAAAATGCACAAATCAAATGCAAAAAAATAAAGAAGAAGAAGAAGATGATGAAAACCCCAGAAAATTAAAAAATAGAAAACCTCAAACCAGAAGAAATCTCCATAAAGAAACAGAAAAAATGGGACAGATACAATGAAAGAAGAAAAAAAAACCATGATAGAAAAACCCTAACCTGAGAGACGGGCCTCTTCTTCGTGTCTTCTCTGCGTTCTCAACACCAGAGCCTCTTCTCTCTCTGCGTTCAGAGGATCTGAACCTCTTCTCTCTCTATCGAGCTTCTCAGCCACTGTTCTTCTCGCTTTTTTTTTTTCTCTTGTTTTTAAAAACAATAGAGAACAACCGAGCTTGTTCTGTGAACTTTTTTTTTTTTTTTTTTTTCTTTTTTTAAAAAGGAAATGGTTATTTTAAAACAATTACCTAAAAAAAAATATTAATTATTTTTTATTTTTTAAAATTAAAAATTATTTTTAAATTCAATTTTTTTTATAATAACCTTTCATAATCAACCCTGACTTTTCATAAACACCCAAACCTTGAGTACTGACAGCTCGCAACAACACTAGGCGAAATTATTATAATATTTATTAAAACAATTATTATCAATTTATTTTATATTCATTTCTTATAATTTAATATTTATTTTTAAAATAAATAAAAATTTGTAATTTTTTAAAATATTATGATTGATTATTGAATGATTTTCAATGTTATTATTCATTTTTAATGAAAATAAAAAAGAAGGCCAATGCATTTGAAAAATGTGTAAGTTTGTAAAGTAAAATAGAATAAATAAATTAGACATAAAAAGAGGAGCATTTAAAAGTTTTTGTGACACATGATTTTGGGATTTCAAAATTGGGCATAAACACTTCATTTTCTAAAAGTTTTTGTGTGATAAGAATTCCAATTGGGGCAGACAAGAAGGAATTGTGGGTTCTAGGAGTCCATGATCATATTTATAATGACATAAAAAACATAACTTGAAGGGTAAAAAATGATCATCATATTAGTTATTAATATAAAAATTATTGTCTATTCAGATTTGTTTTTCCTTCAATAAAACATCTCTTAAATGGAAAATTTCTTCCATGGTGACTGACAAGTGACAAAAAAAAAAATGACTTATTAATTAGAATACCAAAGTTAAAATTTTATTTAGATGTGAAATATATATTTTGGACAACATTAATAACATGAACTTGTTGGCTTTTGAGTTATTTAATGTTACATATTTTTAGGTTATGATATGCAAATCGGAATAATATGAGATAGTTAATCTCTATATATTAAATTTTAATAAAAGACTAGGTATCTTATGTCTTCAACTTCATGAATCAATTGCATGGCGACACCCTTATGTTCAACTTTGGTTTTGAACTTTGATGGTTTATAAACATTATATATTTTCATTGATTTTGTTAAATAAAACTTATATCTTATGTGACCTTTGACCATGTCATAAGGTAAAGGTTATGTGTACTATTTTAGCATATTGTCTACGGTCATATTTGATTTAGCCTAAGGGGACATTATTAAGAAAGCAACTAAAGCCCATATTAAGTGAAACGAGGGCAAAGAAAAGACGATTTAGCTACACATCCTAGTCTTGGTTCACTTTTGACAAGCATCATGGTTGTTGCAATATATTCGTGAGCGGAATAGCCAAAGCATGGCTTTGGAATATTTCTTTCAAATTATCAAAGGTGCTCGATGTGAGTGAACTAGTCTAGGGCACATTGAGACATTCTTTTTACAGATGTTCTAAATTGGACTAGGTAAGATTTGGAATGATGCTCCCATCAACATTTCTATCATATGCTCAGTGGTCACAAAATTCACTAGCAAATATGAGGAGGAATGAGGTTTGTATGAGAGATGCGTGATTTGCTCATGTCCATAGTAAGTGATGTTGGAGTAGTCCCTATAGATCACTCCTAATGGACTTAATCTCAATTATGACCACGTGGTGAATAGGATCCCATTTTGAGGAGGATCCTTGTCTACCAAGTGAAAGGAGAGGGATTTTGTGGTAGTGATTTTAGGAACTACTTAAGGCACTGTTGAGTAAAATGAATGAGGGAGGAGTGTTGAGAATAGTTTTAAACTCTTCATCTCCCTTATCCCATCACAGGGGTTTATAAATAGAGGCTCTCTCTTTTATATTAGGCATCACTAAGAAGCATAAGAGTTGTCCATCCAAAAAAAAAAAAAAGCATAACATTGCTTTACGGGGTTTTGAAAAATATCTCCCCTTTCCCTTCTCTTCCCATCCCTTTGTTAGTCTTTTAGATAAGTGTGACTGTGGAAAGCAATGTATGCTCTAGCAGGAACCACTACCAACGGCACGAACCACTACCAACGGCACTCATATTATGGCTTCTTGAGATACATCAGATTTGCACATGATTTAGTTTCGCTGCATCTTTCAAAGGGCAGATCTATTTTCTGTTTAATTCTTTTATTTTTGATAGGAAACGACAAAGAGATATATTGATAAAAAAAGAAGAGTTTCTGTTTAATTTATTCTTGAGATTTGATCATGTATGTCTCTCTCTTCTGTCTAGACACATGACATTGTTACATCATTTACATTTCCAACAGTGGGAATTCAATAAACCTTTCTATAAGGATAAGGAAGGATTTCTCTACTGTAACCCAAGCCAATATCTTATTAAAATTGACCATCTTCTTCATTTACATTTTTTTCAAACTATCTTGCCAATCCACAAGTGGTACAAATGCATCCACAATGGCAAAGGCTATATCAGGTTACTAGCAAAATGTTGAACTCCACAAGGGCTAACTTTTGCAACAAAAGCACTGGCAAAATGTTACTTCTTTATTTACAGCTTCATTATTTGAAATATTAATTGAAGACCTTGCAGAGTGAATAACCATGCCCACTCTTAGTATGGAGTCTAAAGAATTTAAATAAAATAAAATAAAAATAAATAAATAAAAAGATGATGAAGGAAGCAAAAGAAGAAAAGATTTCCACTTTTATTGGGTAGGAGGGGACTTGATCATCGAATAGATAAAAACCTACTATTTTTACAATAAGATGGGATAATAGGTAGACAGCAGCTGCCTATAATAAAAACTTCATGGTTTAAAGGAGATACAAAACAATAGGCATGACTAACAAGAGTAAGTTTGAAAACAAAGCAAAATGTGTACGGGGCTTGAATTTAAAAACATTGAAGAAATTGTTATACAGATCAACTTGATCGTCAGCTCATTCATCTCTTGAAGCAGGATCCATCCCACTTGAAGGGCTATCTGCAAAGTACTCTTGGTGTTTCACATTCACGCCACACTGCACATTCAACGATAATATTATAAATCAGTTGATCATCCTCAGAGAAAACCAGGTATACACTAGACAATTGCAAATGCCCTTGCATTAGACAAGAAAAACGGTTGCAGCATATGTTTTCATTTTTCATTTGACAATTTTTTTCTCTAATCATTCACCCCAAATTCATGTCAATATTAACACTATGCATAGCAACACCCTGTCTGTCCTCCCAAAAATGCGAGAACAGGAGTCAGAAAGGGATAGCCTACAATCTGTTTGAAATTTCAATGGCCACTTTTTTAAACCTCATTTATTTTCTCTGAAGAGCCAGTGTAAAAGACAACAAGAACACAAGAATTAAAAGAAAAAAAAAATGGGAGGAAAAAATGCTGCAAAGCACTGCACAATCCAGATACAACACAATGGTGTTAGAAATAGCCTTCCCAAGTGCTGAGAAGTAATGACACATCTTTAGGTAAAGATCATGCATCCTCATTACATGGGACAGTGACCACGGATGTCTCCTCAAGAGGCAAATCAGTCATCAACACATCAAAAGCCTCTTCAAGATCCTCCAGAACAGAATATTTTCTGTTATGCTAGCATCTCTTAAGTCCATCAGATACTGACTTTGAGAGACTGAAACAACATTCCTCCTTGATTACTTAATTTACATCCTAGAGTCCCTGATTGATCCAGATATCTAAAGGAACATCCATCAAAATTTCAACCTAAGCCAACTACTGAGAAGAGAGAGGGGTGAAGGCTTTCAAGCATGAAGAACCAACAAACAACTTTTGTAGGGTATTGGCTACAAGATCACATAGAAAACCAATGAAGGCACACATGCAAACTCCTTTGTTGTGAAGGCCCAAAGGAGCAACAAGATATACCATCCCACAAGATCTCCAAAGAGGACCTCTCCTCATGGATGGTTACATCTGGCCCAAACCAACTCATCCAGAACATAGATTCGCCCCGCCAAACACAAAAGGAAGTGAAGTCAGAACTCCCAGGCAAAGATTTGTTTTAGACACCTAGCATGGAGACACGTTTTTCAAACTTATGGCAGGTGTACGCATAGGGAATTTTTGTCTTTTAGCAAGGATTTTTGTTTAGGTTTTCATAATCAAATCTATCAGGATTTATTTTTTAGTATTATCATGTTCTAATCTAGCCAGGTTGTATGAATTTATTTCAAAGTTTTAATCAATGTGCAATGGATTACCTACATAAACACCACCTCAGTGAATAATAAAAGATTTGAAGATTCATTATCCTCATTGTTTGCTGCCTATTTTTCTTCCTCCTTTCTACTTCTTTTCCCCTATTTTCTTTTCTCTGTTCTTTAAACTCTACTCTGTTTTTAATAATACTACCTATCTTCCATCAATCGGGCATCAAAGCATTTTTTGATAGCTAAATTTTTGTCCCCATTGGAACTTGAACCTGGAACCTCCCACAAACCTCCCCATCCTTCACCACTTGAGCCAATCAAGCATCAAAGAATTTCAGTTCAAACCAAATTCAAATGCCAATTTTGTTTCAAATATCTTTTCAAGTATTCACCAAGCTCCATTTTTTTTTTTCTTTTTCACTAATTAATCGAACTTTCAAACCCATTGCACCACTTACCAAATATTTATCTTCTGGTTCAAATTAGTTTTAAGTAGGAGAAGCCTAATTGCAGAAGAAGTTAAGAAGAAGACTGGACTCATCTTAGACATATTTAACAACACATAGCAGGCTTCAAATTTGCCTTTGGATCAGGTACAGAGACCTTTCATTAATCTCTCTATTTGGTATTCTGTATCTACTAGAAATTTAAGAAATCATAGTTTCCAAAAACTTATGACATATCCAATACAATACAATGATAAGATATATTTTTTTTATGGAAATCACAATCTGTATCTTATTTTAAGTGTATCTTACTATACATATACAATACACAATAACTAATACAACAATCCACACACCTTCAATTATTTTTGATAAATTTTAAGAAAAATCAAATTCAAAATTTTTTGTTAAAAGAATCATTATATTAATTATTTAAAATGTACAAAAGGTTAGAAATTGATAATAAAAGGAAGAACAAGGTAAGATAATTCTATATGAAAAGTTAAATTCTTGTTGTCAACTAATATTAGAGAATTTTCATTTAAATGGTTTGAATGGTTGACGTTGAAAAGGATGATGGTTATGGTTGGTGACTAAGAACTTTTACACAATATATTACATTTTCTTTTTTCTTTAAGTTTTATGTCAGAAAGGACTAATGACGAACATGAAAAGTTAGAATGTAGGAGATTACCCATAAAGATAAATAGATGAACACATATAAGGACCTATACCTAGAAAGAATTTGGAATTAAATATCAACTCTAAAAATTTTAAAATTTTATTTTTGCGCATTTTGTGAACCTAGACATTAAATTCTTATTTTGTCAAATTGAACTCTTCAAAACTCTAGTATCCAATGTTTTTATATGGTATAATATAGTTTAACTCTTTTAGTAGGCAAAGGGGATTTATCTTTTAGTTAAATATTTTTTGTTTCACTATCAAATTTATCAGGATTTATGCTAGTATTATCACGTTTTAAGTTTACCTAGTAAAGATTCATGTTAAAACTTCAGTTGATTTGTTTCATCCACATGTTCTCTAAACTGTCCATATAAAAGCCACCTCAGTGAAAGATAAATGAGATTTGAAGAGTCATTAAACCTACTTTTCCTCCTACATTCTAATTTTCTCCTTATTTTTCCTATGTTCTCTAACCCAATTCTAAGTCTTCAGTTTTCTCTTTCCCTTTTCTTCCTATCTTAAATCAATTAGTAATTAAATACAAACCAAAATAAAAGTTAGGACTAATTAAATCTTTATAAAAGTACTTACCAAGATATGGAGAAGGAATTAGAAATGTCAACTGTTAGGTCTCTATGTTAAGGTATAAAAATTGCATTCAACTGCCCCCTCAGATTCATATGGCTCCTAACTCCACTTAAAGAAGGTCAGATAAACTATACCTAATACCTTTTAAAGGAAAAAAGGTCCACTGGCTCCTCTTTAATATTTCCAAATGTCTACATAATATACTCCCCTCTAATTAGCTTTCTTTTCAGTCTCTACAACCTGATCAAGATTTTTCTTTCTGTCCTTTATGTTTCCCTGATAGGCAACATTTTTTGTTTCCCCCTAACCTCCCACATCTGCACTCCAACCAAACAAAATTCATGAGTCATATTGAAATGAAATATGGGACCTCTTGAATCAAAGCAGCCAATGTCCCATAAAAATCTCTACCAAGATATAATAAAATAAAATTAAAAAATAAAACAGACAAGATAACGATAGCATACAGAATTTTGCCTCTCCAAGCCAAAAATGATTTATTAAGACTTAGCCACTTAGGGTGCTTACCTCACGCAGAGCCTTGGAGAGGTCCTCCATTGTCAAGATTAGGCGCTTATCCTGATACCTCAACAAAATTAGAACATCCAAGAAGGAAATGGAAAAAACAAGCATATAACTCACGCACCTTTTGCTGTTTATCCCTTTTGTCCTTGACTACTGCTGACTGCCTTGCTTTGCATTGCCTACATTAGAATACACAAACAGTATAACATCTTCCAGCACCATTTATCTTAAATGGAGCATAATAGAACTGCCAGCAAAAACAGAGTACTCTAAGATGATAGCCTACAAGAATTCAACCTGCAAATATTAAATCAAGGTCCTTTGAATCTTATTAATGAAGTAATGTCCTAAACAAACAAAGACATTTAAAAGCTCATCCTACTTGCAATCTGTACCTTTTGTCCTATGGCAATAGCCTCCAACCACTGGTTTGACTAACTCAAAAGTGGTCTGGGTTTGCATTATGGATCCAGAAAGTAGGGCCAGAACGGGATTTTATCTTTTTCCTTTTATCCCCCTGATAAGGGGGGTGAACTAAAAAGCAACAAAGAGTGCAAATCCTAATACAGAATTGATTTGTTCATGTTGTACCTGCATCCCATTGATGCCACATTTTCCTTAGGCCAAATTGCAGTTATAGGTCTTTGGCATAAAAGCATAAATTCTAACTGGCATCCATGCAGAAACCTCCAACTCATAGAAAAACTTTGATCTTAATATTTAATAGAATTATGAAAAAGGGAACAAATAAGTAATATGACTCAAAAGCATTCTCGGTTGGACCCATACCTTTGAGTTTGTTCCTTCAGTTACTTAAGAGGCTGATTTATATGTGTATGTGTACAGAAGATACACTTAGAGGATGTTGCAATAGCCATTATGCCATATCCAAATTATGGAGTAGAAATTTAGAAATAGGTAAAATTTCTGTCCTATGAGGTTATTAAGCAACCTAAGAGATGGTAGGCTTCTCATCTTCTGAATGTTGATGAAAACATTTTTTGTGGGCAGGAGGAATCTTCATTGTGTTATTTTTGCAAGGTGGTCCAAAGTACAAAGGTTAATTTGGAGAAAAGTAATATCTCCGTAAGGATGGGGGAATAACCTTTGGAGAAAGGTAAGTTCTCGGTAAGGATGGGGGAGGATGTGGACGAATTGACTTCATAACTTAATTGTAAGGTGGGTTAATTGTAAGGTGGGTTCTTTGGCTTTCGCCAACAAGTGTATTCCTTTAGGTGCTTCTTACAAAGTAAAATCAGTGTGGGATCCCATTATTGAGAGTTGAAACATCAGTTGCTAAGCTGGAAGAGATGGTATTCATCAAAAGGGAGCAAAGTTAGTCTGGTTCAAAGCACATAGCCAAGTGTGCTTGCATGTTGTTGTAGAAAGGCAAAATTTGTCCGTTTACTAATCGTCACGTGTCAATGGAAGGCCAATCCTAAATTGGCACATGTCAGTGGTCAAGTTAAAATTAATTTTGATGATTAAATAAATAAGTTAGATGTCATTTAGATGCAGTTTTTATTTTCTATTTTCAAAAACAAAAAATGATTTTTTATTTTTTTTTACTTTTTTATTTTATAACCAAGGAACCTTTCATGGCCAAGCCCTTAGGAGTCTCCATGATTTTATAGAGGAATTACTATCATTTTTGGTTTTTTTTTTTTTTTTTTTTCAAAAACAAAAAAATAATAGTAATTCCTACATAAAAAGCAAAACCTTAAAAAGATAGTATCTTTTTAAAAAGTGTTTAATTTACTACCTCAAATTTTAAAAGTAATTTTTAAGAATATAATGTAAGTTCATATTTTTTATATGAGAGTTACTACCATTTTTTTTTTTTTTAAAGATAGGAAGTATATCCAAAAGAGTACTTAATTGTCATTTTTAATTAAAAAATGAGTCATACACAAAATAAGAACGATCTCCAAGTCAAATGTAAAATGTAAAATACATTAATTATTTATTTTTTATAATTAAATAAATAAGCTAATTATCATTTTTTTTAAATTAAAAAAGAAACGACCTGCCACTCAAATATAAATAAGTAGATTTTAATATTCCAAAAAATGAAGAAATAATTACCAAAAAGGGTTTGTTTACCCCTATAAATAGAAGGGTCTCCTTAGCTTTCACAAAAAACACATCGACAAAGAAGAGGAGAGCTCTACACTTGAGAAGAGTTGGAGAAAGATTACCTAAGGATTCAAGGAGTTCTTCAAAACAATCAAGCTCAAAGATTGAAAATCAAGTTTGAAGATTCAAGATCAAGCTCGAAGGCCCAAAGATTTGAAGATCAAATTCAAAAATTCAAGATCAAGTTTGAAGATTTCAAGATCAAGTTTCAAAACTCCAAGATCAAGTTTGAACATTCAAAGATCAAACTCAGAGATCAAATTCAAATATTTGAATATCAAATTTGAAGGTTCAAATATCAAAATTCAAAATTTGAAGATCAAAGTTCAAGATATCTTCAATCCAAGATCAACTATTCATTATTCAAGCCAAGATCCAAACATAAACCTAAGTCAAATCAAGGCCTAAGACCAAGCCCAAGCTAAGCTAAAATCCAAGCATAGGCCTAAACCAAGCCAAAATCCAAGACATACTCCAAGCCAAGTTGCCAACATCCAAGCACAAGTCTAAGCCAAGCCAAAATCCAAGGACAAGCATAAGCCAAACCAAGATTCAAGTACAAACCTAAGTCAAGCCAATATCCAAGCATAAACCCAAGTCAAGCCAAGATCCAAGTCCAGGACCAAGTCAAGTCCAAGTCTAAACATAAAGTCAAGTCAAAACCAAGGTCCAAACACAAGCCTGATCTAAGACAAAGTCCAAACATAGGCTTGAGCCAAAACAAAAGTCTAGGGTCAAGCCAAGGTCAAGGCCTAAATCAAGACCCTTTTCAAAGAAACAAAGGATAGTATAGAGACTACATTCAAAATCCTACAAATTCATAAATAAAAATTTTGTTTTGCCAAAATTTTCCTTTTTAAATATAATATTTGTACACCTTATGGGAATTCATGCCAAAAATTTATATGTACAAATTTCCTTAAAAAAAGAAAATTTTGGCAAAACAAATGTTTTCTTCATGAATTTGTAGGATTATGAGTACATTCCCTACACTATCCTCTATTCTTCTAAGAAGGGACCTGACTTGGACTTTAACCTTGGCTTAGGCCTTAATGTGTCTTAAGTTTGGACTTAGACTTAGTCTTAGCTTAGGCCTGTGCATGGACTTTAGCTTAGCTTTGAACCAATGTTTAGACTTTAGTTTGGCTTGAGCCTAGACTTGAACCCTAGCTTGGCTTGGGACTGGGCTTATACCTTGCCTTGGATTGGGCCTAAGCTTTATACCTTGACTTGGCTTAGGCCTGTACTTAGACATTGGCTTGGCTTAAGCTTGGTCTTGAATATTGGTTTAGCTTGGGCTTGTGCTTAATTTAGACTTGTACTTGTAGCTTAGCTTAGCTTAGCCTAGCCTTGGCTTGGACCTTAGGTTGGTTTGAGCATATACTTGATTTTAGCTTGGCTTAGGCCTATGCCTGAATCTGGATTTGAATAATGCTAGTTAAGGACAAGACACTTAATCTCAGATGGAAGATACCTTGAGAATTTTAATCTTCGAATATTGAAACTTAATCTTTAAACCTTCAAATTTAATCTCTGAATCTTTAAGTTTGATTTTTGAATCTTTGAATTTGATCTTCAAATCTTCGAATCTTTAAGCTTAGCCTTTGAAGACTTTAAAGAACTCCTTGAATCGTTGAGGTGAGTTTTCTCCAACTCTTCTTAAGGGTGGAAGTCTCCTCTTCTATATCGATGTGTTTTTTTCTAAAGCTAAGGAGGCCTCCCTATTTATACTAGTTAAGAGAGCTTCTCTTGAATTATCTTTAAAGTTTTTTTGTTGGAATATTAAAATATATTTATCTTATATTTGACTAGGAGATCATTCCTATTTTGTGTGTAACTCATTTTTAAATTAAAATTGATAATTAACTTATTTATTTAATTATTGAAATTAATTTTAATTTGACTGCTTAGGACATGTGTCAATTTATGAGTAGTCTTCCATTGACACGTGGTAATTAATAAATGGACAAATTTTGCCTCCCTATAGCTGTATCCCAACTTTCATCATTCTAGGTTTAATTAGGAAAAGAATTAAAATGAGAGAGAATGAAGGCCCATGAGGTGGAATAAAGGATGAGCATGGTGTACTTAATAAGCTGGAAACCACTCATGGAGGTCTAAGTAGTAAAAGTCTTAAGGCAACAAATAGGACACTTATGGGTGAATACTTTGAGATTAGCAGTTGGAAGATGTGTATGAAACACTCACATATCCTTCTAAATTATATATGTATCTAGAGGATAAATTTGCATAACTAGAAAAAGGGATCGTTGTGGGAGATGATTGACGTGTGCAAAATTACAGGAAAGGAGATAAGGTTGGTGCTCTAAGGCGGTAAGAGGCTTCTTTTGGGGGGTTATGAAAAGGGATAAAAAGGGAGGGTAAAGTTCCTATTCATTGCACTTTCGAGTTGAGAAAAAGAATACTTCTTTAGCATGATGGTTGACATGAGGAGGGATCTCTTAAGGAGATATTTTCAAACATTGTGCTAGTAATATGGATGACATACTTACTTGCCAGGGTAGCCCAATTGGTCAGGGCGAACACAACGAAGTGTGGTCCCAGTAAGTGGCACATGGTCCTAGATTTGAATCTTACTATTGATGATATCCTGAATTTACCCAATGTTGGTTGTTGCGGGGCGGTCAGCACCCCGAGGTTTGGGTCTTCGTGGAGAGTCCTAAGGGCTTGGCCATGGAAGGTTCCTCGGTTATCAAAAAAAAAAAATGGATGACATACTAGTTGGTGTTAGGGCTCCCACAACATATTAAGCATTCAAATCCAAGATTTGTTGAGGAATTTGTCAAGATTGGGAGCTAGTTGATGTCACAACTTTGTTGAATCACATTCATGAGATGAATATATGTGTGGATAAGGATGATGTGTTGCAATGAATGCTAACTTTGGATAAGAAAATCTTGGTTGAATATTATCATAAGAAGGTGGAAAGAAGGGAAGATTTTCCAGCCTAAAGCCTCATTTAGGATAGTTTTTATTTTGCTTTAGCCAACAAGTGAAAGCCAAAGTTCAAGTCATAATGTCAAATGGAATAATCTTGGTATTTATGAAAGTTGTATTAAATATTAAACAGCTTCTCATATAAGTTCTTTTTAAAGTCAAAAGCTGTTATATTTAAAATCACCTGCACACAAATAGAAGATGTAATTAGAATTTAAAAAGAGCTTTTAGCTTCCAAAAGGTGATCCAAAAAGGGCCTCCTAGACACATAACGGAGGCAGTTTGGTGGGGGTGGCAGTTGGGGCTAAAATATTAACTATCAACCAATTAGAAGACATAACTCAAAATAAGGGTTGCATGTGTAAGAAAGCATGGACCATAAGCTGCTCTACTACCTAGTGATTGATAACTTATGGTTTATGTTCTTTCTAATTGATGTTGCAGGAATGCTCCAACCTCTCACTATATTCAGAATTCTTAGGGACATCCACAAAAAACATTGTAACAATTTATGGGAGAAGGATAGCAATTTGTATGGGAGCGTCAATGTATGTTGCTAGGGTGACAAGGTGGTTGATTTCTTGGTTCACAAAGGGTCATGTGACCATTGGAATCCTGAATAGTTTCCAATTTTTTTGTTTCATCTTACTTTCCTTTTTCCTATAAGAAGGCCTTCCATATTCTACATGTGCACTACAGTTGCAACCCTTACAACCATTTGTTTCAAACCTAAAACATACATTGTGAGTTACATAACTGTTAATATTCAATTTTGTAAAATCCACCTGGATAATTCATGGTGTATTGAGTGCCTAATATACGTCACATGAGCTCCATCATGATAGGACCAATTACAAGACACCACATGTCTTGGTACATACTACACATGCTCAAGACAACTCTCCACTAACATGACATGTAGTGCATCTCACCCTTGATCTCCAAGGCATTGACACATCCATGTTCTCCCTACATAGCTCCTATGTCATAGAGCTACATCATCTGGACATAAGAGTCCTATCTCCAAACATATTCCTGGGTTACACAGATACCCATGCAACATGAATGCCCACTTATGGCAGATGCTTAGGGAGTCTATCCTACTCTACCTCTCGATGAAGGTGATACTAAGTGCAACTGAGAGGGTTGATGATTTCGCTCCTCTCAGGAGGAAGATGTTTCCTCTGTAATACTTCTGGTAATAATCTCCTATATCCCCCTTGAATGTTTCACCCTTGACATGACACCTAGATGTTAATACATCTGCCCAAGTCAAGAGCAAAGCAAGGGGTATTCGAAACAGATTTAATGCATATAATAGTGGAATTGGCCTTCCCACCATCAAGCATTCTAAGACTGATTTGAGGGTCACGGTTTAGTGATTAGAGTTAAGAGGTTAGCCAATGTGGGACTAACATGCGTTGAACAAGTCCCAACCAAAATTGGAGGGAGAGGGGACCAATGTGTCTTTAGGACACATGTCATCTCCAAATGCTTTCACATCATTATTGATCCTTAATATGGAAGTTACCATTCTGGAGCAGTATAAAAAGGCTTCATTTCACATCCAACAAAAGAAGTTACCATTCTCCTGGTCTCTTAAGTTCTCTTCTTGATTTCACTGCCATTCTCTTCAATTTCCTCCCGCCTCTCACTCTGCTCCACCCATCCTCTCAAACTGTTGGCACCTCACCATCCCATTTAGTTGGCCTCCTATAGATAAGAACCCTACATAAAGAATGACTATGCATCCATCACCATTCCCTCACACATAACCCCCAATCCTCTTTTAGAAAACATTAATACTTCTAGGCATCCATGCACACAGCTCCAGATCATAGAAAAGCCTCGAATTTTTCATTATATACAAGCATAACTAGAATTTAGAAACATACTGAAGTGCATCACTAGCAACCTCTGCAACAAACTTCTGAGTGGCAACAGCTACTAGTCTAATTCTGCAAAACAAAGGAGAAAGTCAATCCAATGTGCCATGATACATATCCAGGATGTCTAATTCTGATTTTAAAGAAATCATCATCCTCCAAAGCAGGTTATAACTCATTAATTTCCTTTTCTTATTGAATAAATATCTTTCCGTTTACATTACACCGAAAAAAAAAAAAAAAAAAAAGGAATCCAAATTGCACTCTGTTTTTAATTCAAAGAATATGGTAGCACCTAAGGTTTTCCGTTGAAAGGAAAGTGATAACACAACCAACAAAGGCACAACCAAAACTTTTGATCATTAATTTATCAAAGATTTCGAATAAGAGTTCAAAAGATAAAAATTTTTATTGGTTACAGAAATTTGAGCAGCCTATGACTTAATCCATAAACTTCTAGGAAAGTTTCAAGTGTATGAAGACAGGATTCATACGAACCAAAAGAGAGGGACATTAGGAAAAGAAAAGGAAAGAAATAGCAAGTCCTGACTGAGCAAATCAATTTTACATGCATATGTCTAGAATTTTTCTCAAGGTAAATCACATTAAGTGGTAAAGTAGGTGAACAGCTCCCTGCTTCCTGGATCTCATGAACATTTTTATGTCTATATGGTTTATGCCACACGTACAGCATCAAGTAAAAGTGATTATGTATGCAAGTATTGGCTACAGCATTATCTGAACCATCTCAATAACCATTTCAACTTCCAGGGTAACTGAGATATCACTAAAAATTGCATCAAGTAAAATAAGACCAATCTCATTTTCTGTTTCCTGGAAAAACTGTCCACAAATGTGAATTCATGGACGTAAATTCAAAATAAAGGAGCATTACATAAAAGTATCATGTTCATTATGTTGAATTGAGATGTGAAATTTCCAAACATAAAAGTTTACAAGAGCTATAAATATAGGGTATATGTATAGGTTCTTAGATGGTGATTTAAAAATCCAAGCATCTTTGCATTTTATAGGTTGTAAAAGAACGCCTTAAAATGGGTGGATTAGCAACTGCTTTGACCAAGTTTTCAAGTTGGTTGAGCATCTGGAGATTATATAGACATTCATATAAGGAGTAAACAAGGAGTATAAGAAACCATCCCAGCATATACCCATCTTCAAAATCTCTTTTCCCTCCCCAAAAAGATAGCTCTCTCTTTGAACAAATTCTTTATGTGAAAAAATTGATTAGTACCCCATTGTTCTTTTTGTGCCCTAACAAGTTTGGTATTAGAAGCGGCCTAATAATATAGGATGCACATCAAAACCTTGAGGCTAAGGCTGTCTTCCCAAGGAATGTGCTGACATAACCATTGAGATATAGTCAAAGGTTTAGAAAGAGAGCAAAAGAGACCAACATTGAGATAGGATCTAGATTGGTTTAAGTGTTTTAATGGAGAATTGCTTGAAGAACAAATCATAGAAGCAGCAACTGAGAAAAAGGATGAAAGAAAGAGGAAAAGAAAGAAACTACTTAGGCAGCAACCCAGGATGTCAGAGACAATATTCTTATACAAATAAAGACTAGTCCATTTTAAATTCTCTGTTCGTTTAGTACAATGGAACTTACTTCTAGACTTCAAAAAACTTCCCAAACAAGTAAAGGACTTTAAAAACAAAGCTAATCAATATACTGATCAAATAGGATTCAAACTTCTTAAAAATAAAATGCTTCATAAACACTTAAGCAGATAGTTTATAATGTATGAAAAGACTCACAGCAAACTTCAAATTAGAAACTTGGTAAAAAAAAGCAAAAACTTCGTTTATCCATTGTTATCGTAATGTGAGGAGTAAAATGCAGATATGGTGAAGAATACCTGCTATGCAATTACAGTACTTGCCAGAATAACTTCTTGCTATTTATATCTACGTAGGATATAGAATTTCCAGGACAGAATAACCTAAGTAAACGATTTTCCCACCTTCTTGACATGCTTCTACCTCTTTAAGCTTTCCCTCAATAATCAGAAAATTCTCTCCATGGCAACAAGTTCTAAAAGGTCACCCTTCAACTATTCTCAAAATCTATTTATTTTTTTACAGGGAAAAATAATTACACTCCACATATTTTCTCCACTTCTTATTAGACTTTAGACCTAAACCTTCTTATTCCAAAACATCTTTCCAAAAATCTAGCTTCACCCATACCCTTACTCTAGGATCATGAATGAAAGAGAAAAAGTGGTCTAAAGCCCAACAAAGTTTGAGTTGAATTGCCATAACAATTCAATACCATCTTAAGTTTCCATGTATGACTATCTTGCTTGCCAAGTTACATGGCCATGCTCAAGCTAATTTTACCGAACACTGTAAATTTATATCTTTCTTACATTCAACCATACAACTATATTCCAAAAACTCACCCTTCCTCCATCAGGCTCAAAATCCAAAACAAAGCTTTAATAATTTCAATAGAAGACAAGTTCTCCAAACAAAAAAAAAAAAAAAAAACCGTCAACATGCACTAAACCCTAAAACTAAACGAAATCATACTACTCACACAGTTTCCATGTACATATAGTTCCATGTCAAAACAGTAGCCATCGAAAGGTAAAATATATACAAAATTCACTGGCATGTTGCTGAGAAAATGAGAGAAAATAAAAATCAGAGATCTTTCATCATCATTGATCGCAAGATTCGCAACACCATAAAAAACAACCTAATACAAACATATGACTTAGTCAGGTCATTTTTAAAAAGCATTTTCGGAAACCAAAACAGCCTAACTATAGAATCAAAAAAAAACCCTCAGTTTTCTAGGAAACCAAACAGGGCTAAATAAACGAATACATAAAAAGAGGTTAAATAAAAATTAAAAAGGAAAAAGTACCTACAATCGAACATCGGGACACTGAAACCCACTTTTGGCTAAATAATGCTCCACCAGTTCGTCTGGAATCTGAAAGAACAAACAAAGAAAATTATAAAAATTCAAAAAAAGAAAAAAGGAAAAAGAGAAAAAGTTGGTTTTAGGCCAACAGAAAAATCATACAGTGGGAGTGTAGTCCACAAGGGAGGCAAGAAAATCAGAGAGCGCAGAATCATCGTCGTGCCTTGCATCGTTGCCTCCCTGGTTTTGATTCATCCTCCCTCTCTTTTTCCCTCACTTTCCAGGAATGCGTTTTCCTTCTACCTATATATTATAAATATCTGCTTCAGTTACTGGGCTTTTCTCAAACTGTCCTCTTGTTTCCTTTCTCTTTTATTTTAATTTTTAATATATTTTTTTTTTCTTGAATTATTTTTCCATACATTTAAACATCTACTAGAAAGCAAAAGCATAGGCGTTATTAATTTTATTAAAAATTAAAAATTATTATGTGTTAAAATTGAAATATGTTTTGCGTCCTTTGCATATATTTTTATTTTAAATTAAAATAAACATATTTAAGATTAAAATTGAAATATGATTTATGAAGGTGGGATAAAAAGAATAATAAAATCACGCTAATAATAATACTTGAATATATTTTTATTTTATCGATTTTTTTTCATCTCATAAATTAAGTTAAATGTCAAAATATCTTTCTATATCATATTTGAAAAAGGATTATGATTTTAAATTTCGTATGTTTAAATGAGTTGAAAATACGAATATAATTTATATAGGTTATTTTTTGTAAATAATATTGTATAATTTTCCATATTCATGTGTCATTATAATATTAGCTTTTTTATAAAATAAGGAAAGTTATTATAATTATCCCTTATCATGGAAAAATGATATAAGATGAGCTTGTATAGACTAGGAATGATAAGAGGGTTGGTTTGGGACTAGTCACCACATCCTAACCCGTTCTCATTTATTCAAAATAATTATCAGTCTTGTCTCATTAAAAAAAATAAACAAATTAAATGGGACAGGGCCGCCTCAACTGTGTTAACTTTTAAATTTTTTTTTTTTTTAAGTTTTTAAATTATTTTAATTTTTGTTAATTATATTAAAATAAATATATTTTATAGATAATTAAATTATTATATTTTTATAACTTATTTTATTGAAAATTATTTTTATTTTATTATTATTATTATTATTATCATCTACATATTAAAAATAGAAAAAACAAATAATTTTATATATGATCAGGGTGGGATAAGACAATACCTGAACCTATCTTGGGTTTTAAAAAAAAAATCTCAAACCCATCTCATTAGGGGTGTTCTGAAAAAACTCATTTCATTATCATTCATAGTAAATACTATATAAAGTGGATAGAGATGTAAAAAATTAGAGACAACCTATGTAGCATGGTTTATAGTGTAGATGATAAGGAATGAAGAAATATGAGATATTTAAAAGGTACGCGTGTTTGACCGAATCACATTAAAACTTGGTATACCTTTGTGTGAATTATTTAATTTTTTTGTTCTTAAACAAACATTATTTGAATTAAACTCAATAAACTAGTATTAGAGTCTTGGGTTGGAGATTTTTAGGAGTGAATAAATTTTTTTATAAAATAAAAACCATTATTAATAATATTTTAATAAATATTTTACCTTATGGGAAAATAGTAATAACTAATATTGTTTGCATTAAAACTTACTTACAACATTATCTTTATCCTTATCATAGAAAAATGATATAAGATAAGTATGCATAGACTAGGAATGACAAGAGGGTTGGTTTGGGACTGGTCCATATCCTATTTCGATCTCATTTATTCAAAATAATTATCATTCTTGTCTCATTAAAATAAATAAACAAATTAAATGGGATGAGATCGTCCCACGTTTTTAATGTTTTTAAATTATTTTAATTTTTGTTATTATTTATAAAATTTATTTAACTTTTTTTAAAATTTTTTTAATGTTTTTAAATTATTTTAATTTTTATTAATTATATTAAAATAAATATATTTTACTGATAATTAAATTATTATATTTTTATAACTTATTTTATTAAAAATTATTATTACTATTATTATCATCATCATCATTATCATCATCATCATCTACATATTAAAAATATAAAAAATAAAAATAATTTTATATATGATCAGGACAGATAAGGCAATACCAGAACCCATCTTGGGTTTTTAAAAAAATCTTAAACTCGTCTCATTAGGGGCGGGTTCCCAAAAAACTCATCTCATTGTCATCCATAGTAAATACTATATAAAGTGGATAGAGATGTAAAAAAAATTAGAGACAACTGATGTAGAATGGTTTATAGTGTAAATAATAAAAAATAAAGAAATATGAGATATTTCGAGGGTACGCATGCTTGATCAAATCACATTAAAAACCCGGTATACCTTTATGTGAATTATTTAATTTTTTTTTTTTGTTCTTAAACAAACATTATTTGAATTAAAGTTTATGTTGACTCAATAAACCAGTATTAGAGTCTTGGGTTGGAGATTTCTAAGAGGAGTGAATATATTTTTTTATAAAATAAAAACCGTTATTAGAAATATCTCTATAAATATTTTAGATTCTGGAAAAATAGTTA
This sequence comes from Vitis rotundifolia, assembly GCA_030254885.1. Taxonomy (NCBI): domain Eukaryota; kingdom Viridiplantae; phylum Streptophyta; class Magnoliopsida; order Vitales; family Vitaceae; genus Vitis; species Vitis rotundifolia. Next base: position 9,135,159 of record CM058164.1, on the reverse strand, counting down.
TAAGTAATATTATTTGAAAACTAGTACAGTGACAACCAGTCAAGCCAATTGTTCGAATAGTCAACCTGAAGTAATTAGTTTAATTAAGAAATCAGCTCTTTCGTCTTAACAATATGAAAAACTTGTTGTTAAAAACCTTATTGGAGCTGATAACTACTCTTTAGTTGAAACATTTTTTTCTGCAAACCCAATATAACAAAGTGTTTAAAAATCAAGAATTTTTGTATAAACATTTTATAACAAAAAATGTCGAGATAAAAACAGGGTATATGGCATATCATGACCCTGAATTTTTCTTTGTTATATATTTAGCCTATGTGAATATGTCTGTTGTAAATAAAGAAATTTTTTATTTAGTACCTCAGTTCATGGAATAGGGAATTTTAAAAAATGTTTTTATGAATCATGTATCTCAGATCCCTGAAAATTTCCCAGAAAAATTGAAAGATATTTTAACCTATCTTTTTGAAATCGAAAAACAAATAGACATTTCTTTTGAAACCATTCCACCTTTATTTCAAACCAATGGATCAGTAGTACCAGCTTATCACCATGTATATATAAAACACAATAAAAAACCACTCATCCCTCAACAAGAACCAGAATGGGAAATGACCCTGTTCGAATGAATTTCCATAATTTTTTACTTGCTTTAGAGTTTTCAAATTTATGATCTTAGACCAACCTAGAATAAATTATTTCATCTTATTGGTGAAACAAAAACCATGTCTTTATAGAGAGTCAAACCTTTAGAACACATCATTGTTCCAAAACCTTTTATTACTTCTGAAGAACAGAATTTTATAACCGAACTCGGTGTAGATATACTAGAACCATCTTCCTACCTCGGTGATGACGCACTATTTTAGGAAAACCTGGACGATGAAAGTTATCATAATCTGCAAAATGCAATGGAAGTATGATGTCAGCAATGACGACAATGAAGCAGTAAATGCGTCTTCAACTACAAAAATTCAATGAAGTAGTACAAGTCCAAAAGCAGTAAAACCATCAGTAGGCCACGTATTATGCATGTAGAAAAGAAAAGAGAAAATGACAAAAGAAAAGGACAAGGAGAAAAAGAGAAGGAAGTAACAAGTGAATGAAAAAGCAAAAGTCAAATGTCTCAGAAGACTTTTACAACCTTTGTATTTAATTTGTAGTTATTTTGAACTAAACCTCTACATAGCTTGTAAATATTTTCCTACCGTCCAACCACTTGACTCACCTGTCACTTGTAAATGCTGAATTAATTCTCACCTGTCATCCATAAAAGCTTTGTCTATAAAAGAAATTGTAGTAGAAGAAGGAGGTGGTGTCCGAAGGAGTGTAGAAAAACTTGTGTGAAAAGTGAGAGTGAAGTAGCAATTCATGTCTTGTAAATTTATCAGCAATAGCAAAAGTAAGAATTTTCCTTTAAATTTCTGTTTTCATTTTTATTCACAATTTATTTTATTTTGTGTATTTTTCTTACCCTTAGGGGTAAAGGGGTAAAAAGGTAAAGTAGGAAATGAAAATTATTTGAATTATTTTAGTTTTCTTTACTAGTTAATATTTGCAATAGACATGGATCCTTGTTATATATAATATTACCGTCCACATAAAAAAAATAAAAAAAATAAAAAATCGGTTATTTAGAAAATTTTGGGTGTAAAATTTAGATTTTAAAACTAGAGTCTTTAGTCTTAACCTTTAACCTGTAACCCGTTTTTGCCGGAAAATTGGCATTTTAGGGAGACTTTGTTTGGTCGGAAGGGGGCTATCACCTTGACACGAATTGATGTTTTAAAATTTTGAATTTTATTACTTGAATTTTTTAGATATTCGATTTGAAAAAATGTTAACTTTTATACATTAAATGGTTTCACACTATAAATTGAAGGTTATGATTTAAACAAATATTATAATAACATGTAATAAATGGTTTCATGGCTTTTAAAACTTTGATTTTGAACGAGACATTTTCAAACCAAACCAAAAGCTCTTGAAAATATTTATATTAAAATAATAGGTATTTGGAAATTTTATATTATTTTAATGGTAGTAATAAATGCATTCACACTCAACAACAGTTACATAAAGAACGGAGAAACAGTTACATAAATAAGGAGAAGAAGTTTCTCCGTTCTTAAAAGTTTGAAAATTTTGAGTGTGAATGCATTTATTATTATCATTAAAATAATATAAAATTTTCAAATACCTATTATTTTAATATAAATATTTTCAAGAGTTTTTGGTTTGGTTTGAAAATGTCTAGTTCAAAATCAAAGTTTTAAAAGCCATCAGTGTGAAACCATTTATTACATGTTATTATAATATTTGTTTAAATCAAAACCTTCAATTTATAGTGTGAAACCATTTAATGTATAAAAGTTAACATTTTTTGAAATCAGATATCTCAAAAATTCAAGTAATAAAATTCAAAATTTTAAAACATCACTTCGTATCAAGGTGATACCCCCCTTTTGACCAAACAAAGTCTTCCTAAAACGCCAATTTTTCGGCAAAAACGGGTTACAGATCAAGGGTTAAGACTAAAGACTCTAGTTTTAAAATCTGAATTTTACACCCAAAATTTTCTAAATAATCAAATTTTTATTTTTTATTTTATGTGGACGGGAACGTTATATATAACAAGGATTCATGTATAGTGCAAATATTAACTAGTAAATAAAGCTAAAATAATTCAAATAATTTTCATTTCCCTACTTTACCTTTTTACCCCTTTACCCCCTAAGGGTAAGAAAAATACACAAAATAAAATAAATTGTGAATAAAAATGAAAACAGAAATTTAAAGGAAAATTCTTACTTTTGCTATTGCTGATAAATTTACAAGACTTGAATTGCTACTTCACTCTCACTTTTCACGCAAGTTTTTCTACACTCCTTCGGACACCACCTCCTTCTTCTACTACAATTTCTTTTATAGACAAAGCTTTTATGGATGACAGGTGAGAATTAATTCAGCATTTACAAGTGACAGGTGAGTCAAGTGGTTGGACGATAGGAAAATATTTACAAGCTATGCAGAGGTTTGGTTCAAAATAACTACAAATTAAATATAAAGGTTGTAAAAGTCTTCTGAGACATTTGACTTTTGTTTTTCATCCATTTGTTACTTCCTTCTCTTTTTCTCCTTGTCTTTTTCTCTTTTCTTTTCTACATGCATAATACGTGGCTTGCTGATGGTTTTACTGCTTTTGGACTTGTACTACTTCATTGAATTTTTGTAGTTGAAGACGCATTTACTGCTTCATTGTCGTCATTGCTGACATCATCCTTCCATTGCATTTTGCAGATTATGATAACTTTCATCGTCCAAGTTTTCCCAAAATAGTACGTCATCACCGAGGTAGGAGATGGTTCTAGTATATCTATACCGAGTTCAATTATAAAATCCTATTCTTCAGAAGTAATAAAAGGTTATGGAACAATGATGTGTTCTAAAGGTTTGACTCTCCATATAGACATGGTTTTTGTTTCACTAATAAGATGAAATAATTTATCTCGGGTTGGTCTAAGATCATAAATTTGAAAAGCTCTAAAGCGAGTAAAAAATTATGGAAATTCATTCGAATAGGTCATTTCCCATTCTGGTTCTTATTGAGGGATGAGTGGTTTCTTATTGTGTTTTATATATACATGGTGATAAGCTGGTACTACTGATCCATCGGTTTGAAATAAAGGTGGAATGGTTTCAAAAGAAATGTCTATTTGTTTTTCGGTTTCAAAAAGATAGGTTAAAATATCTTTCAATTTTTCTGGGAAATTTTCAGGGATCTAAGATACGTGATTCATAAAAACATTTTTTAAAATTCCCTATTCCATGAACTGAGGTACTAAATAAAAAATTTCTTTATTTGCAACAGACATATTCACATAGGCTAAATATATAACAAAGAAAAATTCAGGGTCATGATATGCCATATACCCTGTTTTTATCCTGACATTTTTGGTTATAAAATGTTTATACAAAAGTTCTTGATTTTTAAACACTTTGTTATATTGGGTTTGCAGAAAAAAAGGTTTCGACTAAAGAGTAGTTATCAGCTCCAATAAGGTTTTTAACAACAAGTTTTTCATATTGTTAAGACAAAAGAGCTGATTTCTTAATTAAACTAATTACTTCAGGTTGACTATTCGAACAATCGGCTTGACTGGTTGTCACTGTACTAGTTTTCAAATCTTTTATCAATTTTTTCTGATTTTCTTGGATTTTAAGGTTTTGAAATTTTTGGGTTTCTAAGGCAATCAGTTGGTTTTGAAGGTTTTGTAAATGTTGGGCTAAAGCTGACACGGTTTTTCCATAAGCGTATTCTAAATTTTAGTTCAGAAAACTTTGTGGTTTTAGAGACCAAAAATTATCTACAATAACCTTATGTTCTTCAAAAAGGTTTTGAGAAAATAAAGAGTTAAACCTCAAATTTGGATTTAACACTTCGTTCAGACATATGGTTCCATATTGAAAGGTTCTAGCTTTAGTGGGTTTTCTTTGAGCCATGTTCCTATAACATAAAGTCAATCGTTAGTATTATCAACATTATTAATTATTTGCCTACTTAACCAATCTGCTAATATATTATCTTTTCCTTTAATATGTTCAAATTTAAGTTTAAAGCCAATTAAAGAGTTTTGAAACTTTATCCATCTTTTGGTGGACAATTTTGAAGAATTTTTATTTTCAAAGAATTTTTTAATATTCTCACAATCGGTTCTTAAAGTAAATTGTTCTTGGTTCAAAAATAATTGAAATTTTTCTAAGACTAATATTATTGCTTCAATTTCTAAGTCTGTAGAACTAAGGTTCTTTTGATAATCATTAAAAGTTCCACTGCAATATCTACAAAGTTTTTCTTCCCTATATTAGTTACTACTGAAAGTATGCCTCCCCATCCTGATTGACTAGCATCAGTTTGAACTATTTTATATTCACTTTCTAAGGGTAAATGTAAGGTTGGGAGATGCTTCACAAGCTCTTTTATTTTCTGTACAAGTTTAATATCTTCTTGGTTAAAATATCTCTGTCTTGTGTTTTTTGTTTTACTATAAAGGGGTCCAGCTAATCTACTAAGGTTTTTAATATATGGTCTAATATGATTTAATAATCCTAAAAAACTTTGAAGGGTTTTAAGTCTTCAAGTTTGTCTGGAAAATTATTTATTTTTTGTACTATATGATCTTGCAATTTTATTTGTCCATCCTCTAATTCTAATCCTAAAAATTCTATTTGGGTTTTAAATAATTTCAATTTCTTTTTACTTACTATTAATCCATGACTAATTAGTTTTTCAAAAACAAATTCTAAATGCTTTATGTGTTCCTAAATAGTGTATGAAAAAACAAGAATATCATTAATGTATAGAAGAACAAAAGAATATTTACCAAAAATATTATCCATCATTTGTTGGAATATCTGAGGAGCATTTTTTTAGTCCAAATGGCATTACATTCCATTCATATAATCCACAAGGACATGAAAACGCTGTCCATGGTTTACTATCTTCTTCTAATCTAATTTGCCAAAATCTACTTTTACAATCTAACTGAGAAAAGTATTTACATCCTTGAATAGAATTAATTAAAGAATCTTTATTTGGAATTTTATAAGCATCATCATATGTATTATCATTTAGTCTTTTATAATTAATAACCATCCTAGCTTTCCCTCGTTTTTCTTCATTATGGTTTCTGACTAAAAAGGTGAGGATCTATGAGGACTAAAACTTGGTTTTATGAGGTTACTTTGCAACAGTTCTTCTATTTGAATTTTAATAATAAAAACAGCAGATATAGCATGTAACCTTATAGATACAAAGGAATTTAAAATTCAAATAGAAGAACTGTTGCAAAATAACCTCATAAAACCCAAGTTTTAGTCCTCATAGATCCTCATCCTTTTTAGTTAGAAACCATAATGAAATGAGACCGTCTCACGTTTTTAATGTTTTTAAATTATTTTAATTTTTGTTAATTATTTATAAAATTTATTTAACTTAATTTTTTTTAATTTTTTTTTAATGTTTTTTAATTATTTTAATTTTTATTAATTATATTAAAATAAATATATTTCATAGATAATTAAATTATTATATTTTTATAACTTATTTTATTAAAAATTATTATTATTATTATTATTATCATCATCATCATCTATATATTAAAAATATAAAAAATAAAAATAATTTTATATATGATATAAGGCAATACTAGAACCCATCTTGGGTTTTTTAAAAAAATCTTAAACTTATCTCATTAGGGGCGGGTTCCCAAAAAACTCATCTCATTGTCATACATAGTAAATACTATATAAAGTGGATAGAGATGTAAAAAAATTAGAGACAATTGATGTAGAATGGTTTATAGTGTAAATAATAAAGAATGAAGAAATATGAGATATTTCGAGGGTACGCATGCTTGATCAAATCACATTAAAAACCCTAGTATACCTTTATGTGAATTATTTAATTTTTTTTTGTTCTTAAACAAACATTATTTGAATTAAAGTTTATGTTGACTCAATAAACCAGTATTAGAGTCTTGGGTTGGAGATTTCTAGGAGGAGTGAATATATTTTTTTATAAAATAAAAACTGTTATTAGAAATATCTCTATAAATATTTTAGATTATGGAAAAATAGTTATAAGTAACATTATTTGCATTAAAACTTATGTACAACAATATTAAAATATCTTTATCTTTATTTCTTTTAGATTAAGTTTAAAAAATATGGAAAATGTATTTCTAAATTATTTTATTTTATTTAAAAAATTTTCTTGCAAAACCAAATTTCAATTTTTATATATATATATTTTTTTTCTTAGAACCCAATTTTTATGAATGATAGAGTTTGTCATGGAAATTTATGAGAATATGAAAAATGTGGTTGTAAATTTTCTTTGACTTTCTATTAAAGGGAGACAACATTGTTATTTCTTTATCACCTAAAATAATTAATAATTACAATATCACTCTCATCTCACATAGGAAAATAAAAACCAAAATGGAAAATTTTTCCCCCTCTAAAAAAATATAAATTTAATTTTAAAAATAATAGCAACAAAAAAAAAAATATTTACCATTAATTACTAATAAAATATTAAGATTGAATTAAAATTAAACAATAAATAAAATCTCATTTAGTATTGGTACTTATTTTTTCTTATTTATTTAAATTTTTTCCCTTTTATACTTATTTTTTTTTATGATTTTGTCTTTTCGGGCTTAACTAAATAAAAAAAATATATACTTTTTAAACTACTATTTGTTTTAGTGATGATTCATTTATAACTTTTAAGTGAAAAACTTTATTTTCAACTATCTTATATTCGAAAAAAAAAAAAAAAGTGTATTGATTTGGTATTTATGGAAATCTTAATCTCCACTTTTAAAAATATGTAGAAAAATTTGTGTGGACCTCGCATTTCGCACGATGCGTTTCTACTCAATGACGAAACTCGCTTTTTTATTTGTTTATTGAAAAATTGATTTTTAGAAAAGACTTGGAGTTGCTACTTATTTTTGTTTTATTTTTAAAGGAAAAACAAAATAAGAAAGAAAAACCCTAAGTGTGATTTCTTATTTGAAAAACAGGTCTGTGAAAAATCGAGCTTGAGTTCGGGGGTTAGGTTACTTATTGGAAATGTACGGTAAAGACCGTAGCACTCCTCTAAACTCCTAAAAATGGGTTGGGTATCTACTAAATAAGGTGAAACAAGAATGACAATTGACTAGGAGACCAATGGATACTAAAGTGATCATAAATAAAAAGCAAGTCATAATAATGGATAAATGAACAAAGTGAGAGTGAGAATATATCTTAGCAGCAGATAATAAAAGCGTTATTATGAAACAGAGTTAGTGCGAAATAACGAATACAAAATATATCACATGCATATCAAAGTGCAAGACAAAAATCAGACAATACTCGTTAAGCATAACAATTGACAGTCAGAAGAGAAAACTCATATGTAGGGCCCCCACCAAAACCCGATTGATCTTGCATGAATTAATTACACAAATTTCATTATTTTGAATTATGAAAATTGCCTCATGCTTATTAGAAATAGTGAAAAACAAGAAAATTATTAAAAAAAAAAAAAAAAAATCACAAGATGCATGCTTGAATAAAAAATGGCAGCAAGTTTATTAAAAATTAGGGTATGGTGAATCAGATTCTAATGAAGAAAAGGAAAAGAAAGAAAGAAGAAAATAATAATAATAATGACAAATAAATAAATAAACGAATAAAATAAAGTAAAATAATAAAATAAATAAATATATGAAAGATGAATAAATAAAATAATTAAATTAGGTGAATAAACAAATTAAATAAATAAATTTAAAAGATTTAAAGACATTTGAAAGACAAATTTTTGAAAATCAAGTTTTGAAACTTATTTGAAAATTGAAGTTTTAAGAACTAAATTAGAAAATTGGAATTTTAGAAAAATAATTTGAAACTGGAAGTCATGAAAATTGGAACTTGGAAAAATTATTTATGAATGAGATTTCTTAAAAATGAAATATGAAATTTGGAATTTTGGAAAATTATTTGAGAATGAAAATTTCTAAAAGAATAAATCTGAAAATTGGAATTTTGGAAAATTGTTTGAAAATTAAATTAGGAAAATTAAATTTGAAAATTGGAGTTTTGAAAATTATTTGAAAGAAATTGGAATTCTGAAAATTAAATTTAAGAATTAGGATTTTAAAAATTAAATTTGAAATTTTAGAATTTTTGGAAAATTAAATTTAAAAATTTGAATCCTAGAAAATTAAATTCAAAACTAGAGTCTTATAAAATTATTTCGAGAATTGAATTTTGAAGAATTAAATTTAAAAAATTGGAGTTTTGGAAAATTGAATTTCGAGAGTCAAAGTTTTGAAAATTGGGGTTTCGAAAATTAAGTTTAAGAATTGGAATTTTGGAAATTAAATTTGAGAGAAATTAAAATTTTGAAAATTATTTAAGAATGGAATTTTGAAGAATTAAATTATGAATTAGAGTTTTGGAAATTAAATTTGAAAGAAATTGGAGTTTTGAAAATTAAATTATGAAAATTGGAATTTGGGAAATTATTTGAAGATGGAATTTTAAACATAAATAAATAAATAAAATAATAATAATAATAATAATAATAATAATAATAATAATAAAATGTGAAAATTGGAATTTTGAAAATTGGAAATTAAATTTGGAAATCGGAAATTTGAAGAATTATTTAAAAAACGAAGTTTTAAAAATTAAATTTGAGAATCGGAATTTCGAAAAATTATTTGAAAATGAAATTTTTTGTGATCATTTGAAAATTGTAATAGAAATGAGATTATTAAAGAAACTGGGATTTTAAAAATCATTTAAAAAGAATTTACAGAAATCAAACTTTGACACGTGAAAAAAAAAAAAAAAAAAATTTCCACCATGAGGCCACAACTGGACCCATGTCATTGCCACTTATTTATTCAGAAAACGTGAAGTGCCCTTACCACTTATGAAAATTCTCATGCCACCATGGACTTGCCATTCACTGTTTGCTAGCACCGCCTCATGTCATTAGTGAGCTACTAGCTTCTGGAAGAGGAGTAATGAAGCCCCACTTCTCCACGAAAAGCATCAACTTCAAAGAACGAGAGTAATTGCCTTCTAGCAAAATGAGCCCCAGTCTAGCAGATGCCCGAACCATTGTCACAAACGTCCAGGACCCAGCATCGAAAAATTCCTGCCACATCATTAGAAACAACCGGAATGCCTCGAAATAATCTCCAACATCCAAAAGTCCCCCAATTATCGCATTTAAAGATAAAATGTTCTTTTTCTGGCATTTCATTAAAGCAGTCTACGTCCATCAATCATCATCCCACATTTTACATGCATTAACAAAACCCTGTTCCCCAAATACTCATCTGGATCAAACCCACTATTAATCATATAATTGAACACCTTTTCCACCCCTTTAATTGACTTCAACCCAATACACGCACTCACTAATGCTCCATGTGTCTCGCTATCCATATTATTAGCACCATTCAACTTCAAAAATTCAAATAATTCAAGTACCTCTGTTGAATGGAAACAAACGCCGAGAAAAGAACTTTTCTCTCAAAATATCGTCAACTGAGAACAAATGCGGAAAGCCACAGTCACTCTAGATCTGATCCAATGACATGTTTTGACTACGAGACAACAGGGTATCCCTGTTGGGTTGTCAAATATAAAAAAACAGCAAAACACACACGCAAACAAGTGAATACTAATGCTCTGTTTTCGATAAGGATAGAAAAATTCAGAGTCGAGTTCGATCATATCTGCACTTCATGATCTCGGTGGGACCATCCTTGAACCCATACAAGGTGCTTCCTTTCACGTGATTCCGCAAATAATCGAATATTCCAGAGATCACATTGTGTCTTTCGATGCTTGGCCGCTAGACAGAGCAATGCCAACCTTCAATTTTTTATATGACGATGACGTGGGCTCACTTGGCACCAGCATTACCGAAGGCTACCCGAACGGATTCGGAAGCAACTCATGTTAGAATTTAACGCGGAAATTAACACACAAATTCAAGATCATTGAATTTGACACATCTCAAGAAAATTAAAAAATTGAATACATACCGTTTGAAGAATACGCAGCCATGTTAGATCGAGAAATCCCCATTAATTTATAAACCTTAAATTCTTGATCTCTTCTTCTCCTTATCAAATTTTAATATACAGAATTATTACTTTTAATTGATGGAAGAGAACTAACTTAGCAAAAAGGGGTTCTGTATCTTTCTTTTATAGATAAGAGAAGAGGGCCAAGAATAACCGTTCAGAAAACTGTCTAAAAAAAAAACTGTTCTGAACGTGTTATTCTAATAATTGTTCTGATACCAATTTTTAATTTACCCACTCCATCAAAGGGTAAATATCCTTGCAAGAGTTATTAACTATTTTGGGCATTCTTTTAATTGGCTAAAAACTTTTATAAGTGGATAAAAAATTAAAACAATAGGTTAATGGGCCACTCACTTAATTTTAACGTGGAAATAACATTCTCCCACTAAACCGATTATGAAAACTATTGTATATATATATATATATATATATAGAGATATATATATATATAATTTTTTATATATAAAATATATATACTGGAAAATAAATTTGACACGTGATCACGATTTCAATAAACTTAGCCAATACGTCCAAAATCATATACCATAATACTGAATCAGTTTAGATAATAAATGCGAGTCATGACGGTCACATAACCATAATGTCATGTTTCCTTCCATGCACCACACATCAATAACCCTTACTAACCCAGTCCTTAATGCCAAACAGGTCCTGTAATTTGTCTTGTCAGGACAATTCTTATTTATCAAACAATAAAATGTGCACCCATAATTGAAAACAAGAATAAACAGAAATAATCTTTAATGCGCAAATTGTCAATTACATAACCACCATTCATTATCATACATATTATGGATTCCTCAAAAGACCCATCCTCATAACATGTTCCAAATATGCCTTTGGAGGTAATTCTTTAGTTAATGGATCAGCAACCATAAGTGTGGTCCTAATATTTTCAATTGACACTTGTTGTTTCTGGACTCTTTCTTTAACAACTAAATACTTTAAATCTATGTGTTTCGACCCACTAGAAAATTTGCCATTCTTAGAGAAGAAAACAGTTGTGGTGGTATCACAATATATTCTCAAAGGTTTAGCAATAGAGTTGACAACACCAAGTCCTGAGATAAAATTCCGCAATCATAAAGCATGACTTGAGGCTTCAAAACAAGCAACAAACTCGGCCTCCATCGTGGATGAAGCAGCAATTGATTGCTTTTCACTCTTCCACGATATTGCCCCATTTGCCAGCATAAAGACAAATCCTGAAGTTGACTTTAAGCTATCGAGACAACCACCATAATCAGAATCCGAGTAACAGACAATCTCTAATTGTTCTGATCTTTTATATGTGAGCATATAATCCTTTGTCCCTTATAAGTACCTCATCACCTTCTTTGCAGCTTTCTAGTGTTCGAATCCTGGATCACTTTGGTATCTTCCTAACATGCCAACAGCGAAGCTGATATCCGGTCTTGTACATGTTTGAGCGTACATCAAACTCCTCACAGTTGATGCATAAGGAATTTTCTTCATTTGCTCCATTTCCATGTTATTCCTTGGGCATTGCTTTTTACTTAATTTGTTACCTTTCAATATAGGTGCAACACTCAATGAACATAATTGGATATTAAATCTCTCTAAAACTCGATCAATATATCCTTTCTGAGATAAACCTAGCACTCCTCGAGATCGATCCCTAAAGATCTCGATGCCAATAACATAGTTTGCCTCACCCATATCAACCATTTGAAAGTTTTTAGAGAGATGTTTCTTGGTTCACATAATAAACCAAGATCACTGCTAGCAAGCAAAATACCATCCACATACAGTATCAAAAATATAAACTTGCTCACACTAACTTTCAGATATATACACTGATCAACAGTGTTCTCTTTAAATTCGAAATATGTAATGGTATTATTGAACTTAATATACCATTGTCTGGAAGCTTGTTTAAGATCGTAAATGGATTTCTTTAATTTGCAAACTAGGTGTTCATTTCCTTTCTTTGTGAACCCCTCAGGTTGTTCCATGTAGATATCTTCATCCAAATTCCCATTTAAGAATGCAGTTTTCACATCCATTTGATGTAGCTCTAAATCAAAATGAGCTACAAGTGCCATGATGATTCTAAGCGAATCTTTCTTGGAAATTAGAGAGAAGGTATCTCTGTAATCGATACCTTCTTTATGAGTGAAACCTTTGGCCACAAGTTTGGCCTTAAATCGTTCGATATTGCCTTTAGCGTCGCGCATTGTCTTAAAAACCCATTTACAGCCAATGGGTTTACAACTATTAGGCAATTCAATGAGATCCCAGACACCGTTATGGGCCATAGATTTCAGCTCTTCATTCATAGCTTCCATCCATTTACTAGAATCATCACTTTCCATGGCTTGTGAAAACGAAACTGGATCCTTCCTTATCCCAATATCAAAGTCAGATTCCTGTAGATACACCACATAATCATCTGAAATGGCAGGTCTCCTTTCTCTTTGAGATCTCCTCAAAGGTGCCGGTTGTGGTGGTTCTACAACATTTTCAATGGCAATATTTTCTGGTGGTAATGAACCATCTCTATTATGTTGCTCATGTTCCTCAACTTGTTGAACAGGTTGAGGGGTAATAATTTCTTGAGGTAAAAAGGGTGGTGGGATATCCACTCTTATCTCCTCAATATCTACCTTTCTTGGTTCATTACTCCCACTGATTTCGCCATTATCTAAGAATATGGCATTACCGGTTTCAACTATTCTCACACTGTGGTTAGGACAGTAAAATCTATACCCTTTCGATTTATCCGGATAGTCAATGAAATATCCAGATATTGTTCTCGAATCAAGCTTTTTCTCATGTGGGTTATAGATTCTTGCCTCTGCTGGACAACCCCATATATGTATATGTCTCAAACTAGGTTTCCTACCAGTCCATAACTCGAAAGGAGTTTTTGGAACTGCCTTACTAGGGACTTTGTTCAAGATATACATTGCGGTTTTTAAGGCTTCACCCCACAATGAAATAGGTACAGAAGAGTAACTCATCATACTCCTAACCATTTCCATTAATGTGTGATTACGCCTTTCAGCAACACCATTTTGTTGTGGTGTACCAGGCATTGTGTACTGAGCACGAATGCCACGCTTTTAAAGGAATTTGGCAAAAGGACCAGGATTTTGTTCTGATTCATTATATCTCCTATAATATTCACCACCTCGATCTGATTTCACAATTTGAATCTTTTTATCTAATTGTCTCTCAACCTCTATAATGAACATCTCGAAGATGTCAATGGCCTGAGACTTTTCATGCATTAGATAAACATAACCATAACGAGATAGATCATCTATAAAGGCGATAAAATATTTCTCTCTTGTAAAACATGGAACAGAGAGTGGTCCACAAATATCCGTATTAATTATCTCAAGAAGCTCATTACTTCTTGTGGCACCTTTCTTTGTATGTTTAGTTTGCTTTCCCTTTATGCAATCCACGCATACCTGAAAATCAGTGAAGTCAAGATTTTGTAAAATTCCTTCATTTCACTAATCTCTCAATTCTTTCCCTAGAGATATGCCCTAGTCTTTTGTGCCACAAGATTGAAGAATTTTCATTAATTAAGCCACGTTTTGAACTAACATTTGAATGCAGGGTTATCAAAGCTTGTGCAAATTCATGATTCAAGGAAATTTTATATAAACCATCACATAAAATACCAGAACCAACTGTAACAGAATTTAACAACAAACTTAATTGTCCAGAACTGAATAAAACAGAATATCTAGCAGCATCTAATTTGGACAAAGAAACTAAATTCCTAGAAATAGAAGGTACATAAAAAGTGTTTAAAAGATCCATCCGATGACCCATCTCTAAGAGTAAGTGATAGGTACCAACAGCTACCACTTCGACCTTGAGACGGTTTCCCATATAGAGGAACTTTTCAGTTTCCTTCGGTTTCTTGGTTGTAAAGAATCCTGCATTAAATTAGTCACATGAGTTGTGGCTCTAGAATCAATCCACCAAGTATTTGAAGGAACTTCAGCAAGATTGGATTCATAACATACAAAAGAAAGATTTATACCTCTTTTTTCGAACCAAGCCTTGCGCTTGTTATAGTCCTTCTTCACATGCCCTTTCTTGCCACAAAAGTAGCAACTTACCGTGAATTTTCCATCATGACTTTGGCTACCTTCCCCAGTCCACTTTTCTTAGGTGGAAACTTCTTTCCTTTTCTGAATTTTCCTTTCTTCTTCATGACTCCATGAGTTACAGTGAGGGCAAGATTATGTCCTTCTTGTCTTTATCTCACTTCCTCTTGTATGCATTTACTGGTGAGCTCATTCAAGTTTCGCTGATCGTTTTTAGTATTATAGTGGATCTTGAATGGAGCAAACTGTGACGGAAGTGAGTTAAGGACAAACTGTACCAAGAAGGACTCATCCATACTCATGCCTAGTGCCTTAAGCTTTGTAGCCTTTTCAATCATGTTTAAAATATGTTTTTGAATACCTTTCTGACCATCATATTTCATGGTGGTCAATTTAGCCATCAATGTGCCTGCAAGGGACTTATCAGCGCGTTTGAAGCGCTCCTCAACAGATTTCAGAAATTCCGAGGCTAACTCAGTTTGAGGAAGAGAGGTCTTGATATTATTGGCAATAGTCATTCTCATAAACATCAGACTAAGTCTGTTTGATTTTGCCCAGGCTTTTGATTGTTCCACCTGCTCCGGAGTACTGTCATCCGTAGCTTCAGGAGGTTTATCAGTTATTAAAGCCAGGTCAAGATCCAATACGCCCAGTGAGAATTGAACCCTTTCATACCATTCAGAAAAGTTCGACCTATAAAAAACAGTCATTCCAGATGCAAGAGAGTGTAACGAAGTGAGAACTGTACAAAATAGAACCATGTTCACAATAAAGCCTCAAGTATAAAATAAATAACAATGAACTATTGATATCGTTAAAATTCTCCTTTGGGTAAATTTTAACATATTCAGTATTCACTTGGAGAGAGCTTAAAATACTTTACTATTTTGTGTCATTTATATGTTACCTTTGGGTATCCATTTTACCTTTCTAAGCAACACAAAATAAAAGCATTAATTAATAATTAGCAGAATTGACTCTCCTTTGCGCTAGTCTCATTCTCCTAATTATAAAGAGAATTATTAAGAATTTTACAAGTCTCCCTTTATTCTTGTATGCAATTTAATAAATACGAGGCTCACTAATTTAGGTTACTTTGGCAACTATCTAAACTAGTTAACCTTACATTTATAAATTGTCTAATAATGCATTAATTCTTTTATTTGAGTTAAACTTTATTTTGATGAATTATGTCAACGAATCAAAGACATAAAACACAACCACATATTAGTGTCCGGTAATTGAAAACCCACGATAAAAGGAAAATCGACACTCAAACAAAACACCGCAAATCAGAACGGTTATGAATAGATCAAAGTTAATTTGTTAACCGAAACATTAAATTATATGTGAACTTACATGAATTAATGTAATTGAAAAGAAATCATATTACATGGTGATGACAAATTGCAGTGCAGGACAAAACGTGTCACAAATTCATGAATGCTCATAAATCTCATAAGATTTGAGGCCATGGAAGAGGACGGGAATATCAAGATTTGCAGTTGAAAGTGCCAAAGGGGATGCAGATTTTAGATTAGTGATAGTGAATGGAAAAGCCTATGTGGAGCAATACAGGAAGTCTTTTCAAACAAGAGACTTGTTCACAATGTGGGGAATTTTGCATCTTTTAAAGCTATACCCTAAGAGGTTACCAGACTTGGATTTGATATTTCAGTGCGACGACAGGCCAGTCATCTAGAAACGGGACTACAGAGGATTTAGATCACCTTCGGCTTTGTTCCGGTACTCTAAAGATGACCTTACTTACGACATTGTCTTTCCGAACTGGACCTTCTAGGGTTGGTAAAGATCCTCATACTCCACTTAACAGAACAATTGTGCTAAGAAAAGTCTAGTAAGGTTACAATTTTTCTTGATAGGGCGAAAACCAATGTAAAGCCATAGCGGAGTATTTTGGAGGAAATTAAAGAAGGAAACAAGATAATCAAATGGATGGATAGGGTACCCTATGCTTATTGGAGAGGAAGCCCATATGTGGCTCCAACTAGGGTTGATCTTTTCAAGTGTAATGTCTCTAAAAAAGAAGACTGGAATGTCTGTTTATATTCTCAGGTATTTTTTTTTTTTCCATATTTGATTAGAGTTGTATTTTTATTGCTTCCATGAATTAAAATTGAGATGCTGCTTCATGCCATCAGATTGAGCACAACACATAAGACTTAATTTTAATACTATGTCGATTTCAAATATCACATCATGTCTAATAGGCCATGGTTAGAGTCATATTTGGAGACAAGCACATAACATTATTATATTTTTTCAGAACTGGGAAAAAGGTGTTTGATTTCAACAGATCATCAAAATTTTAATCGAAGATAAAATCTCAAAAATTTAATCCTTATAAAACAATGATTCTGAATATTTGAATTCAACCTTGCTCTGATACCATTTGTTAGAATTTAACTCGGAAATTAACACACAAATTCAAGATCACTGAATTCGACACATCTCAAGAAAATTAAAGAATTGAATACATACCGTTTGAAGAATACGCAGCCATGTTAGATCGAGAAACCACCTTTAATTTATAAACCTTAAATTCTTGATCTCTTCTTCTCCTTATCAAATTTTAATATACAGAATTATTACTTTTAATTGATGGAAGAGAACTAACTTAGCAAAAAGGGGTTCTGTATCTTTCTTTTATAAATAGGAGAAGAGGGCCAAGAATAACCGTTCAGAAAACTATCTAAAAAAACATTGTTCTGAATGTGTTATTCTAATAACTGTTCTGATACCAATTTTTAATTTACCCACTCTATCAAAGGGTAAATATCCTTACAACAGTTATTAACTATTTTGGGCATTCTTTTAATTGGCTAAAAACTTTTATAAGTGGATAAAAAATTAAAACACTAGGTTAGTGGGCCACCCACTTAATTTTAACATGGAAATAACAACTCAGCGATCTCACCTGGGTTGCCGGTGACAGAGCTCAGGGGGCTATAGACGATCTTGAAGAGACTCTTGAGAACCGAAGGTAGGGGAAGCGAGCGGTTGAGGCGGCTCGTCTGAACCTCACTGTACATCGCCGCGAGAACGGTCGGTGATGGAGTTCTCGACGGAGGCATAATCGCTAGTGATGATCGAGGACGACGTGATAGGTAGATTTTCGGCAGACACCCTTCTGTTTCGTTCTATTAGACGATCCGTTCCGGTCTTGGCACACACCCTCTTCGTCCTCATCTGCTAACAGGTACTGGTCATGGTAGCTTTTCAGAAAACAGAGTTTTCTCCATTTGAATCAGAAGTCATCTCCATGGTTTTCTTGGCTTGAGCCAAGGCATGGGCATACACTGACTTTGTGGCTATTAACATCACCTTACATGTAGAAAGAGTGATGTGTACCAAAATGGCCATGCAAGGGTGGTGGGCCCCGGGGTACAAAGGTAAACCGCCTCTTTCTACATGTTAGCTTCACCTGTAACCAGCACACCGAGTAAAAAATTCCTCATTTTCATTAGTACTCCCCGCAACATCTCTAAGCATTTCAATGTAGTCCATATATAGCTCTCAAACATCCAGATATGGCTCTCAAACATCTAGAAATTTCTAAAAGTACGAGAAATGGCTCTCATGGTGCTCTCCCGAAAACACCCCAACCAAGACGGTGAACCTCAAACGTGACACTCAACACTCCAAAATATACCAAAAACAGAGGGAAAAGAAAAGAAAAACAGAGCATGCACAAATGAAAATAATACTATTAAACCTAGGTCCATTTCATAAAGATCAATGGGCTGGATATGGGTGGAATCAAAAGAAAGCAAGAAAATGATCTTCAAAAAAACAGATTCAATGATGGATCCTATTTCAAGTTGTTCATAAACAGAGGAACGCACAAGTTATTTACGAACGGAGCTAAAGGAGCCAAACTAGAATCGACAAAAAAGCATGAAAATCTATCTTAGATTTCAGAAAAATGCATAATATCAAATGCCCACATTCAAGCACCAAGGAGAAACCAAAATCAATAGGAGATAGAATAGAACAATTTGAAAGGGAAAATATAAAGAATGCTGAAACCATACCTGGACTAAAACGACAAGCTCTTCATCTCCTTAGTTTTAAACGCCTCTTGCTTTTCTTCTATCCTTTCAATTTTTGCTCCTCCAATCTCCCCCCAAAATCCTCATTCCTCTCTCTGCAGCCTTCTACTCCATTTTTTTCTCTCCAACTCTTAGCAAAAAAAAAAAAAAACCTCCCCCCGCTTGCTCTCTTTTCCATGCCTTTTATCAGCTTCTTTTAGCTTCCCTTGTAAGCTTTTAACGGCTCCACTACTCCTTGTTCACAGAAGATGTCATCACCTCAACCACCACCATGGCGAGTTGGTGAAGTCCTTTGCCACATGTCTGGGCATGTAGATCACCTAGCCTTCCACTCATTGCTTAACTCACTCTCGGGGTGGTAAGAAGAAAAAAATAAAATTAAAAAAAATTTCCATCTGAGGGGGTCTACAATTTGGGTCTTTGGAAATGAGACTAAGGTATAAATAAATAAAATTAGCTTATAAGACGATATGACCTAAAGGCCACACCACTTCCATGTGAAAAATATCAAAATTTATAATAGAAATGATTGAATTCTTTAAAAATTTTTAAGGCTATGTTTGGTTTCGAAAAGTATCAAGAAAAAAAAATTGTTAAGAAAAGTAGTTTTCTCATATTTGGATTTGTTGTGAAAAATGCAAAAGAAAAATTAAATATAATTAAAATTAGTTAAAATTTTATACATTTTAAAATTATTTTATTTTTATATAATGAAGGAAAATAAGTGAAATGGATTTGAAGAAGTATATAAAAATAATTTATTGACTTTGTTTTTATTTTTTATTTATTTATTTTTTTCACATTTTCCCTTAAATTTTATAGAACCAAACATAACCTAAGGGTTCTTGTTATAAAATGATTAAAATTGTTGAAAATTTCTAATGATTTTTCTTTCTAATTTTTATTTCTTTTTAGATTTTCCTTAAAATATTTTTCACAATTTTTTTTATATAAAATCTTTTTTTTTTTTAATGTTCTTAATACTATAATTGTTTAATTTGATACATTTTCATAATTAATATTTGAAAGTATTTATTATTTTAATAATAATAATAACAATAATGATAAATAACATTAATTACCATAACTATAATATAATATTTTTCTCCTTGGCCTGACAGAAATGTTTGACTCCACCTTAATTTGATTTTATCTTTAAATTCATCATGCTTGATACATGAAATAAAAAGAAAAAGTAGATAAAGTAAATATGAAGAAAAAAAAAAGGATCAACTTGTTATTATAATAATAAATAAGATATTGGATTAATATATTTAAAAATTAATTTCTTTCATCTATATAATTATCTTATTCATATTTAATGCAAGTTTTGTCTTTTTTTTTTTTTCTATAATATCTTTTTTTCCATCTCTATATAAATTATTTTATAATTTTTTTTAAATGTATTTAATTATTAACTATTTGAGTGATGTCATAACGAAAGTATATATATATTTTTAAAAGAGGTAGTTATTTATTTAGGGAAAAATAGGTTTTCACTCACTAATATGAAAATATATGGAAAAAATAATCCTAAATTTTTTAAATTGTTATAAATGGGTGGTGAATGACCACCTTAACGTTACAATTGAAGTTCATTTATGAACTTCATTTACTCATCTTTAAGATGAGTAAATGGTTCCCATTTGGAAAGCCTATAAAAGGCCTTCCATTCTTTGTACAAGAGCATCCCGAAGAAGAAAGATATTTATTTCTTTCTCTCATTCTCATTCTCATTCTCTCTCTTTTATTCTCTTATTCTCTAAACTCTTTCACTTCTTCTTTTTGATCCCTTCCTCCTTATTACATATTATTATCGAGTAATATATAGTTGTTCTCTATTTTTATTAGTATTGCATTTATCCTCATTTTACAACACATTATCAGCACGAATTGCTTTGAAGGTAATTCTCATATCTTAAACTTGAAGTTGTTTATATAGAATAAAATTTTACATATTTATATTATTGTTAGATTTTGTTTTGTTACATCTTGTTAAAAGTCATAAGCAAATTATTTGATTTTGTTTATAATCAAAAGTTATATCAATGTTATCAATTTATTATAATTGATTCTAATAATATTGTTTTGTCGTATATATGAAGTTATTTGATAATGTCGAATCTTATAAAACTCGAATTTGTGGCACTTGTCATTTTAGAAAAGAACTATCTATCTTAGATCCTTGATGCTGAAATACATCTTTATGCAACGAATCTTAAAGCAACAATCAAAGAAGGAAATCAAGCATCCCTACAGGATAGTGCAAAAGCTCTGATTTTCCTTCGCCATCACCTCCATGAAGGTTTAAAAAATGAGCATGGTAAACGACTCTTTCACTCTATGGAGTAATTTGAAGGAAAGATATAACCACCAAAAATTTGTGATTCTCCCAAAAGATCGATATAATTGGATGAACCCGAGGTTGCAGGATTTTAAAACTGTTAGTGAATACAACTCCGCACTTTTCAAAATCAACTCTCAATTAAAGCTGTGTGGAGAAAAAATCACAAAAGAATAAATGTTATAAAACTTTTTACTACGTTTCATGCCTCAAATATGCTCCTGCAACAGTAATATCGAGAGCATAGATTTAAAAAATATTCTGAATTAATATCATGTCTTCTTATTGCTGAACAAAATAATGAGCTTTTAATGAGAAATCACTAGTCTCATCCAATTGGATCTGAACCATTCCTTGAAGGAAATGCAATATCGTCCCAAACTTGTGGACGTAGACGAGGACGAGGACATGGTCGTGGTCTTGGTCGTGGAAGAAATCCCCGATACCATGGTTCTAATGGTAATAATTCATCAAATTCTCAGAAAAGGAAAGCCTCATTGCATCACCAGAAGTGGAATAATACTGAGGTAAAACAAAAAAATGGGAAGTGCTTACAAGATAAACATCCTAAGAACCATGAAAATAATTGTTATAGATGTGGTATAAAGGGGCATTGGTCGCGTACATGTCGTACACCCAAACATTTGGTCGACCTTTACCGAGCATCAATAAAAACAAAAGGAAAAGAGATAGAGATGAACTTTATTAATGGTGATGGATTGGACTTAACCTACTATGACATTGATTTCATTGGAGGTCCTAGCGAAAAAACAGACCATTTAATAAATGATGAGAATATTAACATTGATTGATGTTATTTTATATATCAAATAATATATTATTATGTCTTATATTCACATATGATTTTCTTTTGTTATTTACATTCTGTCTTTTTTTTTTTTTAATATTCGTTATATCTAAAATCCATGTGTTATTTGATCTTAAAATGAATGAGGATGATGTATGTCTCATAGATTGTGCAACCCTGCACAGAATTCTTCGAGATAAAAGATATTTCCTCGAATTAACATTAATAAAAGTTAATGTAAGTACCATATTTGGTACTACAAATTTAGTTGAAGGATCTGGAAGAGCAAACATAACGCTACCAAATGGAACTAGATTCCATATAAATGATACTTTATATTCTAGCAAATCTAGAAGAAATTTGCTCAATTTTAAAGATATTTGCAAAAATGGATATCATATTGAAACTGTGAATGAAGATAATGTAGAATATCTTTACATTACTTCCATTATATATGGCTAGAAGCTTATAATGGAAAAACTCCCGGCTTTCTCCTCTAGGTTGTGTCATACAACTATAAAGCCTATTGAATCATATGTTGTCATGAACCAAAAGTTCAACGACCCAAAAGTTTTTGTCCTTTGGCATGACAAGTTAGGTCACCTAGGGTCTTCAATGATGCGTCAAATAATCAAAAACTCACATGGGCATCCACTAAAGAACCAGAATATTATTTTTCTTAATGAATACTCATGTGTTGCTTGCTCACAAGGTAAATTGATAGTCAGACCATCTTTTACTAAAGTCATATATGAGTCACTAGTCTTTTTAGAAAGAATACACGAGGACATATGTGGGTCTATCCATCCACCATGTGGACCATTCCATTATTTTATGATCTTAATAGATGTTTCTACTAAGTGGTCACATGTTTGTTTCATTTCTACACGTAACGTTGCCTTTGCTAGACTCCTTGCACAAATAATCAGATTATGAGCACAATTTCCAAATTATCCAATTAAGACAATACGTCTTGATAGTGTTGGTGAATTTACTTTTCAAATATTCATTGACTATTGCATGTCCTAGGGATAAATATTGAACATCCTATTGCTTATACTTATACCTAAAATGGTTTAGTAGAATCCTTCACTAAACGTTTCCAATTAATAGCTCGACCATTACTAATGAAAACCAAATTACCTACTTCCACCTGGGAACATGCTATTATGCATGCTGCAGCTTTAGTCTGTATTCGACTTACAACTTACCATGAATACTCCCCTTCACAACTTGTGCTTGGAAAACAACCAAATATCTCTCACTTACGAATCTTTGGTTGTGCAGTATATGTACCAATTACACCTACGCAACACACTAAAATGGGTCCCCAATGGAGACTTGGGATTTATGCAGGTTTTGATTCTCAATCTATCATAAGATATCTTGAACCTTTGACAAATGATGTTTTTATAGCCCATTTTGTAGATTGTCATTTTAATGAGAATGTTTTCCTATCATTAGGGGGAGAGAAGTCGATTCCTAAAGATCGATGAGAAATACTTAGAACGCATCTATTGTGTCCCATCTCGATCCTCGTATAAGTTAATGTGAACTAGAAGTTCAAAGGATCATTCATTTGCAAAATCTTGCAAATCAACTACCAGATGCATTTATTGACACAAAGAAAGTGACAAAGTCACATATTTTGGCTGTAAATACTCTAACACAGAATGATGTCCCTGTAGGACAGTTAATAAATGAATCTAAGATATGCCTGAAGCGTGGTAGACCTATCGGCTCAAAGGATGTAACTCACCGGAAGAGGAAAACACAAGAAAAACTTGACATTTTAGAAGAGACCATCAAAATGACTGATCAATTTAAAATTGATAAATCTATAACCCTAGAAAAGGCACAAATAATGCAGAAAGCCCTTGAAAATGCACATATTGAACAAGAAGCCCTTGAAGAGGCATAAGTACTTGAAAATTGTGAGATCTCATTAAGTTATGTACACATGGGAGAAAAATGGGATCAAAATAATATTGTTATTAACAATATTTTTGCTTTCCAAGTGGCCTTCGATATAATAAGAAATTATGAAGATCTCGAACCACGAAATGTGGGAGAATGCTGACATAGAAATGATTGGCCAAAATAGAAAGAAGGTATGCATGCAGAATTAAACTCATTAACAAAACAAGAAGTTTTTGGACTTGTAGTCCAAACACCTGAAGATGTAAAGCATGTTGGGTACAAATGGGTATTTGTACGAAAGCGCAATAAGAATAATAAGATCATAAGATATAAAGCGTGATTAGTAACACAAGGTTTCTCGCAGAGACCTAGTATTGACTACAAGGAAACAAACTCTCCTATCATAAACGCAATCACATTTTGTTTCTTAATTAGTTTGGAAATTTCAGAAAGACTAGATATATGTCTCATGGATGTTATTACAATGTATTTATACGGATCCATGGATAATGATATATACATGAAAATCCCTGAAGGATTTAAATTGCCTGAAACAAATAGTACAAAGCCTCGAAGCATGTACTCAATCAAGTTACAATAATCTTTGTATGGATTAAAGCAATCTGGACGCATGTGGTACAATCACCTTAGTGAATACTTGCTAAAAGAAGGGTATGTGAATAACCCTATATGCCTATGCATCTTCATTAAGAAATAAGAAATTGGATTTGCAATTATTACAGTGTATGTTGATGACTTAAATCTTGTTGGAACTCCTGAAGAGCTCACAAGAACAACAAATCACTTGAAAAAAGAATTTGAGATGAAAGATCTTGGAAAAACAAAATTTTGTCTTGGCCTGCAAATCGACTATTTTCTAAATGGAGTTTTAGTACATCAATCAATATACATTAAGAAAGTTTTGAAGTGTTTTTATATGGATAAAGTGCATCCTTTAAGTTCTTCAATGGTTGTCCAATCACTTGATGTGAAAAAAGACTCATTTCGTCCTTGCAAAAAAAATGAAGAATTACTTGGTTATGAAGTACCATATCTTAGTGTTATTGGTGCACTTATGTATCTTGCCAATTGTACATGTCTAGATCTTTCTTTTTCTGCCAATTTATTAGCAAGATACAGTTCTGCTCTAACTTGAAGACATTGGAATGGTATCAAACATATATTGCGTTATCTTTGTAGAACTACTAATATGAGTCTATTTTACTCAAAGGAATCAAAGCAACAATTGCTTAGATATGCAAATGCAAGATATCTTTTAGATTCACATAAAGGTAGGTTACAAACAAGGTATGTGTTTAATTACAATGGTACTTTTATTTCATGAAGATCTGTCAAACAAACAATGATGGTCACATCATCAAATCATTTAGAAATACTGGCAATTCATAAAGCAAGTTGTGAATGTATATGGCTAAGATCTATGATCCAACATATTTGAGAATCATGTGGACTCTCTTTTATTAAAGGTGACCTAACAATATTATTTGAAAATAATGTTGCATGCATTGCACAGATAACAAGGGGTTATATTAAAGAAGATAGAACTAAACACATTTGACCAAAATTCTTTTATACACATAAACTCCAGAAGAGTGGTGAAATTGATGTACAACAAATACACTCAAGTGATAATCTAGCATATTTATTCACAAAATCATTACCAACCTCAATATTCAAGAAGTTAATACACAAGATTGGAATGCGTCAACTCAAAGATATCAACATGAGGGAGAGTATGCTTGTAAAAAGGTGTTAGTGTATTGTACTCTTTTTCCCTTCGTCCAAGTTTTGTCCCATTGGGTTTTATTGGTAAGGTTTTTAACAAGATAGTCCTAACATATCAAGAGCAACTTAAAGAATTATAAGAATATTGTATTCTTTTTCCTTCGCTAGGTTTTCCCATAGGGTTTTTTTACCATCAAGGTTTTAATAAGACATATTATTTCAATATGGTAGTCATCCAAGGAGGAGTGTTATAAATGGGTGGTGAATAACCACCTTAATGTTACAATTGAAGTTCATAAATGAACTTCATTTACTCATCTTTAAGATGAGTAAATGTTTTCCATCTAGAAAGCCTATAAAAGGCCTTCCATCCTTGTACAAGAGCATCCCGAAGAAAATATATTTATCTCTTTTTCTCATTCTCATTCTCTCCCTCTTATTTTCTCTTTCTCTTATTCTCTAAACTTTTTCACTTCTCCTTTTTGATCCCTTCCTCCCCATTATATATTATTATCAAGTAATATATAGTTGTTCTCTACTTTTATTAGTATTGCATTTATCCTCGTTTTACAACATAAATCAGTATTATTTTAATCTATTTAAAAATAAATTAAAATACATGTACTTTTTACTTTTTAATGAGTCATCTAATTATTTACTAAAATGTCATTTTTACTTGTCATGTCATCAATGTATTTTAATTTTAAGAAATAATTACATGTATTTCAATTTATTTTTAAATAGATAAAGATAATACTGATTTTAAAAATTTGAAGTCCTTTTTTTCATATATTTTCATATTTATGAATCAAAACCTATTTTTCTCTATTTAACTTTGCAATTCAAGAACCAATGTGATTCCAACCAATTCGTGTAGGATGAAGATCTTTAACCTGAATTATCAATCCAAGTCACGACTTAGTATTTAGTTATTAAAGTTTTTTTTCTAAAAATAATTTCATAGTATTGTAAAACGATGATAAATGCAACGCTAATAAAAGTAGAGAACAACTATATATTATTCAATAATAATATATAATGGGGAGGAAGGAATTGAAAAGGAGAAGTGAAATAGTTTAGAGCATAAGAGAAAGAGAGAATAAGAGAGAAAATGAGAATGAGAGAAAAAGACAAAAATCTTTCTTCGGGATACTTTTGTATAAAGGATGGAAGACCTTTTATAGGTTTTCCAAATGAGAAACATTTGCTCATCTTAAAAATGAATAAATGAAGTTCATAAATGAACATTAATTTGTTACATTAAGGTGGTCATTCACTATCCATTTATAACACATGGTTAATAATTGGATTAGTTAATAATTATTAATTTAATTAAAAATTCTCAAAAAAATAAAAATATGTAATCTTTGGACTAATTAATGAAGGATTACCCGGTGGGTCACCGACTCTAATTTAGCCCAAGTCCAAGTGGTCACCGTACAAATTAAGTTTGGATTTAAAAGACCTTATAATAAATGGCAAAAAATTGGGCCGGCCCATGATCAGCCCATTATTACCCGGCTGAACGCACGTATTCCCAGTCCCAGTTTGGGCATTAGCATCCAATCGTCCATTCTCGAAACGTTGGGTTTCGGTCCGTATCTGAGTTTCACGGTCGCCGATCATTGTTGATAAACATTCCATCTCTCAGTACACAAAAGCAATCAATTATCCCTTCTCCAAAAGGCTGCGTCTCTGTCGATTCTGGGATCAAGGTACTGTTCCAATCTCTATTCCTACTTCATTCAATCGATTTCTACGCTTGATACAAGTCGAAATGATGAGAAAATGAAGGGAAATTTTGAATAGAAAATTTTCACCATCTAGGGTTCGAGATTACAAAAAATTGCACTTTAGCTAAAACTCATAAGAATCTTTGGTTTAGTTGATCTGTGTTTTTAAATTTTTTATTTATTTGTTTATTTGTTTTAAATTTTTCGCAGCAAAGGAAGTGGGAGAGGGAACGTAGAAATCAAAATGTGGTTTTCTTTTATTTTTCTTCAGTTTCTTGGTAACGAAATAGAGGGTTGGATTTCACTCTGATTGCTGTTGCTGGAAGTTTTCAATTATAGGGTTTCTCTTTGAACAGCTGTGGGACAATTGCTAGTTTGAATTAGATTAACAGTCCCAGGAATGTTTTCTTGTATAAAAAATAGATTTAGTTTAGATACAGAGAAAATATTAAAATGGTAATTAAAATTTTGCATTGTAAGATTTTCAACAACAATGATTTGAATCATAAAATTTTCAAACCAGTAAGGGTGAGGTGTATTTAGCCAAAACCTGAGGTGAATGAAATTAACCAGAAATTTTAACATATAGAGAATTATAAAATTGCATATCACTTCGGCTTTTATCAAGAGATGTTAAGTTTGTAAATGGTTGATTCGTAATATTAACCAAGTAAGCATGTTAAAAACTAAGCATACACTGGAATGGAATAGGTCTCAAGGATTATGTTGTTGAGGGGTGAACATTGTTTAGTTGATGGTCCTGGATTAAGTGTAAGGGTGAACCTTGGATCTAAAGAGTTGTTTTCAAAAAGAGTGTATGGCTACTCAAGAGTGAAAACGAGATGAGAAGTGTATTGTTTTTTTTTTTTTTTTTTTTAAAATTATAGATAGATTTATAGAATAGTTGAAGACTGAATTCTTAGAACTCATTGTTGTGGAGAAATTTTCTCTTTGAGTATAGAAGAGAGGCTTACAAAGAAAGAGAAGTTGGAAGTTGGGAGATTAATGCATCTCAAAAGATGGCCAAATTCAGTCTATTTATTTTGTTTTCTGTATCAGAAAATATTATATCTTACGCGGAAAGATATGAATATATTTTTGCCTATAAAAAAAAAAATTTTAAAAAAAGAATCTTACATGGATGTTTACCATTTTAATTAGAAATTATTAGGACTTCAATATTAGTTGCTATTATCAAGTAGTTACTTTGGCATGTGGTGTAGCAGTTACTGGGCATTACTCATGGTTTCTTAGCAAGTTGTTCTTCACTTTATTGCACAAGTGAATTAGTAGAGATCCTTTTATTTAATTAAAACTTTCAGTTAGGATTCTTTTCTCGCATTTTAGACCAATCCATTCACGCGTAAAATGGTTGAAATTGATTTAAGAATGACTCTCTACAAATAGAATAAAGAGATTGGATGCTGGGATTTTCTGTCATAATTTTATATGTTCCTCCTATAAATTTATAATTGTCTGTGAAATTCTCACACACTCAACCAAACCAAAAACTTCACCTAGATGGTTAATAGTCAACCAATTTTTGAGACTTCCTTTATAATGAGCACAAAGATGCCCTAGAAATGCACTTGGGTTGTGCCTCCCTTTTGTTTTGCGCTTCTTAATATGTCCTGTTTCTTTGCTTCTCAAAAAAGGGAAAAAAGTAAAAACACCCTGGAGAGTATAACAAAGCATGGAAAAAATTGCAAATTTTCTTAAGTAAAACATTATTGCCATCTAATGCTCCTTTGTTCTGAAAGTTTGATGAATACATTATAGAGATATTTGTGCTAAGAAACAGAGAGATTTTTCTTCTTTTACTTGGTACAAGTTTTTGTGATATCTCACTAAAGCTGAAGCTGTAACATTTACTAAGAGGGTTCAACATTTATATGTGATCCTACAAACATAGCATAGAAGTTGTGTGTACTTACATAAGGAGATTGGGGGAGTGGGGAAACTTTGACCTCTCCTATTTTTCACTTATATAATTTACTTTAGTAAAATATTTTGGATTTATGTAAATTTTTTTTAGCTGAGCTAGAATCAGCTCTTTCTTTGTTTACATTTTTCCTCACGCTCTACTCTTTTGGTAAGAGGATCCATGTATGCATTCATTTGAAATTTCCCTACATGTTTTTGGATTGCAGTGTATGTGGAACTTGAAATCACTTTCCTTTGAGCTAAAATTTCCTTACATGATTTCTTGAAATCTAGTAAGAATCTTTCTGAATTTTTATCTTATTAGAATGCATAGACTTTCTCCTTTACCTTGGAAGAATTAGACTAGCAGCTGTTGCCACTCAGAAGTTTATTACAGAGATTTTTTTTTTGATAGGTAAATGGAAATTGTATTAAAAAAGTATACATGATGTATACAAAAAACCAAAATCAATAAGGGGCGAATACACAAAAAAAAAACCGCATCCTACGGGGAACCTAACCAATCTACAAAATCTAACGATGATATAGACCCATCCCCTATGTACAATCTAATCCAATCCCAAAATAGATACAAAAAAGAACTCTTAAAACTCAAGGATTGCGAGTGATGCATTACAGTATGACTCAGTTTGTCTAGTCATGTCTCTAAATAGCATAAAACTCAAGGATTTTCTGTGAGTTTGGAATCTATGTGTGGCTGCAAGGCAAGATCAATATCATTTTGAATGAGACTTGCATTTTGTGTAGGGGATCAGTGATGGCTGTGAAGTTATATAACTCAATCCTATGATGCATGTTGAAACAGATTGCTAGGAGCTCAACTCTAGCATATACATGATATATGTTGACCCCCAAAGTGGGAAACAAGAAGAAATAGCCAGAAACTGGAAACAAACATAACAAATTTCAGAATCCATCACCCACCAGACCCTAGTGAAACTAGAAATCAGCCACCTTAGCATCCTTTTATTTACTGAAATTCTGGACAAGTTTGCAAGTCTGTTGTGAGAGGCTCCTCCCCAGACCATACATCATGCTGAAAGGAAATACTTTTGCAAAGATGAGTGAATTCATATTATCCATCTTGAATTACAACTTATTTTGTTAATCTATTGTTAAAATTCTGGCTTTATGGTTGCAAGACATATGATAAATTGTATGTGTAAAATTGTTTCTTAGGTTGCGTTTGATGAGAAATTTCATAATCTGTAACAGAGGCACTTGATTTGAGCATTTGGGCATTCGTTTATTTGGAGCATCCTGTCTCAATAGATGAGACCCCTTTGAACAAATGGACCCAAAATACACAGCAGAAATATTAGAGTAAAGCTCATCAATTTTCTTCTGTTCTTATTTCCATTATTATTATTATTATTATCATTATTAGTAGTAGTGTTAATATTTAGTTAATTGTTTCTTTTTTTTTTCTGTGCAGACATTTGGAGAAGCAGAATGACCTCCTTATGGATGCTTATAGATCAATGTCACATGAATTGCATAAACTTCAGGTTGTTCAACTTTAATTATGACTGTCCTCTATATGCCTTCTGATAAGTATCTGTTGGAATAATTTTGAAGAAACATCGAACAAGATAACAAAAATATTTAAATAAATTTCTCTTACGTGGATTCTAACAATGGCTTCTGTTTGAAAATTTTAGGAGGAACAATGGACAAGATAATAAAGTTACTTGAGAAATTCTAAATGTAAATTACTTGGGGGTTGGCTTATATCTATAATAAAAAGTTGATTGCATATGTTAATACTAACTGATTTAGCAACACTAATATTAACCCTTTTTTTGCATGTTGGCATGATATTTCTTATTTATAATGTGTATTTCATGCAAGCAGTAGGGTCATTATCTGGGCTTCCTCATTGATAATCATTGAAATCAAGTGGTGACATGGGGTGTGAAGAAGAATCGAAAGGAAATATTAAGTGTGAACTTAGACATGCAAACTATATTTATGTGCTTCTGAAAAGATAGTTTTAGTGACAGATAAAAATATAATGGTGATATGTTGTCATTTTTTATTTGGGTTTGGTAATTTGTACAGGTTGTTTTGAAATTTCATGTGTTATGATATGTAGGTAGAAGAAGAAATGCTCATGCACAAGTTCTATGAATTTACAAAAGCTGAGCGTCAAACTATAAAGGTATTTTTCTTCTCCAAATTTGTATTCCTATGATGGACTTGCCACAATATTACAGCTATATGCATTGAATTGAGTATTACTTTTAGGTGTTCTGGAAGAACTTTGAATTCATATCTAAACAAAATAAACTATATGTGATGTTGAACTCTTGATATGAGAAATCGGGATTTGTTCATTTTTCTTTTCATCTTTCTACTTTGCAATCTTTCGGCCTTTAGACTTGTGATGACACCTATGCCACATGAGCACTTCAATCTATGTGAAACAACCTATCAAACATGACATGACAAGGGTTTGGGTAAGTGATAGGTGTTCAACATTACCTATTGGTATGATATATATTCAACAGGTATATGTAACAAAGAAAAAGAAGAATAAATTCTATTTCACTCTAATTTATCTTAGACTCATCTTGGACATTGGATCTTAGTTTACACTTCAATTTGGTCTAAGGGAAAGAATGAGAGGAAAGGAAATTTAGATCATTTAGTTGTTTCCCTTGCCCTAAGATCTGAGAATTAAATGAACCTGACACTTGTAACTGAGTCCGTTGTAACTTAGGATGGATTGCAGTAATGGAGTCTAGGTTTCAATTTGTGTTTTTAATTTAAGTTTCACCATAATAACACATGTAGTTGCTGCTTTGCATTTTTCACCTTGATAAATGAACTTGAGTAGGGGGAACACATGTTCTTTACGAATTTTATCCTGGCTTCCAAGTCTTATTTTTTCAAAGCAATTCTGGTTTTATTGATTGTATCTGAAAATTAGTGTATGCTTGGTATGCAATGCCTAAGCAAAGACTGGGATATCATCCCCTCCCTCCAGTGTACGGCAGCTATTTGTCTTCATCAAATTTGGGCAAAAGAATAATTGAAACTTGTGACCTATGCACAATTGGCTAACACAGAAGTACCTTTAAACTCAAGAAAGTTGACATAATACTTAAAAGAATTATTGGTTATATATATCAGTGACTTGAGTTTGTGTGTTCTTTTGTTTGGGAAACTCAAGGAGGTACAAATAAATGCATAAGATCAAGGATCTTATAAACATCACCTATCATTGTGAAGTTTCAAAATTTTTCCTGCACAACAATAGTGCTTGTAAAGCTATTTTTAATAGATGTCTACTTTTTCTCTATTTCTATGTAATTTAACTAAACAGCTTCAACTTCTACTATGACAACTTGTCATACATGTAATGCCCAGTGGAGGAATTGCATTTATATCAAGAAATATTATTCAGATTAAACCTTTAAAAGACAAAAAAGGATAATGATGAAGTTCCCTAGATCATATCTGTTTGAAAAGTTTAAAATTTGGAATTTGGATGTTAAAAGAGATGAGATTTCAAATGTGGGAGTGCTAAAGCATGATAAGAACATGACGTTTAAGTAGCAATACCCTTTGACACCTTCTAGCTTGCGTCCTGACAAAAGCTACAAATTTGTTAAGTTAATCCTTTGATATGTTGTAACAGTTTGATGTTTGCTTTGATTGTTTTAGTTTTGAGTAGTTCATTTATTTGACCTCCAAGTTCAGTTTGACTAATGCTTGTTTGTTTTTCTTCTTTCCAGGATGATGACAATAACAACATTGAGAATGAAAACAAAACTGGAGAGTCAAGCGAGTGAGTAGTTTGTGAGCAAGGGTGATGTTTCAGAGTAAGAGTCAACCAATTCCTGTGACTAGTGTTGGACGATAGTGCAGTTGTGAGGTTTTTATGCATATTTGGTCTTCCTCATGATCCATAATGTATTTGGATAGATAATGCTTTTCATGAGTAGCTTCTCTGGAGTATCATCAATGGTAAAATTTTAGTTGGGGTGAGGGTGGGGTGGGGTGGGGCGGGGCTGGCATTTTTCAACATTTTTTCATTCTGCTTTCTTTTTCTTGTTCTTGGCATTCTCTTCAATTAATGATACCTTTAGATGGTTATTTTTTTGTTGTTTCTCTTTAAGAAAATCAACAAGTTGTAGAAGTTAAAAGACATATTTGGGGTATGTTTGGAAACGTTTTCAAAAGCACTTTTCTTTTAAAGAACAATAGCCAAACAATGCCTAAAATTTTAAAAATGGTTTTTATTTTTAGAAATCAAAAAATATTTTTAAATCAGACGGCTAACCAAATCTTAAGCTTGTCAAAAAGTGAAAATTCATTCAAACTCATGAAAATTCTTACTAAGCATAAAGACAAGGTTTTATTTTTTAAAACTTACTCTAAAAATTAACATAATCTAATAGAAATTATTTTTTTATAAATTTATACATTTATGTTAAACTTTCTATGATGAATAAAATAATATTCTAATAATGCGTGACTAAAATTTAAAATAATAATTATATTATGCTGTATTAAAAATTATTAAAATGGATTTGGGTTCGGGAGCCCTATCGAAACGGAGCAAACCAAGCCCAACCCAGTGCCCAAGCCCATCATAATGGTGTTGGGTTGGGCGATTAGGGTAAAACTAGGATTGATAAAAACAGAAAAAACGCCATAACATAAGGAAAACAGGGGATTCCAGAGACATCAAGACATCAAAAGAATGACGCCTAAAAGGAATACACGTGTGAAACATTACGAGAGTAGGAGCAGTAGAGGAACTCTACTCTTTCTCGGACTCCTACCCTGATACTCGATCGCTGGGACACCTCCGTCTCTCGTCTTCCATCACAACACCAGAAACCAAAACCCTAACTACCTCTCTTCTCTTTCTCTTCATTTCGCCATAGCCGATTCGTAATCATCACTCTTCTTCGATTCGATCAGGTATCTCATTATCGATCGTTATTTTCTGATCGTAGATCTTATTTCTTTTGGTTCAGATTCAATATATGTTATTGTTGTTGTTTTTTTGACGATAACTTTTCTAAAATGTGAAAATGTTAATTACTTTTTTTTTTCCCTATCCGACGAGGCTTTTGTTTTTTGAACATCATTTTTAATTTTTTTTATTTTTTTATTTGAATCTTTTCTGGGAAAATATTAAGATTCTCCTAGAAAGAGATTATATGGTTTTTTGAACAGCTTCTGCTGATATTGGAATTTTATAGGAAAAGATTCAGATTCTCCGAGAAAGAAATTTTTCGGCTTTTTTGAAGAGCTTCCATTATTATCGGAATTGATTCTTTTTTATTTAAGCATTTTAATTTTCTCAGCCAGTTTAAAATTCATGGTAAAAAAAAACTGAGTTTGATTTCTACTTTTCCTTGTTCTCGATTTTATGTTTACTTAGGCGTTTCGTAGTGGAAAACTAATTAAGATTCATCTATTTATGTGCATTGTCAAATTTGTAACTTATGGTTGATTATTCTATAGGACTGTTCATAATTTGTTAGTGTTATTGAACCTATTGGTTGTTTTCTTATCTTTTCTTGTGTTGGGAAAAAGATTCTTTGGCAAGTTTTATTCTTGTTTGCGGTTTGCCCAATGACATGTATGATTTGGAGATTCCTATACTGCATGTGCAGTTCTCTTAAGAAGGCTGAGTTCTGAAGAGTTATCCAATTTTAGTACAGCGATGCCATTTTGATGTCATTTTAGAGCTCATTTTTCTTCAACTTAGGTGCAACTAGGCTCATTTTTGTTTTGTTTATATATTGTACCCACGAGATACACTTATATTACTAGATATGTTAATCTGGAGCACGATGCCTAGTCTGCTTGATAGTAAGGTTAGTTGCTCATGAACTGCTCAAACTTCAAAAGGTTGTATCATGTACATGCCATTAGAAAAACTAAAGAAAGGCTTTTAAGGACCATCAATATTTAAATGGTTTTAATTGACATATTTCCCAGACCCAAACTATTACAACTCATATAAGTTGTGGAAATATGCCACGCTCTCACTATACATCTCTCTGATGTCCAAAACTCCCCCATGCTCTGTTTTATGGTTTTCACACACTTGACAAATATGAATGCTTTGATAATTTGGTAGTTTGAAAACGTATTTTGAAGCAACATCTATGTAGGTTCAGTTCACCAGCCTTTTTTTCTTTTAACTTTTTGATGCTCTACTTCAACCCATATTGAGATGGGAAGGAATCAGTTTCACAAATCCTCTTCAATGTTGCTTTAAGAAGAGAACTCCAAAGCGTAAAGAATGAATTGGTTCTCTAGGTAGATGTAGCTTCCAAATGCATCCCATGACATAAATCAGTTATAAAAGTAACTAAGAAATGATATTGGCCTCAAGTAGTGGAGACTAAAGATTTGCTCAATTGAGTTCTACATGCAATTAAGAAATGTGAAAAATGTTGAATGTAAGTCGTAACACTTTGAACATCTTATATCCTAGATCATTATCTGGAGAAGGTCAGCCATACCACATGATTAGGCGTCCAAGTTTGAGAGGAGAGTGAAGCGGAGAGAGAAGTTAGAGAGGGGTGATGAGTGGCGATGTTCCCTTGTGAAAAAACTCACATGCAAGAGGATATCATATTGGGAGAGAATATTGAGAATATAAGAAAGCAAATTTTAAATTACATCTTTCTTTGTTATAGAAATGAAACTTTCTTTGTGAGGCTCCTAAGGTAACATCCCTATTAATTGCCACTTATGCCCCAACAATCTTTGATACAACTATATAGAAGTTGCAATCTAATATAATCTCTCAACTTTCCATGACACTAAGCAAAAATTATAAAAAATAATTAATAAACCTCATTTTACACATCATCCTCCAATAATTTTGACTTTTTTTTGGGTGAAATATGATTCATTTGGTAACTTTATAAAAGAAGTTTAACATTTTTTGTTTAACATTTTTTTTAAGGAATGAATCGAAGAAACAAAATCTAAAAAAATTCTAATAAAGAAAAGATCTAACGAAAAATGGATCTCCTCAAAACTTTGATTAAACAAGGTACGTGGTATATAACAATCCTATATTCAGTTTAGTACAGAATGTAGTGCACTACCTTTCCCCTGAACTGGTGTAAACAACTTATCTACTCACAAGGAATCTGTGACTTGTATCCTCTATGCAACTCCAAATGCACCTAAGTCATGTGTAATGTAAGAGATATGGACGTCTATACTCAGATGTCCAATTAATGCATATGAAATAAAAAGGGAAAACAAGGAATATAAATAAATAAATTTATAAATGAATCTCAATTTGTTACATCATGCCATATTTTCTAAGGCTCAATCCCAATTTGGATTGTGTCTCCCTTTTGTTTCGCGCTTCTTCATATGTCTTGTTTCTTTGCTTGTCAAAAAAGGGGAAAAAAACAAAAACACCCTAGCGAGTATAACAATGCATGGAACAAATCGCAAATTTTCTTAACTAAAACATTATTGCAATCTAATGCTCCTTTGTTTTGAAAGTTTGATGGATTCACATTATAGAAATATTTGTGTTAGGAAACAAAGAGACTTTTCTTCTTTTACTTGGTACAAGTTTTTGTGATATCCTACTAATGCTAAAGTTGTAACATTTATTGAAAAGGTTCAACATTTATACTTGATCTTGTAAACATAGCATAGAAGTTCTATGTACTTATATGAGGAGTTTGGGGGAGTGGGAAAACTTTGACCTCTCCTATTTTTCACTCACATAATTTATTTTAGTAAAATATTCTGGATTTATGTAAATTTTTTTAGCTGAGCTGGAATCAACTCTTTCTTTCTTTACATTTTTCCTCACATGCTACTCTTTTGGTAAGAGGATCCATATATGCATTCATTTGAAATTTTCTTAATTTTTTTTGGATTACGGTGTATGTGGAACTTGAAATCACTTTCCTTTGAGCTAAAATTTCCTTACATGATTTCTTGAAATCCAGTAAGAAGCTTTCGAAATTTT
Source organism: Vitis rotundifolia (assembly GCA_030254885.1). NCBI lineage: Eukaryota > Viridiplantae > Streptophyta > Magnoliopsida > Vitales > Vitaceae > Vitis > Vitis rotundifolia. The sequence goes on along the minus strand of CM058164.1, from coordinate 9,097,837 downwards.
TATCTTATTAGAATGCATAGACTTTCTCGTTTACTTTGGAAGAAATAGACTATTAGCTATTGCCACTCAGAAGTTTGTTACAGAGATTGCAAGTGATGCGCTTCAGTATGTCTCAGTTTGTCTAGTTATGTCTCGTAATAGCATAAAACTCAAGGATTTTCTGTGAGTTTGGAATCTATGCATGTGAGGGAATGCTAGAAGTTTGGTAATTGTTCCTCCGACCAGGATAAAGATCTATAAATTGTCTAGGATTCAAAGAAAGATTCTTTTTATTATAGTAGTGGAAGGTAATTGGAAAGTCTTGATAGCCCTTCCACTACTAATCTGTCTACTGGCCCGGTCTTGAATTATATTGGATAGCTGGCTGCAAGGCAGTATCAATATCTTTCCGAATGAGACTTGGCTGTGTAGTTATATAACTCAATTCTATGATGCATGCTGAAACAGATTGCTAGGAGATACATGGTATATGTTGACCCCCAAAGTGGGAAACAAGAAGAAACAGCCAGAAACTGGAAACAAACATAACAAATTTCAGAATCCATCACCCACCAGACCCTAGTGAAACTAGAAATCAGCCACCTTAGCATCCTTTTATTAACTGAAATTCTGGACAAGTTTGCAAGTCTGTTGTGAGAGGCTCCTCCCCAGACCATACATGATGCTGAAAGGAAATACTTTTGCAAAGATGGGTGAATTCATATTATCCATCTTGAATTACGACTTATTTTGTTAATCTATTGTTAAAATTTTGGCTTTATGGTGGCAAGATGTGTGATAAATTGTGTGTGTAAAATTGTTTCTTAAATTGTGTTTGATGAGAAAATTCATAATCTGTAACAGAGACGCTTGATTTGAGCATTTGGGTATTCGTTTATTTGGAGCATCCTGTCTCAATAGATGAAATCCTTTGAACAAATGGACCCGAAATACACAGCAGAAATATTAGAGTAAAGCTCATCAATTTTCTTTTGTTCTTATTTCCATTATTATTATTATCATTAGTAGTAGTAGTAGTGTTAATATTTAGTTAATTGCTTTTTTTTTTTCTAACTGTGCAGACATTTGGAGAAGCAGAATGACCTCCTTATGGATGCTTATGGATCAATGTCACATGAATTGCACAAACTTCAGGTTGTTCAGCTTTAATTATGACTATCTTTCTCTATATGCCTTCAAGGACATTTAATGATTGGGAGATTGAGTTGGTGGAGCCTTTTTTTGCATAAGATTCAAGCCTTTAGGGTGAAAAGGGAGGAGGAAGATAGAGTGATTTGGACAACATCAAAGTGTGGCACTTTTTCAGTCAAGTCTCGTTATTCTATTTTGGAGCCCGGAGATTCTCCTTTGTTCCCTAGTGGTAGTATTTGGAGGGCGAGTGTGTCTCCTAAGGTGGCTTTCTTTGCTTGGGAGGCTTCTTGGGGTAAAGTCTTAACTTTGGATCAACTTCAAATGAGGGGGTACTCATTGACAAATAGGTGTTTTCTATACATCTCTGAAGTAGAGACGGTGGATCACCTTTTACTTCATTGTGTAAAGACTCGGGTTCTGTGGAATCTTCTTTTCTCTCTCTTTGGTGTGACTTGGATTCTCTCGTGTTCAGTGAAGGAAACTCTTCTTGGGTGGCATGGGGCGCTTGTGGGGAAAGTTTGTAAAAAGGCTTGGCAAATGACCCCCTTATGTATATTTTGGTCAATTTGGAAGGAAAGGAATTTGTTAACATTTGGTAATGAGGAGTTTTTGCTTCAAAGATCGAATTATTCTTTTGTATGTAATCTTTGGTCTTGGTTAGGGTGTTTATAGTTTTGAGCCCTTCTTCTCTTGTAAGTTTCTTTGATTGGTTAGACTCTAAGAAAGGGAAGGTGATGTGTTTTGTTTCCATCCCTTCTCCTTCGGTTTGAGTCTTTGGGCTTCTTTTGTATACTCCTTGTATACTCTGAGGGCATTGTTTTTGGTACTTCCACTTTTCGTTTAATATACATCCTTTTATCTATCAAAAATAAAAAATAAAAATCTTTCTCTATATGCCTTCTGATAAGTATCTATTGGAATAATTTTGAAGAAACATTTACTTATAAAAAAAATAAAATAAAAAAATAAAAAAATTTGAAGAAACATCGAACAAGATAACAAAAATACTCAAATAAATTTCTCTTACATGGATTCTAACAATGGTTTCTGTTTGAAAATTTTAGGAGGAACAATGGTCAAAGTTACTTGAGAAATTTTAAATGTAAATTACTTAGGGGTTGGCTTACATATATAATAAAAAGTTGATTACATTTGTTAATACTAATTGATTTAGCAACACTAATGTTAACCATTTCTTTGCATGTTGGCATGCTATTTCTTATTTATGATGTATATTTCAGGCAAGCAATAGGGTCATTGTCTGGGCTTCCTCATTGATAATCATTGAAATCAAGTGGTGAGATGGGGTGTGAAGAAGAAGCAAAAGGAAATATTAAGTGTGAACTTAGACATGCAAACTATATTTATGTGCTTTTGAAAAGATAATTTTAGTCATAGATAAAAATATATTGATGATACGTTGTCATTTTTTATTTGGGTTTGGTAATTTGAACAAGTTGTTCTGAAATTTCATGTGTTATGATATGTAGGTAGAAGAAGAAATGCTCATGCACAAGTTCTATGAATTTACAAAAGCTGAGTGTCAAACTATAACGGTATTTTTCTTCTCCAAGTTTGGATTTCAATGATGGACTTGCCACAATATTACAGCTGTATGCATTGAATTGAGTATTATTTTTGGGTGTTTCAGAAGAACTTTGAATTTATATCTAAACAAAATAAACTATATGTGATGTTGAACTCTTGATATGAGAAATACGCATTTATTCATTTTTCTTTTCATCTTTCCACTTTGCAATCTTTTGCCCTTTAGACTTGTGATGACACCTATGTCACATGAGCACTTCAATCTGTGTGTAACAACCTATCAAACGTGACATGACAAGAGTGTGTAAGTGATAGGTGTTTGACATCACCTATTAGTATGATATATATATTGAACAGGTATGAGGGAAAGAATAAATTCTATTTCACTCTAATTTATCTTAGACTCATCTTGGACATTGGATCTTAGTTTACACTTCAATTTGGTCTAAGGGAAAGAATGAGAGGAAAGGAAATTTAGATCATTTAGCTGTTTCCCTTGCCCTAAGATCTGAGAATTAAATGAACCTGACACTTGTACTTGAGTTTGTTGTAACTTAGGATGGTATGAAGTAATGGAGTCTAGGTTTCAGGTTGTGTTTTTGATTTAAGTTACACCATAATAACATATGTAGCTGCTTCTTTGCGCTTTTCAGCTTGATAAATGAACTTAATTGGGGAGAACACATGTTCTTTAAATGGACCTGACACATGTTCTTATTTTTTCAAAGCAATTCTGGTTTTATTGATTGTACCTAAAAATAAGTGTATGCTTGGTATGCAATGCCTAAGCAAAGACTGGAATATCATCCCCTCCCTCTGGTGTACTGCAGCTATTTGTCTTCATCTAATTTGGACAAAAGAATAATTGGAACTTGTGTATTATGCACAATTGACTAACTCATAAGTACCTTTAAACTCAAGAAAGTTGACATAGAACATAAAAGAATTATTGGTTATTGGTTATATATCAGTGACTTTGAGTTTATGTGTTCTTTTGTTTGGGAAACTCAAGGAGGTGCAGATAAATGTGTAAGATCAAGGATCTTATTATGATCTATCATTGTGAAGTTTCAAAATTTTTCCTACCTACTAGTGTAAAGCTATGTTTAATAGATGCCTACTTTTTCTCTATTTCTACTTTATTTAACTCAACAGCTTCAACTTCTACTTTGACAACTTGACATGTGATGCACAGTGGAGGAATTGCATTTATATTGAGAAATATTATTCAGATTAAACCTTTAAAATACAAAAAGGATATGATAAAGTACCCTAGATCATATCTTTTAAAGAGTTTAAAATTTGGACTTTGGAAGTTGAAAAGGATGAGGTTCCAAACGTGGGAGTGCTAAAGCATAACAAGAACGTGATGTTTAAGTAGCAATACCCTTCGACGCCTTCTGAGCTTGCGTACCAACAAAAACTACAAATTTGTCAAGTTGATCCTTAGATATGTAGTAACAGTTTGATGGTTGCTTTGATTGTTTTAATTTTGAGTAGTTCATTCATTTGGTCACAATGTTCAATTTGGCTGATGCTTTTTGTGTCTTACTCCTTTGCAGAATGATGACAAAAGCAACATCGAAAATGAAAAGAAAACTGGAGAGTCAAGCGAGCAAGTAGTTTCAGAGTAAGAGTCCAATTCCTGTGACTAGTGCTGGACAACAGTACAGTTGTGAGGTTTTCATACATATTTGGCCTTCCTCATGAACTTTGATGTATTTGGATAGATAATGCTTTTCATTAATAGCTTCTCTGGAGCATCATCAATAGTAAAATTTTAGTTGGGGTTAGGATGGGGTGTGGCTGGCATTTTTCAACCATTTTTCATTCTGCTTTCTTGTTTTTGTTATTCTTGACATTCTTTTCTGTTAATAATACCTTTAGATGCTTAATTTTTTGGTATTTCTCTTTAAGAAAACCAGCAAGTTGTAGAAAAACACATATTTTGGATAGGTTTGTGATCGTTTTCAAAAGCACTTCTGTTATGTTTTTTAGAATAAAAGTTTATTTTGGGAATCAGAAATGTTTCAACCTGTTTTTTATGTTTTCAAATATTTCTTAAGAATAATTTTTATTTGAAATACTTTATTTTCAATCATATTTGTATAATGATTTTTTAAAACAGTTTTTAGAAAACAAATGAAAACAATTAAATTTGCTTTTAGAAAACATCCTGCTTTCAAAGCAAATTATAGAAAAACTGCTTTTTGTCAAAAAAATAAAAACTATCAAACACACTTTCTATTTTTAAAAACTAGTACCAAACAGGTCTTTAAGCAGCCTAGTCATATTTTTCCCCACGCGGATTGCATCAAGAGGTATTATTATAGGTTAGATTTCCTGTTGCATTAAAGTGGCATCAGAGTTAGAACCTTGGTTGAAGGTTGTGAATTAGTTTAGGCTATGTGTGGTTTTGAGGGAAATTATATAAACAGGAAAAGAAAAGAAAAAAAAAAATAAAGAAATTATTATTATATTTTTTTATGGTAAGATGAAGCACAAGAATTTTTTTTTTTTTTTTTTGGCATTAATTTTCTTCCCTTAATAAATTTTTGGAACCAAACATAGCATATGGCTATCAATCTTCCAAAAGGCAACTATAATTTGGATGGTTCTGTACATTGGGATTCTCTGGCACACTACAATGAGGGTTGATTATTCATTCACATCATATATTACATAACCTTTGGTAGTCTAAGTAGGAGGTCACATATATTGTTTTAATGTCATTCACGCATATTACAATTATTTTTATCAGGCCTATAAGCAAGGTGTCTTTGGTTTGTGATTATAGAGAGATGATATTTTAGTGAATGATAAAATTTTGTTTTTAGAATTTCTTTCGAGAATTCTACCAAAGAAGAAAGTGATACATTTTGTTGGTTTTTTTTTGGTCCTATGGTTCGTAGTGCCCACGATTCCCTCTTTTCTACCCCAATTGGAATTCTTATCGGACAAAAACTTTCTGAAAATAATGTATTTATACCTAGTTTTGAAGTTTCTTAGAAAATTTGAGGGACAATGCAAGGAAAAGAAAATATAATGAAAAAAATAAAAGAAAAAGTGAAAAAAATAAAAAATAAATTATTTTATATACTATTTCAAACCCATTTAACTTAATTTAAGTCTTTAGTATAAAGATTAAATAATTTAAAAATGCACAAGTTTCTAATTAATTTTAATTATATTTAATTTTTTTTTTATATTTTTCAAAAGATAATTAAATATGAGAAAATAATTTTCCTTTAACATCGTTTTCTTTTTTAGTACTTTTTGGAAACCAAACATTATTTGGAGATATCTTGCCCAAGAACCTAAAAATCAAAATAATAACTCTAATTTTACAATAAAGTATCTATTGTTGTAAAATGAGGATAAATGTAACACAAATAAAAGTAGAGACAAATATATATTATTTTAATTATAATATATAATGAGGAGGAAGGAATTAGAGAAGCGAGTTGATAGAATGAAAGATAGGCAGAATGAGAGAATAAGATGGAGAGAATGAGAGAGAAAAAAATTTCTTTCTTGCTTGAGATGCCATTCATATAAGGGATTAGAAGCCTTTCATAGGTTTTCCAAATGACTTCCATTAATACTCATTGATGAAAGTCATAAATGATATTTAAATAACATCATAATGTGGTGGCATTCACCACTCATTTACAACACTCCCTCTTAAATGTCCACCACATTAGAAGAATATGTTTCATTAAAACCTTGTAGTAAAAAAACTTTATGAGAAAAACCTAGTGAAGGAAAAATAGTACAATATTCTTTTCTTAGTATCTTAAAATTGTCTCATTAAAAACCTTGCCAGTAAAACTTAGTGGGACAAAACTTGGATGAAGGGAAAAAGAGTATAATACACTAACATTTCTTTACAAGCATACTCCTCCTCATGTCAATATCCTTGAGTTGACACATTCCAATCTTGTGTATTAATTTCTTGAATGTTGTGGTTGATAATGAATTTGTGAATAAATCTGTTAAATTATCACTTAAGCGTATTTGTTGAACATCAATTTTACCACTTTTCTAGAGTTCGTGTGTATAAAAGAATTTTGGTGAAATGTACTTAGTTCTATCTCCTTTAATATAACCCCATTTTATTTGTGTAATGCATGCAATATTATTTTCAAACAATACTGTCGGGTGACCTTTGATAAAAGAGAGTCTACATGCTTCCTCAATATGTTGGATCATAGATCTTAGTCATATAGATTCATGACTTGTTTTATGAATTGCAAGTATTTCTAAATGATTTGATGATGTGGTCACCATTGTTTGTTTGATAGATCTCCATGAAATAACAATACCCTTACAATTAAACATGTACCTTGTTTGTAATATAATTTTATGTGGATTTGAAAGATATCTTGCATCTGCATATCCAAGTAATTGTAGTTTTGATTTCTTTGAGTAAAATAGACCCATATCAATAGTTCTGCGAAGATAGTGCAATATATGTTTGATACCATTTCAATGTCTTTGAGTTGAAGTGGAATTATATATTGTTAATAAATTGACAAAAAAAGCAATATATGGTAGTGTACAATTGACAAGATACATAAGTGCACCAATAACACTAAGATATAGTATTTCAGAATTATGAAATGTTTCACCTTTTTCTTAAGGACAAAATAAGTCATTTTTCACATCAAGTGATCAGACAAGCATTGGATAACTTAAAAGATGCACTTTATCCATGTAAAAATGCTTTAAAATTTTCTTAATGTATGTTGATTGATGTACTAAAACTCTATTTGGAAAATGTTCGATTTGTAGGCCGAGACAAAATTTTGTTTTTCCAAGATCTTTCATCTCAAATTCTTTTTTCAAATGATTTGTTGTTCTTGTGAGCTCTTCAAGAGTTCCAACAAGATTTAAGTCATCGACATACATTACAATAATTGCAAATCCGATTTCTAATTTCTTAATGAAGATGCATGGACATATAAGGTTATTTACATACTATTCTTTTAGCAAGTATTCGTTAAGGCGATTATACCACATGCCTCCAGATTGCTTTAATCTATACAAGGATCGTTGTTACTTGATTGAGTCCATGCTACAAGGTTTTGTACTATTTGCTTCAGGCAATTTAAATCCTTCATGGATTTTCATGTATATGTTATTATCTATGGATCCATATAAACATGTTGTAATAACATGTATGAGACGCATATCCAGTCTTTCTGGGACTACCAAACTAATTAAAAAACGAAATGTGATTACGTCCATGATAGGAGAGTATGTTTTCTTGTAGTCAATAATAGGTTTCTACGAGAAACCTTGGGCTATTAATTACGCTTTATATCTAATGATCTCATTATTCTCATTGCATTTTTGTACAAATACCCATTTGTACTCAACAGATTTGACATCTTCAGGTGTTTGGACTACAGGTGAAAAAATTTCTCATTTTGTTAATGAGTTTAACTCTGTCTGCATAGCTTCTTTCCATTTTGGCCAATCATTTCTATGTCGACATTTTTCCACATTTCATGGTTCAGGATCTTCATCATTTCTTATGATATCAGAGGCTACTTGGAAAGCAAAAGTATTGTTAATAACAATATTATTTCGATTCCATTTTTCTCTCGTGTGTACATAACTTACTGAGATCTCACAATTTTCGGGCACCTGTGCCTTTTTAGGGGCCATTTGTTCAATATGTACCTCTTTAGAGGCTTTTTGTTCAATATGTGCCTCTTTAAGGGTTTTTTGCATTATTTGTGCCTCTTTTAGGGCTATAGATTTATCAATTTTAGATTGATCAGTCATTTTGATGGTCTCTTCTAGAGTGCCAAGTTTTCCTTGTGTTCTCATTTTTCGAGAAGTTACATTCTTTGAGCCGACAAGTCTACCACACTTCAAACGTATCTTAGATTCATTTATTAATTGTCATACAGAGACATTAATCCGTGCTAGAGTATTTGCAGTCAGGATATGTGACTTTGTCACTTTCTTTGTATAAATGAATGTATCTGGTAATTGGTTTGCAAGATTTTGCAAATGAATGATCTTTTGAACTTCTAGTTCACATTGATTTGTACGAGGATCAAGATGGGACATAGTAGATGCGTTCTAAGTAATTTTTCGTTGTTATTTAGGAATTGGCTTTTCTCCCCTTAATGGTAGGAAAATACTCTCATTAAAATAAGAATTTGCAAAACGGGCTGTAAAAACATTGTCTATCAAAGGTTCAAAATATCTTATGATAGATGGAGAATTAAAACCTATATAAATCTCAAGTCTTTGTTAGGGACCTAATTTAGTGTGTTGTGTAGGTGCAATTGGTACATATATTGCACAATCAAAGATCCATAAGTGAGAGATATTTGATTGTTTTCCAAGCACAAGTTGTGAAAGAGAGTATCATGGTAAGTTGGAGGTTGAATACAAACTAAAGCTACAACATGCATAATAGCATGTCCCTAGGCAGAAGTAGGTAATTTGGTTTTCATTAGTAATGCTTGTGCTATTAATTGGAGATGTTTGATAAAGGATTTTGCTAAACCATTTTGGTTATGGGAATAAGCAACATGATGCTCAATATTTATCCCTACTGACATATAGTAGTCCATGAATGTTTGAGAAGTAAATTCGCCAGCATTATCAAGATATGTTGTTTTAATTAGATAATTTAGAAATTGTGCTTGTAATTTGATCATTTGTGCAAGGAGCCCAACAATGGCGACATTATGTCTAGGAGACAAACATGTGACCACCTAGTAGATGCATCTATTAAGATCATAAAATAATGAAATGGTCTATATGGTGGATGAATAGGCTCACATATGTTCCCATGTATTCTTTCTAAAAAGATTGGTGACTCGGATATGACTTTAGTAAAAGAAGGTTTGATTATCAATTTACCTTGTGAGCAGGTAGTACATGAGTATTCATTGGGCAAAAGAATCTTCTAGTTTTTTCACTATGACTTCCAAAGAAATCGATATTATAGTAGGTTAAGTCCAATCCATCACCATCGGTAAAGTTCATCTCTATCTTTTTTCCTTTTGCTTTTATTGATGCTTGGTAAAGTTCGACCAAATGTTTGGGTGTATGAGAGGTACATGGCCAATGCCCATTCATACCACGACCCATACTCAACCATGTATGTTTGCTCTAAGCTTAAAGAGGTCCCCATGGTTTTAAAATACGTCTATTTAGTTCAAAGAAACTCACATTTACATAGCATAAAAAACTTTCTATCTAATGTGGGATATTACTATCAACCCCACATGTACTTGTAATATCTTATTATCAAGAGATTGTGGGGTCAAATATATGGACACCTCTCATGAGATAAAACAAACCTTTACAACAACAATTATTCTCATAGTTCTTAGGAGGTTTATCTTGTATGCACTTCTCATTTTCTTGTTTTGCCTCAATATTACTCCACTTCTGGTGGTACCATGAGACTTTTTTTTTTTCTTTTTTGAGAATTTGGGGAATTATTACCATAAGAACCATGGTATCGGGATTTTTTCCACGACCATAACCATGACCACGTTCTTGTCCTCGTTCACGTCAACGTCCATAAGTTTGGGGCGATATTGCATTCATTTTAAGGAATGGTTCAGATCCAATTGGATGAGATTAGTGATTTCTCATTAAAAACTCATTATTTTGTTCAACAATAAGAAGACATGATATTAATTTGAAGTATTTTGTAAATTTATGCTATTGATATTGCTTCTGTAGGAACACATTCGAAGTATGAAATATAGTAAAAGTTTTTTTTTTTAACCATTTTTCTGTGATTTTTTCTCCACACAATTTTAATTGAGAGTTGATTTTGAATAATACAGAGTTATATTCACTAACAATTTTAAAATTTTGCAATCTCAAGTGCATCCAATCATATTGAGTTTTTGGGACAATCACAGTTTTCTGGTGGTCATCTCTTTCCTTCAAATTACTCCATAGAGTAAAATGGTCCTTATTGTAAGATGTTCATTTTTTTAAACTCTCATGAAGATGAGGGTGAAGGAAAATCAACACTTTTGCATGATCTTGAAGGGATGCTTGATTTCATTCTTTGTTTGTAGCTCCAAAATTCATTGCATCAAGATGTATTTCAGTATCAAGGATTCAAGATAGATAGTTCTTTCCCGAAATGTCAAGTACCACAAATTCGAGTTTTGTACGATTTGACATTGTCAAATAATTTTAGATATATGACAAAACAATATTATTAGAATTAGTTACAATAAATTTATAACATTGATATAACTTTTGATTATAATTAAAATCGAATAATTTGCTTATAGCTTTTAATAATATATAATACAAATTAAATGAACAAAATCAATAGTAATATAAATATATAAAATTTTATTCTATATAAACAACTTCAAGTTTTAAGATACGAGAATTACCTTTAACGCAATTCATGCTGATAACATATTGTAAAAGGACGATAAATGCAACACAAATAAAAGTAAAGACAAATATATATTACTTTAATAATAATATATAATGGGGAGGAAGGAATTAGAGAAGAGAGTTGAGATAATAAAAGATAGGGAGAATGAGAAAAAGAGAGAATAAGATGGAGAGAATGAGAGATTTCTTTATTGCTTGGGATGCCACTCATACAAGGGATTGGAAGCCTTTTATAGGCTTTCTAAATAGATTCCACTAATGCTCATTAATGGAAGTCATAAATGATAATTAAATAACATCATTACTTGGTAGCATTCACCACTTCATTTACAACATCTATAAAAAATTCCTTTTTTATTTTTTATTTTTTTATGTACTTTGTAAACACATTCATGTTATTAAATATATCACCATTTTTTTTTTGTATTTTTTATTTTATTTTTCGCTTTACAAAGTTAAAGATGCACTTATCTTCTTGTTTTATTTTATTTTCTTTTAATTTTTTAAAGTTTTAATTTTTTCTTTATCTTTTCTACTTTATAAACCCACTCATTTTATCAAAATTCACTCATCTTAAATGCAACTCTTTTTTTTGGTTTTATTTTTCTTCTTGTTTTTTATTTTTATTTTTTGTAAATTTTTTAATCTTTTATAAAGGTTTTGAAAATGACAATCTTTTAGATAAACATTAAAGTTATATTTTTTATTTTATTAAAAATGAGTAATAACATTGAAAATATTTTAACAATGAATCACAATATTTTAAAAATTTACACATTTTTATTTACTTTAAAATAAATATTAAATCATAAGAAATAAATAAAAAATAAATTAATAATATTTTTTAATAAATAATATAATGATAAATTTCATAAATAATAAAAATGATAAATTATGTATTTTTCATTTGTTAAAAGATTTCAATCTTTATTAGTATTAAATGCATTTTATTTGTAGCGAGAAAAGGATTAAATTATAATAAGAATGAGATTTCATTATTTATATGAAAAGGATTAAATGCATTTTGATAGTATTTTTTTAAAATTATTAGTAGAATAATACATTGTTTAAATAAATTTAAAAAGACGTCAATAATTCACTTCATTTAAAAAGAAACTTGAAAAATGTAGATTTTTGGGACATCTATAGAAATCCAAAAATGAAATAGTAGGAAAAAGTGAGAAAAATTGAATTTATTATTATTTTAATTTTTGTTAACACTTGGTCACATTTTATAACTTTGTCAAACTTTTTGTACTTTGGTGACATTTTTCATACCTTAGTATGAAAAATGTGATTGAATAACAAAAAATCTGATCATATGAAAAATATGATCTAAATACAAAACATGTTACCATGGTATAGAAAATGTGAAAAAAGTATGAAAATATGATTGAGGTACGAAAAATGTGACTAAAGTACAGAAAATGTTATCAAGGTATGAAAATATTACGATGATACAAAGAATGTGGTTGAAGTATGAGAAATGTGATCAAGGTATGAAAAATGAGACCTATGTATAAAAATTATGATCAAGGTACTATAAATGTGATCAAGGTATGAAAAATGTAACCAATGTCTGAAAGTATGACCAAGATATGAAAACTGTGACTATGATAAAAGATCATGTGACAAGTAGCGAGAAAAAATCAACTCTTCATGGTTAACTATAAGGACATTAGATTATGAAAATGACAATTTTGTTACCACAACTAGAAGTTCTATAATCCTAGTTTCAATGGATATACCCTATTACTCTTTACCATCACACTAAAATAGTCTTTGAGCAACCTTTTAATACATGTTGCCTTTGATATATGGAAAAAATGCTCATTTAGATGTAGTTTAAAAAAACAGTTAAAGGTAAAGTTAGTAATGCACTAATGAGTCCTACCTAACGAATTTCCCTAAAACCCTTTAAAATATGATCAATATCTCCCCACCCCTTAAAAAATATGTATAAATACTCAAACTAATATAATGACATTAAAAATTATTCTCTTTTTAAAAATTATTCTCTTTTGAAAACCTCACCAACTACATCCCCCACATGGTTTTATTCCTCAAGGATATCTCCTAATACCTAATTCAGGTTATCTTTTGAAAAATATAAAACTGAAGGAGTATTAGTCTATCTCTCATGTCAATAGTCTATTAAGTGGAATGACCACTAGTTTATCCTAAAATGTAGCGAGAATCGATTAAACTCATAGCTTGATTAGTATGTCTAACAGTTTACTGCTATCATATTCATAGTTTGAAATTCAAGGTGTAATAACCATTGATTAAGTTAATGGCTTGAACATGACATTTAATGGTCTACCTATAGAGTTAATAACTTGACTGTTGGACTAAAAATGGTCGCCAGTCCATATTCAAAGTTTGTCTTTCTTGTTACCGTAGCCACTGATAAAGCAAAAAGTTAATTGGTCAATGGAAGGCACACCCAACATTTCCATGGTGTAAAAGTACCTCTAACCTTTATATGCATAAAGTTTACTTCGACCTATCATCTTCCTTAAAAAAACTCATTTCAACCTAAACTTGGGCACCATTTTCACCGTCTCACACAATTTAAGGTTCATTATGGGAAGGAAATTAATCATTAGCATCCAATTCTCATATAGTCATCAAATTGTATTTCAGGTTCATTATTTGTACTCATTTTTTTACCTTGTTTCTTCTATATATTGGGTGCATGAAATTATTTGGGAAAGAGGAAAGCATGAATGTGGAGATGATCAATTGTGGGGCATACTAAAATTAATACTCTTAAACTAGAATTTGAGATCGTATAAGAGCTTTAGAGTTGCAAAAGGCAAAAATGAAAACTTGATTTAATATGAGGATAACAAAAAGTCCATCTATTCACTAAAAGCATAAAATGAAAGACCTACAATTTATCATTACCCATTGATCCTTAGCTCCAAAGTAACAATAGAATTATAAATTATAATCAACAAATCCTGAATCAATAGAGTTGCAACAACAAAAAGTCTCAACAACCCACTTCACCTACATTTTGAACCTCTTGCTCTTCCCTTGTGTGCATAGAGTAGACAAAATCCTATATTTTTCTTTATTTCCTTCTCTAGCACTAAATCAATTGTTATTTTACACCATAGTTGAGGGAAATTCCCTATGGAAGAGGCCTTCATGGGTTCTAAATACTTTAATGTCTACTTATGTTTTATGATATGGATTCAATAATCTCACTTAATACAAATAGAAGAAATAAAGTAAATATTAGTTGACTAATATCATTATTAAGAACAAAAAATAAATAATGTAATAGTTAAGCATACTATAACTCATCGATTGTCTTGCATTGGAACCCCCCAAGAAGGGCTACCAAAGCGAAACTTCAATAAGTCTTTCTCAAATTCATGAAGCTTGAAAAAATTTAGCAAATTTCAACCTATTTTTAATATTGAAGCATTAATACTTCATGAAATAGTGTAATACCTAATTGAAAAGGGAAACACATACCACTATTTTTACCCTATTATAGTGAAGGCCATCTTCCTCTTTTGTTCACAAAGAATCCAAAATTCGGACATTATATTGCTCAACATTAGTTATACATAAAAACCAATGCCTAGGGAAATTGTTATGCATTGGAATATGTATTTGAAATTGATTAGAAAAAGATTACTTTGTTAAGTTGTAGTTGGTATAACATATGCATTAAATATGATATATGTAAATAAGACATTAGAAATTCTTATTGATCTTGTTACACTCTTCCAATTCAGTAATGTATTTATTCATAATTGATGATTTATTATCTAAATTCTCTTTCTTCTTACCATCCAAAATCATTTGTTATTTAAACAAAATAATAGAAATATCTAACATGATATTTGATCTCTTTGTTAATAATAACAAACAAAGAAAATGACCAAAAATGTTTGGTAGGTAGCATATTGTATTTCGTATGTATTTGAACTCTCTCAAAATTATTAAGCTTGCATGTTTCAAGATTCATTATCTGTAGTATTAAATAAGTGTTGAGAATTGCATTATTTTAAGAGATTTGATTCAGTTTATCTCGTTATTTTAGGGAGCGAAATTTGGGATTGTGATTTGAAATTTTGATTTAATTCCTATTCTAGATTAGGTTTGAATACATCTTGTATTGGTTATGAATACCAGATTGTACTTTTCAAATTATATAGAAAAAAATACAATTTCAATCCATATTTGTTTACGTGATATTCAAGCTATTCTTTTGATCTATAAATCCATTCCTTCGTAATTTTTTTTCTATTCTATTCAAAATCATGTTCGATGTAAGTGACGTAGCCACATCCAAGTTAAATATTAGTAGCCACCACGTGCATTTCAAGATGCTGCCTAGTTCAAGAGGTTTTTGAAAAAGAACATGTTTTTGAATTTTTGGCACCTTGATGAAGCAAGGGAGATGATCCTTAGAAGAGAACCTCTCCCATCTGTTTGAGAAGTTTTTGCATGTTTATTGGAAAATAACAAAACAAGAGGAATGTTATGATGAATGACCAACAAAGTGGCCAAAATTTAGAAAACTCAGCCTCAATGATAGCAACACTTGAAACTGTCTTTGTTGCTAATTAGAAAAACTATAGGAAAGGAGAAGAATGGGCTAAATTCTGATAGGATTACTGTAATAAACCCAAACATACCAAGGAAACATGTTGGAAATTCATGGAAAGCCTACTAACTTGAAAAACAACCACTTTTCGAAGAGAAACAATCATGTTTTTTAGGCTGAAAACTCACAATCACGCAACTTTGGTGGGGTTGAGACTCAACCCTTTATAAAAGAACAACTAAAGATTCTATATAGGTTTATTAACCAATCAAAAAATAATCTAACTCTTAATCTTTTTGCTCCCTTGCTCAAAAAGGTAATTTCTTCATTTTCTTAAGTGTTTCTTCTAAAGTTAAAGCTCCTTGGATCATAGATTCAAGAGCAACATATCATATGACTCGTTGTGCACAATTATTTTCATCATATTCTCTATGTTTTAGTGGCCAAAAGGTAAGAATAGCTTATGGGTTTTTGTCCTCAATTGCAGGAAAGGGATTTATTTCCATTTTTAAAATGCTTATGTTAAATTATATTTTACATGTAACTAACATTTTTTATAATCTATTTTCTGCTTGTAAGTTCACCAAAGGCAATAAACGTGTAGCTAAATTTTTTTCTACTCATTATGATTTCTAGAACTTGGCTTTAAGGATGAAAATTGGCGGTGCTAAAGAAGGTGATGAGCTATACTACTTTAGTGATAATGTCATTCTAGAAGGACAAGCTTAAGTAGTAAATAAAGTTTCTTCTCAAACTATTGAGAATGAAATAATATTATAACATTATAAATTAGGGCATCCTAGTTTCTATTATTTTCAAAAACTCTTTCTTGATTGTTTAAAGAAAAAATCCATCTTTATTTCAATGCGAGGTTTGCGATACCATTGATCTCATTTTTTTTGTAAAATCTTATAAAAAATTTTCACGTTTTATTCTTATTCATAGTGATATGCGAGGTCCCTCATGTGTTACTAACATTTCTTTAAAAAAATGGTTTGTTACCTTTATTGATGATTACACACGTTTATTTTCAGTATATTTACTAAAGGAAAATTTTGAGATGGAAAAAACTTTTAAAGACTTTTGTGCTATAGTTCAAAACCAAGTTCAAGCAAAAATTTGGGTGCTTAGAATAGAAAACGGAAAAAAAGTATTTTTCAAATATTTTGGGAGACTATTTTTTACAAAATGGAATCATTCATCGATTAACATGTTTTGATACACCACAATAAAATGGAATTGTTGAAAGGAAAAATAAATGTTTATTGGAAGTTGCACGACCAATTATGTTTACCACTAAGGTTCCAAAACATTTTTAGGAATAAGTTATTCTTATAGCCTCATATTTGATAAATCATATGCTTACAAGGATCCTATAATTTCAATCTCCATTGGATGTTTTTCAACAATTCCATCCATACACTAAATTGTTCATATCATTACCTTTAAAGGTGTTCGATTGCATTACATTCATTCATGTGCTCAACCATAAAAGAAGTAAATTAAATCCTTGTGCAATTAAATGTGTGTTTTTAGGGTACTCTCCAACAAAAAAATGGTATAAATGTTATGACCTTGTTTCAAAGAAAATGTTTGCCACCTTTGACATTACTTTTGTTTTTTTAAGAACAAGCTTTCTTTCCCCATTCTTCTCTTTAGGGGCAAAATATTAGTGAAAATAAGTTTTAGGAAACTTTGCCTATTCCCTCTTTCTAAATTGGACCTATTCAAATTGAGAAGGTCCAAATTAATCGATCAAGAAGCCTTGATTATATAATGCCTAGTATTATTGTAGGAAGACAACTAACTAAGCTTTGTGTCTACTCTAAGCGACAAAGTTAGAAAGAGACAACCCATAATTCTTTGAAATAGGGCTATGACTCAAACCATGAAGCTAAGGAAATGGAAATTATAGAAAACCATGAGTCCTTTCATCTTAATTCTTCATCCTTTATGGAGGATATAAATGATCTCAATGTGCCAATAACTCTTAGGAAAGGAACCAAGTCATGCACTCTTTACTCTATATCAAATTTTGTATCTTTTCATAGACTTTCACCATCTTTCAAAGCTTTTACTTCTAATATATCCAACATAGATATTTCTAAAACTGTGTAGGAGGCTCTAGAATTTCTAAAGTGGAGGGGTGTGGTGCTTGAGGAAATGAAAGCTCTTGAAAAGAATAGTACTTGGAAAATCATGGAACTACCCAAAGAAAAGACCCCATAAGATATAAGTGGGTTTTCATAGTCAAATATAAAAGTGATGGAACTATTGAAAGGTACAAGGGGAGGCTTGTTGCAAAAGGCTACACACAAACCAATAGTATTGATTACCAAAAAACATTTGCATTGGTGGCTAAGATGAATACAATTAGAATTTTACTCTCTTTTATAGCTAATCTTGATTGGTCTTTTCATCAACTAGATATAAAAAAAAATTTCTTAACAAAGAACTCGAGGAGTAAGCTTACATGCAATTGCCCTAGGTTTTGAGAACTCTTATGGAACAGAAAATGCATGTTAATTAAAGAGATCTCTCAATGGTCTAAAACAATCATCAAGGGCATGGTTTGACAGAGTTTCAAAGTCCATTAAGGCCTTCAATTTTTCTTAAAGTCAGGTAAATCATACCCTATTCTTCAAGCATTCATGAATGACAATATTACTATTCTTATTGTTTATGTAGATGATATCATCCTCACTAGGAATGATGAAGCCAAAATTGGATAGATTAAAATATTGTAATCAAAGGAGTTTGAGATTATGATATTTTCTCAGAATGGAGATAACTTGATCAAGTAGATGAATTGCAGTTTTACAAAGAAAGTATACGCTTGGCTTATTACAAGAGGTAGGGATGCTTGGCTACAAACCGGAATATATTCTTATTAAGCTAAATACAAATTTGGACTACTTGAGAATAGCAAGACAGTAGATAAGGAATGTTATCAACGAGTAGTAGGTAAACTTATCTATCTATCACACACAAGGCTTGATATAACATTTGTAGTGAGTCAATTTATGCACTCACCCCAGAAGAACATATGGAAGCTGTATGCAAAATACTCAGGTGTTTAAAAAGAACACCTGAGAAAGGCCTGCTCTTTGAAAAGAGTGAATATTTAAAAATTGAGGCATACATTAACGCTAATTAGGCTTGAGCTATTAATGTTCGAAGGTCAACCTTAAGTTTTTGTAGCATGTTAGGTGAAAATCTAGTCACGTGTAGAAGTAAGAAGTAATTAGTTGTGGCAAGAAGTAGTGTGGAAATAGAATATAAGGTCATTGCTCAAGGAATGTAGGAGTTTCTATGGTTAAAGAGGTTGTTCAAAGAATTGAGAGTAAATATGAAAGCTCCAATGTGCGTGATAATAAAGTTGCCATAAATATAGCTAACAATTCAGTGCAACATGATTGAACCAGGTATGTGGAGATTGATCGTCATTTCATCAAAGAAAGATTGGAAAGTGGTCTTATTTGTATGCTATTTATTCTAACGAATGAACAACTAGCTAATATACTTACTAAATGGCTATTGAAACCTACATTTGACTACTTGACTAGTAAGCTAGACATGATTGACATTTATGAGCTGGCTTAGGGAGGAGTGTTGAGAATTGCATTATTTTAAGAAATTTGATTCAATTAATCTTGTTATTTTAGGGAGCTAAATATGAGATTGTGATTTGCGATTTTGATTTAATAACTATCTAGATTAGGTTGACAATTGTATAGCTTTGTTTTGAATGAATCTTGTATAGGCTATAAATATTAGATTATACTTTTCAAATTATATAGAAAAAAATATAGATTTAATCCATAGTTGTTTATAGTAAGTTTAGTAACAATCATGACATGAACTAAAATACTTTTCCATGTGAATGAAATGTTAGGATAGAGCCTTTAAAAGCATGATATGATATAACAGATTAGAAAGTCATTATTCATGTAATATTCCAGTTTCAATTTTATCTATCCTTATTCCATGCATTATACTTTATGAGCATTTTGGTTTAGCATGTCTTGCATTGTACATGACTTGGTTGCATTAAGAGTTGGACGGAAGATCCAAGTCATGGGTTCCTTACAAGTATATGATTTGTTCATAGCTAGTTCGTGGACTTAGACAATTCTTTTGAGGCTGTACTGCACAAATTTCTAATTGGATGGATGACTGGTCTTAACCACCAGGATAGAGTTCCCATGGTGAGTACACTAGTATCTATGGTTACATGTTGGACATGACTTACAGTGAGTCATGATATAAGGCTATCAGATAATCATGATTGCACCAAGTTGTTATACTATATAGTTTCTCAACCTTGAGAGAATATTAAACTTTTGTAGAAGTTGGTAGTGGCTTTGACCTATGGGTGAGATCATAAGTTAATCATATATTCCCTATGGATTAGGTCACTATTGATGGAAATTGATAACAACAAGTATTCTTAATAGAAGCATAATGATATCTCATAGACTTTAAGATAGTGTATCCCTTTAGGTGATCCTCAAGACATGCAATCATGAAATTTATGAGCCAACAATAATTCCTTTAATGGAATTTGACATATGCTCTTAGTCAGTTAGAGTATGTCATTTGATTACATAATAGTAAAATTTATAACTTAAAGATTATGAGGTCGTCTTGAAAGATTGATAGCTTTCACCTTTTTAGATTGGGCTAATTGGTTAATTGGAGCCCTATAGGAGTTAATTAATCACTTAGCAACCGTTTTGAGCTAGATCAAGTGACCCAAACCCATAGTGGGGTTAAGTCACTTATGTTAAGTAGGAAGCCTATAAATACTCATCTTAAGGGTTAGGATTTCAAGTTTTGCCATTCGCTCCTTAAAGTTCAAAGAGATAATCATAGCCTCTTGTCTTGAGATCCCCACCATCTCAATGCTTAGACTCAATGAGTCATCATGTAGAAGATCATGACATTTATGAGATCTTTCATATTTTTGGAGTTTTCTACATTGATATGATTCAATCCGGGAACATCTGAATTACAGTTATGACATTTTTTTAGATCTATGATATCTTTTGTGGTTTTAAATGCCATGTTTCTACTGTGTGATAGATTTAGAGAACCTAAGATGAATTTACATGCATCTTAATGATTTGGGGCAAGGGAATAGAACAATCTGGGGTCTCCCAACATGAAATATATACTTACTATATCCAACTAAAATTATCTTGACCCTAATTACTTGGAATCATCTTGAACTCCATGTTCGTGCTCATAATTGACAAGAAGCTCATTAAAAGAAAATTTATTTTTTTAATTACATGATACATACATACTATCACATAAACTTTTGAAAATACATATGTCTATCAAATAAATTACAAACCTTGTGGTAATGATTTATTAAAAACAAAATTATCATTAGCAAGAAATTTAAGTCTAGCGAGTGTTGTAAATCCACCATGTGTTCGACATAGAAATTAATTATACGGAATGCAATACTTACAACTATTGGTTTTATTTCAATTATTTAACTACTGATGTTTTACAACTAGTAAATTAGTATTCGGTAAGATGGTTTTATACCTCACATGTTTTAGTCTTTCTCATCTTCACTAAATCCTGAAGAAACGATAAAATCTTAAATCTACTAGGCTTCTTCTCATTTGATGTATGTGTCTTCATGATATTGTAGACCCTCCATTTTGTCCCCTTAGCACATGTCTTATTGAGTGCTCTTCCAATACTCCATAGTAGTTCCCCGATCGCCCATCACTACTCAAATGACTTACTTTCTTTGAGCCATCTTGGAGACTTGAGTTATGGGATTTATTTGACCCCTCATTGTGAGTCTTGGCAACCCTAAGTTAGATCTAGGATTTTCCTTTTTTCTTTTTAGGATAGCTTATTTAGGCACATCTGATCCATTAGGGATTACCTTAGGCCCACCAAGGCTCCCCTAGGCCTACTTAGGTTCACCTTGGTTCACTTAAATTAACCTAGGCCCTCAGGTTCACATAGGCTCGTTTAGGATCACTTAGACCTCTAGGCTCACTTAGGCCACCTAGACACCCCCAAGCCCATTAGGCCCACCTTAGGCCTATCTAGGTACACTTGGTCTACCTAGGCATACCTTAGCCCACTTGGGTTTACGTGGCCCACTTAGGTAACCTTTCAAGCATTTCCTTGCATGGTTTACATAATTCGCATGATTTGTATTTTTAACACTTGCATGTACTTGATTTTATTTATTTATCTATTTTATTTATTTATTTAGTTACTTATTTATTTATTATTATTTGTTTAGTTATTTGTTGATTTTTATTTATTTTTCAGAAAATTGCATGTGATTGGTGATCTTATCCTTATTATTATTATTATTATTATTATTATTATTAATTTGCATGAATTAAGATTTTAATTTTTTTTATGAAACGAATGCATGTATTGATCATTTCTATTTTCCTTTTTAAATTTGCATGATTTTTTTTTTTTGAATTATTTTCCAGGTTTCTAGCTTCTATCTTTTTATTTTTGCATGAGAATTCGGTGATTTTCAAAACAAGAGGACAGACTGAATTTTGGAAGGTGGAAGATGTGGGAATATTAAAGAATATTGAGGTTGCCATCCACTTAGGAATGCACTAGAATATTGGAAGGAAGGAGGCCACTTTGGAAAGGATTATCACAGATATTCTATTCCATGAAGGGTTTGACCACATGAAAAAGGAAGGATTGATACAGGCTGCCATCAAAAGTTTCCATTCATGGACTATAAGGAAGAGATTTTAGGAGGCATTCTGACGCAAGTAAGGAGGGGGATTTTTGGGGACAAAAGGGAGATCACCAGATTTTTAAAGAAATGGCATAATTTCTTAGAGAAGTGGAGAAGATGATTTTCAAAAATTTCAGGATCTACAGATTGGTGAGGATTGAGGAATGCGTCCAATTATTTTTCTTTGAAGACGATCAACACACACCATCATGAGATGCACCAGATTGTGATTCATCAGCATAACTTCATCCATTGAAGAATAATCGGTCTGCATCATTGTAGGAGGAATCAACACGCATCGTCAGTAATCGCTATTGCACAACATCAGGTTTCTTTATATTTGAGCACTAAAATGCTTGGAATTATGTTGGAAAAATGGCAGCTCGATGGAATTTATTTTAGTGGAAAATTTTTTTCAATGGAGAAATTTCATCCTCTTTATGTGTGTTGGTGCCTTGATTTAATGGAGAAGATTCTATACACATTTAGCCGTGTTGATGCCTTGGTTTAATGGAAAGGCTTTCATTCACTTTCAGCCGTGTTAACACTTTGATTATGATGGAGAATCAACCTTATTCACGCATTTCTTAGATGTTTCCGAATGTGTTAGATTAGGTTTGATGTGGATGAATAGGCCACACATGAGTGTTAGATTTGTTGCTTAGGTGCTTATGTGATTGAATCTTGATGATTTACTGAATCTTTTGAATGTAAAATTAGATTTGCATTATTTAGAGTTTATCTAAAATTATCTAATGATTTTTTGATGTTACAGACCTCCTAAATATATTATTAGAATGTTGTTTGAGACAAAAATAATTTTTCAGTTAAAAGATATAAATCGATCTTTTAGAAGGTTTAGTTTGTACTCTATTTTTCCTTGGGTACTTTCCCCTTAATTTTGACTTATTAAATTTGATTTTAAACGCATAAAATATTGACAAATAATTTCCCAAGTAAAAGTTATGATTTTTCTTTTCGAGACCTACTACACAGGCTATGTTATGGAGTTATGATATATTTATTAATTTTTAAAAATGTCATGTCTGTTATCATATCTTGGAATTGTTTTTCTTGTAAACTAGGCATATCAAATAAGTTGTGTGAATTTTTATAGGATTTTAGGACGTCTCTAAGTTAATTAAAAAAATTAATTCTTGCATACTATAGAAAATTACTCTATTCTAGACCGATTATGCTTCTTTTAAAATCTGGTACTAATAAGACCTAGATAATTAATTTGGCTACTTGGATGATAAACTTGACATATACAAGAGGTTCCCTGAAAATTTTTGTAATTAAATTCACATTCTAGATATTTGTTTAGGATTTATTTTGCGAACCTTCCTATTCTAATTGCATGCTGAAGTTCGTATACAATACTTGTTTATTATTTAATCTAGTGTTGTTTGACATACCTTGACTTGGTTTTGGATTTTATTCTCTAATGTAGAGATAATGAGGATGTTGCTTGATTTTTTTCTATAACAAAATAATGTTTTTATATATTTGTTTAAGATTTTTCAAGTGAATGCAATTGTTTTGCCCCTTACTACATGTTTTTGTTTTAGTTACTAATTTTGATACTTCTAGCTATCTTGAGCATCAATTTAAATTTAACAATGAGCTTGTATGCATGTCCTAGGTGATAGATGATATTCCTTTAGATTCTTGTCTTTTTTCAGCTATACATAGTGATATATATTAGTATTTTGCATCATAGTTATTTGTTATTACTTGTGAGCTAACCCTCTCTAGCTAATGCAAGTGTTTTGTAAATGGTGCGTGCTACCCAGGTATGTCTCTCACACCTTTTATCCCTTTAATTCCATAATATGCAAACTTTGGGCGTGGATATTCTGATTTATGTTATTGCTTTGTATGTTTTGATAAGTGCTTGATTACTTGAATGAGATAGAATGCATGAGGTATGTTGTATTATATTGTCAAACAAACTTTGATGTCTTATGATAGAGCTTAAGAAGCAACTTAAGTACGGTCCTATCTTTCTTTCTCTTATGATTAATTTTTTTGGTATGTTTGTTAGGATATAATATCATGTTGTGTGCCCTTAGACTCAATCATCTTTGTTTTCTTTGGTATTCCTAATTTATTGATTAATTGCCATGCTTCCTTCAACTTAGTCAGTAGAGACCTGTTTTTAAGGCTTACAAGGGGGCTACCTTTTTTAAGTTACCTTCCTGATAGGTAACTTGGTCCCAACCTAGACTCAAGTTTTTCAAAGACACGCTTTTCCAAAAGTTTTAGGACTTATCTTTCTCAATGTTTTAGTTTCTTATTTTATTTTCACTTTTAAAAAATAAAATAAAAATAAGTGGTGACTTTAATTTTTTTTTAAAATAAAATATAGTTTTTTACCTTTAAAAAGTGGGTCTCACCATCGAGTAAGGACGCATGTGAAAAATGCGGGTTCGCAGATATGACTTGAAAGAAGATATAATAATCATAATGGTTCTATGAAGCAAATAATCATTACTATACATGCATGTATTATCTTGTCAAGAAGTGGTTATCAACAAGTGCACATGTCGTAATTAAATATATCTTTCCATTATCATTGTTTTGCCGATTGGTCGGAAGTGGTATAATATTATCGTTTACTTCTCAAAAGGCATTCACTTTATTTATTTATTTTTTTGAAGTAGGAGATGTGTTCAAATATTTCTCACTTGAAGATGTGTTAGTTTCTTTTTCTTTTACTTTCTCTTCCAAAAAATTTTCACATGAAGATGTGTTATTCTTTTTTCCTTACCTTTCTTTTTCAAAGATTTCTTTCTTGAAGCAAAAACAAGCTCTTTGAATGTTGTGTATTTCTCTTCATATTCATTGAAAGCAATTAAGCAACTACTACTAATAGCATACTTACATAAATCAAATACACATGTATTCATTCATTAAAGACCTTTATACATGTCCATTAAGCTTTCTTCATAACCTAGTGATAAATAAGATGATAACATAAGGGTTAACTATTAATAATTATACATGTTAGAAAAATTATAGTACTTGTTTCATCACATGTCCATTATTTGAAAAATTTATTTTATCATCTTTCTTTATCTTCTTCTCTATATCTCCTTTTATTCTCACCTTGTTTTTCTTTATTCTACCATTCTTGTTTTTTATCACCCATATTTTCATCTATAACATGTTGACGAAAGATTATTAAAAATCATTAATTACATAAACAAACAACGTAATAAATTAGTAAATATAACTTATATTCTGATTGACATAACCATCAAACATTTTTAATTTTCACTTTATCTTGAATAACTCGTTATCCCCCTATATAAACAACAGTAGCAAATGTTTCTCTAAAGATATATGCTCGTTATGTCACATTTTATAGTACATGAAAAAATAACTGGAAAAGAAATTATATACAAGGATAAGTAATTAAATACTCCACTTTCTTTGTTAAATTCTTTTATGTTGTGCGTAAGAAAAACGAAGACAAGTTCAACTCAGTTCATCTTGTTTATTGAAGCGATGTCTTCAAGAATATATAAAAAAGAACGTTTGACAACAAGTTTCATTATTGGACATAATAAGACACCAACACAAATAATACAAGTGAAATTTGAACTCATTCCCACTATCTATAACTTGCTTAATTTGATTTTCTAACATCGCAAATGATAACTATTCCTTTTTATTACAATAGCCGAGGGGAATTGATGGAGACAAGTGGCGGCCACCTTTAAAAGTTTATCAAATGCGTAAAGGAGTGGGCTTCGAGGCCCAAACTTTAATTTGAAATTCTTTGAATGATATTGGGCTTAGTTAGGATCTTATATAAGTCAATACAAGTTCAATTTAGAAAGTACTTTCTAGAAATCAAATTATGGGCCTAGTCAATGGTTATAAGTTACCATTTTCAATCATTATTATTGTCATTTTCCAATAGTCTTTAATGTGAGTCAATCCAAGTTTATTATTTTCAAGTTGCATTATTACTGTGTATCTAGTTTTGAGGAGTTATAAGTCCTTAGAAAGTCTTCTATAGTCGTTGATTAGTCTTTTAAGAGGGATCAATGAAGGAATGAATGAATTTCTAGCAACCACTATTTTCTTGGTATGATGCAAAGAGTACTTGGGTATGAAGCCTAAAGGATTGTAGGAGTGACTCCTAGGATACTTTCAATTACATATTACTCTCCTTGCATTTTATTTTTTGTACTGCATCAATTTATTACCATCACGCTTGCTCCTACAAAAAGGTCATGAAATTATCAAGTTAGTTTTGTAACATATATGATTTCACATTGTATGTAACTTCTTTATTTTTCTTTTGGTAATTTAAAACTAAATGTTAAAGGTCAAAAACAAGAAGTTAGAGATATAGATATTCACATGATTGTAGGTTAGAGGAGGATTTGAGGTAGTTTGTGAAAGTCTTAGAATCTAAGCCGAAATAAATAAGAAAACTTAGTAACTTTTAATTAAACATGTCAAGAAATTTGTATATTAAACTTTAAAATAAACATTAAATTCAAGCCTACATGATATAGTATTGGAAAATAATTTTAAATGTCAATTTTCACTAAACTTATCTAAAAAATAACATTATGCCACCATCTTGTGCACTATATATGACTACATTTTTTCAAGCATAACAACAAAAGTAATAAAAAGAATTATTTTTTATAGGGTTAATTTCATTCACCCCCTTAAAGTTTCAACTAAATACATTTAACCCTTATATATTTGAAATTTTATCAAATATCTCTCTTATCATTTTCATTTTTAATTTTCATTCACCTTCCCTCTTACTCAAAATAAGGGAAATATATGATGAAATTTCAAACTTACGGGGGTTAGATGTATTTAGCCAAAACCTTAAGAGAAGTTAATGAAATTAACTCTTTTTTATATTACCAAACTTCTCTTAATATTTCTAATTTTTCTATATCTATTTTTCTAATTTGTTCTTGATTTTGTTGAGTTGTTTCGCTACTGCTAATCTATCCACTCATTCACTATTTCAACGTCCCACTCAACCACCATCACTTCCCATACCAATCCCCACCCGCTTATATTTGTTAGCCTAAAGATTTTTCAAAAATAATTAGTAAATAAAAAAATAAAAAAAAATTATTTTTTCTTCTCCCATTCAACAAAATGAGTTTGTGAAAGAAAAAAAAAATTAAGAGACATAAAACTTACTAGATTATATCTACTAGAAAAACAAATCGTCGTGACTCCTCTGATCCATCATATTTTAATCTTCGGGAAAGACCAAAAAACATCCAACATCTCTAAAAAAATACTCAAGTTTTTGGGAATGCAAAGTCCTACCTCCAGATACGCCAAACTTCTCTAAGCCATCAACAATGGTAAAACCGAATCATCAATGGGTCCTTTGTGGTGAGTCAGAGGATGCTTTTGCAGTCCTTTGCTGTGGGTGAGATAAACTCCACATAATCTGAACAAATCGAAAATATTGACTATTTTAGGTAATTTGCTATTTGTTGAACTCCACAAAATCTGAGGAAGACTGCGGTGCTTTGGTGGAGATCTGAGGCAATCGAAAATATTGACATGAGGTACTTTGCTGAAGGTTGAACTCCTCAAAGCGAGGAAGACAAAGGCGCTTTGGCGAAGAGAATTATTATTATTACTACCCCTACACGGACAGCTAATTTATAATGGCAGATATGTTCTTCTAAGCACATGCATGCACTCTATACAGAAAGAAATAATGATCCAGGTGGAGCCATGCCAAATGGGGTTGAGATGCTTTCCTTGACAGTCAAATTGCATTTTGGCCATGCAAGGATATCCATCCTCAATGCAACTTTCAAGTAATTAATTTCAACAAAGCCCACATTTTGAATATACATAATTCTATTTTTAATTAAAGTGCATAGAATATATAAAATACTTTGAAATTTACAAATCTGGATTTGTATTTTTCATTTATTTTCAAGAGTGTGCACCGAGGCACACTGTTTCCATAACATACAATATACGGAGCATAACAATGCACAGCCTTTGTTCCCTCACAAGAAAGAACGTGATCCTACTTGAGTTGGAGCACTAGAAAGTGAAATCACATCATTTCCCATCTCTTCGCCTACCATAACTCTTCCTCCATTTCTCTTACTTGCACCAGCTTCTATAGACCCACCATTCTCCTCAAACTGCATCTCCATTACTACTTTCATTTTGCCTCCTATGAGCTTATCTTTGGTTGCCCATCTTTGTATCTTACCAGAAGTTGTCTTCGGAACGCATCCAGCCATAACAAGAACCACCAAACCAATTCCTATTTTCTCTTCCCTCAGTACAGCTTCTCTAATCCCTTCACATATAATCTTCAAAATCCTTGTCTCTTCTTCCCTTCTTTGCATCTCTGCAACAAGAACAATTGTCCTTGAAATGTTGAATGCAGCTAAGCAACCTCCCCGAAGAAACTTTTGGCAACTGTTATAAGCAGCAGTCTCTATGTAATGGGGATGTATCTGCTCACCACTTTGGAGTTCAATGATGTCCGAAGATCGACCGGTTATGAAGAGGTATCTCTCTTCTCCTTTAACAATTCCTCTATCGCCTGTTCGGACAAAGCAGCTACTCACCTTGTTGCTTAGCCTTCCTTGAAATACATAGCGACTTAAAGAAGGGTGGCCGAGGTAACCAGAGGCATTGCTTGAAGATGAAACCCATATCTCTCCCTCAATCCCATCCTCAACGGGCTCCTGTGTTTCTTCATTCACAACTAGAATGTCCATTTCTTCCTCATCTATGCATTCAGAAGCCAGCCTTGCACTAGGTAAGAGCTTGTTGTAAGATGGAATGTTTGGAAAACTAGAAGACCCACCATTGTTTCTCCATGCTGTCGAAACAAAGGTGCAATTTTCTGCTAAGCCATAAGATGGTGAGATGCATGCTGGATTTAACCCGAAAGGCAGAAATGCATTGACAAATTCCTCAACTGAATCCCTGTAAATGGGCTCATTGATGATAATCAGGTTTTTCAAGCTCCATAAATTTATGGGTAGGGTTCCTTTGTCAATCCCTCCACGTTTCACCACAAGCGGCAATGCAAAGGAGGGAACTGGGGTGCATGTGCCCTTGTACTCCGAAATCAACTCAAGCCATAGTCTTGGCCTGTTTACGAAGGCGATGGGCGATGTTAGCACGCAAGTTGCGCCGGATACAATCGTCAACAGCAAGAACATAAGGCCACAGTCATGGTACTGAGGCAACCACGAAACAATAACGCTATTTGGATGAAGATGGTAGGCCTTCCTCGCTGTTCTAACATTGTGAGCAGCTGCTCCTGCAGTCACCAGTACCGGCTTCGGAATCCCTGTTGCCCCTGAGGTGAACTGAACCAAATACATCTCGTCCGCCTTGCAACCCTGGTATGGCAAAGAACCTGATGAACTATTTCCTTCCTTTCCATCTTTGACATCATCAGTAGAAATCCATCTGACTCCTTGTAACAGCTCGCAGAGCCTTTTGTCACTGACAGAAGAGGATACATATCGCTTCACTGCTGCGATGAAACCGTGTTGAGCTATGGCAGCTTTAGGCTTTGTCTGAGACAAAACCCTATCAAGGTGGTAATGGTCTTCTTTGGTGAAAGAAGGGTGAGGTGGGAAGATGGGCACACTCAAAAGACCAGCTCTTTGGCACCCAAAAATGATCTCAACGAGCTCAAGCCCAGGCGAGCACAGAATAACAACAGTGTCCCCTCTCTTCAACTGATGGAGTATTTTGGCAGAAATGGAGTGAGCTGAGGAATTGAGTTGAGCATAGGTTAACGTGGCGCCATCTTCAGCCCAAATGAAGGCTGCCTTGGACCGGAAGGCCGGCAAGTTAGCCCACACTGGAAGGTAGAGATCAACTACAGGTTGATCAGGGAAATAGGGGTCATAATTCTCATAGTTCATGTTGTTGTTTATTGTGTATAATTGCAAAGTGATGATCTGGTTTAGAATCTTATGTAGTAAGAATGTGAATAAATTAGAATCGAGGATAAGGATGTTTACAGCTGTCATAAATGAAGAATACAGGAGAACGTGGAATAAAGAGATATTCGAGTAGAATATCCCACTTCAGTTGATCATCATTAGCCATGGGGTTATCACAATTAGTGAAAAAACCCGTCGCCTTCTTGGTTTCATTTTTCTTGTTTCGTAATCTCCCATGCGAATCTGAGGACCTTATCCAGCGTATATCCAGTTCACAGCCGCTCCAATTCTGCCATGTAGGGCTAAAATAATGTATCATTTGAAATGACTTGTTTGTACAATTGTACCTCAGACACTAGCCAAAAGCCTCATATGTTTAGTCTAAATTGACCATTATATTCGTTACAGCATGTTTGGAGTAAGTTTTTGTTATTATTTTCTTTTTTATTACAATGTGTTTTTATTTTTTTTCCATCCTAAAAGACGTGGCCGGCCTGGTTAGCCAATGGTCAATAACCAATCCGAGCCGGGCCGGGCCACTGTGTAGTTGGGGCCTGTTTGCATCTCATCTAAATCTAATAAACCCAGTGAGAATAGCTCAAAGACAAAAATATCCCGTTGATTTACAAACTGGTGATGCAAGTAAATCCACCACTACTTACAAAATGCATGTCAGATGTAATCCAAGCAAAACCATAACCTATAAGTAGGCAGTTAGGAGATTCTTGAGGAATACTCCACTTGACACCTGTCTCACATCATCTTTGTTCCTTTTTCTTGGCTAAAAACTTACTGACTTCGACCATTGGATGGATGTTTCAAAGGTACTGTTGACATCTTTATTGTTGATATTGCTTTAGAATTCTGATTGGTCCATTGAGGAGAAGTTTCTTGTGCCCATCCGCTGAAATCTGAGTTCAAACGCTTGTTTCCTTGCAATTCTTTTTACCCTCCATGGTGCTCACTGCCACTTCTGGTAATATGAATGAAAAAAAGGGGCTTTCTATGATCTAGAGGAAGGGATGTGAATTATGCAAGATTAAGTGTGCCTATCAATGCTCAAATGCAGTCCTATTTTATTGGTTAGTTGTTAAGTTTTTGGATTGAGTCAAAGAAGTTGTAACATGTGTCATACAAAATTGGGAGAGTTCACTGCTACAACAAACAAATTTAAGGATGCTTCATTCGTGAGCGCTTTTAAAAAGCATCAAAGATTCAATGAAAAATAGGTTAATCTTGGCACTCATTTGATATGGGTTAATATTGATGCTTAGTATCTCTTCTTTGGTGCTTTCTAAAAATGTCATAAAATAACTTATAGGTATTTTGAGTAACATTGGCACTTCTTAGAAGCATCATGTTCTCCCTTTCTATATATAGCCCTCATTTACCATTCTCTGTGGCAGCTTTTTGAAATATGTTGTTTAATCTCTAATGTTTTTGAATGACATTAGAAGACTCACCCTTTGGGTTACCTATCTAATATTGTTGTACAAATTTTGGGATCAATTTCACAACTAATATCCCATCCATGGCTTTGAACAAATAATATATTCTTATTGTCTCTTATATACAATGATGATAAATGAATCCTCTCCAAAACACCAAATTCTTCTTATAAGCATATATGTTACAAGAGGAGGTCATAGGTCTATATATACAATTTCATAAGCAACGTTATGTGATTACATCTTGATAATTTGTTGCCTCGATTTGATTCCAACTTCAATGACATGACAACACAAAACTAGCTCACAGGTTTCCTTTGTTGAATGTGCTAGCTTCAAAGTGAGAATACAACAACACTTAATTAGATTGAGAAGACAAACCTATTTACATGTCCCAGTAAGATACCCATCTAATGACAACTTGTTTATGAGATTCACTATCATAGTTTCCCATAGTAAATAGGGAGGGGTAGGGAACGACATAATATTAAGGGAAAACTTATAAATGATAATACTCTTGAACACTGTTGTCATGTTGTGTGCACTGTTTAAACAACTTTCATTTGTAAAGGACATCAAGCTTCTGCTTTAGGTATTTTTATGTGAAGAAATCAATAATTGATACTTTTCTTTTAATTTATGCTTTATTGGTTTTAGCAAACATGGAAGAAATACTCATGCAAATATATTACTATATTTTCATTATTATTAACAAATACAGTTGTAGTTGTGCATACAAGAAGGCAGAGATGGGAAACAAATTGTTCTATGTTGTTTTTGTTGGGAGGAGGCCCAGTGTGTACACATCTTGGCTTGAATGTCAAGCTCAAGTTATTGATTTTAAGGGAAACATTTACAACTTGTAAAAAAAAAACCCATTAGAAGGTTGTATCGGTGTGGGTCATGTATGACCCTCGATGGAGAAGGCCTGAAACAATAAGTCAATCAGCCTCAAATGAAGAGGTTAGACAACTTATTGGGCAACTTGATGATGACAATGTAATAAGGAGAACTAGAGACTAGACAACAAATTTCCTTGCTCATTTTCTACTTGGATGTGTTGTAACATTTGCAATCATGTTTATCATTCAAAAGTTGTTTTAGGCGTGTTCAACTGTGGTAGGAGTGTGCTATGCTTTGCATATGTTGTTATTTTCGAGAAAAATTAGTAGCTTAATATTGTCATTTAGAAGTTGTGTTATGTCTATTCAAAGCAATGGCACTAGTGTGCTATGGATTTTCATTATTTTGATTTCATTAAAAAAATGGTGAAAGAATTAAATATGATGGTTAATCCTCCTTCATATGGGATGGAATTGTGCCAAGAAAGAACATTGTTAAAACTGCCAAAAACAAATATATATGCAGTTACAAAATTTTGATGATGAAATTTAAAAATATGAGTTGAAACAATTCTTGGGTGAGGGAATTTGAGTAGGGAAATTGTGCAGTTCTTGCGTGACAAGAAAAAAGTAGGAGAGTTTTTCAAAATCACTTGAAATCCTAAACAAATGGCAACCTTGTACACCTCTTATATAGTTAGTACATTTGCATTATACAGTTAGTATAACACCCTTATACAATGACTTCAATTCTACATACTTTCTTGTAAATGTCTATATATAAGTCGACTAACTATGTTTGCATTGGTTTGGTTTAGAAAAGGGAAAAAAATTGTTGTACAATTTTGTTCCATAATCATTATTAGTGGAGTAGGTATTTGAATGACTATGTATGAGTTAGATAAAATGTATGGGGATGAGTGTCTGATTAACCAATATGTGTGAGTAATGTCCCCCATCCTTGGCCAAGGGAAATAAGCAAGCAAGGTTTTTATAATCACTTGAAATCCTTCATAAATGACAGCCTTGTATACCTCTTATACTTTTAGTATATTTGTCTTGTATACTTAGTGTAAATACCTTGTATAGTAGCGCAAATTCCATATACTTCTTATTTAATGTGAGCCCATAGGTGGGTTAACCATAATTCCATTGGTTTGGTTCATAATACGATGGAAGGAGAAAAAAATAAAATTTTTCATCAAACATCATTAGTGGGGTAAGTATTCGAATAGTCATGTATGAGTTAGATAAAGAGCATAGGATGAATGTGTGATTAACCAATGTGTGTAAATAATGTTCGCCATAGGCTAAGGGAAATAAACAAGCAAGTTTTTCAGAATTAGTTGAAATTTTTAACAAATGGCAGTCTTATACAACCCTTGTACAATAAGTATACTTGTTTTGTACACTAAGTATAAATATCTTATATAGTAGTGCAAATTCCATACACCTCCTACTCAATGTGTGCCCATAGGTGGGTTAACCATATTTCCATTGGTTTGGTTTATAAAACAATGGAAGACATAAAAACAAAATTTTCCCTCAAACATCATTAGTGGGGTAAGTATTCAAATTGTCATGTGCAGTTAAATAAAGTGCTTGAGATGAGTGTGTGATGGAGGAATGTGTGCTATGAGAGTGTGCAATTCTTGAATGATAAGAAAGAAAATGGGTTGTTCAAAATCGATTGAAATATTTCACAAAAGGTAATATTATATACCCCTTGTATAGTTAATACATTTGTCCTGCACAGTTACTGTAAAACCCTTGCACAATGGTGCAAATTTCATACACATGCATAAATTATGTGTCCTCATAGGATATGTGAACCATGTTTTCAATAATTTGGTTCAAAAAATGATGAAAAACCTAAAAACTAAATTTCTCCCCAAACATTATTAACGACGTAAGTATTCCAATTGCAATGTGGAAGTTAAATAAAGTGTATGATGGATGAATGTGTGGCATGATAGTGTGCAACCCTTGGATGACAAAAAAAAAAAAAAGTTCAAAATTGATTGAAATCCTCTTGAAAAGGCAGTTTTGTACACCATTTTCAATAGTTAGTATATTTTGTTTGTACAGTTCATGTAACACCCTTGTATAGTGGTGCAAATTTCATCTATATGTATAAATTATGTGTCTACATAGGATGTGTAAACTATGTTTTCAATGGTTTAGTTTAGAAAGTGATGGAAGACTTGAAAACAAAATTTTTCCTTAAACATCATTAGTAAGGTAAGTATTCCAATTACCTTGTGCGAGTTAAATAAAAAACATTAGATGACCGTGTGATGAAGGAATGTATGACATGAGACTGTGAAATCCTTGGATGACAAGGAAAAAAAAAAGAATTATTCAAAATTGATTGAAATTCTCTATAAAGAGAAGCCTTGTACACTGCTTGTACAGTTAGTACATTTTCTTTGTATAGTGGTGCAAATTTCATCCAATAACATAAATTGTGTGTCCACATAGGATAGGTGAACCATATATTTAATGGTTTAGTTCAAAA
The DNA here is from genome assembly GCA_030254885.1 of Vitis rotundifolia. Taxonomy (NCBI): domain Eukaryota; kingdom Viridiplantae; phylum Streptophyta; class Magnoliopsida; order Vitales; family Vitaceae; genus Vitis; species Vitis rotundifolia. The sequence continues at coordinate 9,062,683 of CM058164.1, read as the reverse complement.
AAGGGTGGAAGATGTAAAAACAAAATTTTCCCCCAAACATCATTAATGGGGTATGTATTTTAATTGTCATGTGCGAGTTAAATAAAATGCATAAGATAGATGTATGATACAGGAATGTGTGGCATGAAAGTGTGCAGTCCTCGGATGACAAGAAAAAGAAAACAGTTATTCAAAATCAATTAAAATCCTCCACAAAGGGCAGCTTTATACACAACTTATATCATTAGTACATTTGCCTTGTACAATTAGTGTAATACCCTTATACAATGGTGATAATTTTATTCACATGTATAAATTATATGTCCATATAGGATGTGTGAACCATGTTTCCAATGGTTTGGTTCAAAAAAGAGTGGAAAATGTAAAAACATAATTTTTTTCCAAAAATCATTAGCAAGATAAAATTCCAATTGTTATGTGCAAGTTAAATAAAGTGCATGAGACGAGTATATTATGAAGGAATGTGTGGCATGTGAGTGTGTAATCATTGGATTACAAAAAAGGAAAAAGTTGTTCAAAATCGATTGAAATCCTCCACAGATGACAACCTTGTACACCTCTTGTATGTACATTTGTCTCGTATTATTAGTGTAACATTCTTGTACAATGGTACAAATTTCATTCACATACATAAATTATACGTTCACATAGAATGTGAACCATGTTTTCAATTGTTAGTTCAAAAAATAGCAGATGTAAAAACAAAATTTTTCCCTAAATATCATTAATGGGATAGTATTCTAATAATCATGTGTGAGTTAAATAAAATGCATTTGATGAGTGTACAATGGAGGAGTGTGTAGCATGAGTGTGTAATTCTTGGATGACAAGAAAAAAAAAAGTTCAAAATCAATTGAAATCTTTCTCAAGGGTAGTCTTGTACACGTCTCGTATAATTATTATGTTTGTCATATATAGTTAGTGTAACACCCCTATATAGTGATGCAAATTCCATTCACATGCATAAATTGTGTTTACATAGGATATGTGAATCATTTTTTCAATGGCTTGATATTTAAAAAAATTAAACAAATAAAAAATTCTTTTATTTTATAATCTATGAAAAATGCAATAAAAAATAAGACAAAGAAAATTATTTTAAAACTATTATTTTATTAACCTTCTAGGTCTTTGCACTATATTCCTAAAGTTTAATATTCTATAATTTATCACTAAATTTTTAAATATTATTACTTAATGTTCAAACCTTTTGAATGATTAATTTATCCTTGCACATGAATTTTTATATTAGTAAAATGTTTATACAGTTAAATAAATTTTAAGAGATAAATTGTTCAATTCTAAGTATGCAGAAACTAATTGTAAAATGACCTATAAATTGAGATGGAGAAGTTTATAAAATCATAAAAAATATAAATAAAAAATATATTAAAAAGTAAAATTTAGCCCAAATTTATTTATTTTGCAATGAAGAAGAAAAGATGAATAAAAAAAAACACATATACATTCAACCTAAAATAAATCTCGAAAGAAATAATTAGGTTGGTGAAAAGAAATTATATATATATATATATATATATATATATATATATATATATATTTGATATTATTTATTTCAAGATCAAGTACATTTCTCTTGATGATTTTTTCTTGATTTATTCATTTCCATTGGTACCTCTACGTCATAAAACCACGTACACACACAGTTACAATGTTATATATATATATATATGAAATTTTTATCCCTAATATTACATTTTCTTTTCATCAATTACGCAACTTGTGAGGGTGTTGAGCCTATCAACCCCAACTAACTTGGAAACATAATTCTTCAAAAGATGGTAAAAAAAATAATTCATAAAAGCAAGAAGGAAAGAAATATTAAATTTATAAATTTTTTTCCTTACCTTTTCATAAAGAGTCAAGAGTTTAATGCTAAAATTTTTTAAACAATATTTATTATATTTAATTTGTACTTTTTTTTGGTATTAGTATCTGAAATCCAAGAGCGAGCTCCAAATGCTACTAAATGATGAATGATTAAAACCGATATCAAATAAATAATGTCATCCAAAGAATCATTCGCCAACTGTTTGTTTGTCTTTTTCTTTTTCTTTTCCCCCTTTCTTGACTTCTATTATTCAAGTTAAATCCAATGTTTGAATAAAAAAAATAACAGTCATCTAAATTTGAACAATACCTTTGCATTGATTTTTGACTTGATACAAATTGAAGCATATTCATGCTTCAGATAAAAAATAAATAAATAAAAACAAAAGAAAAGCCACTAGTATTTTTCTCTGTGACCCCCCTTGTTTGATTAGTTGTAAGCAAGCAACAATTGTAATAAAAACCAACAAAATAATGTTTGTCAAAAGTGGTCTCCTCATCCAAAGCATAAATGAAATCAAAATAATAATAATAAAAAAGTTTCTAAAAGTCGTCCCTTCAGCAAAGTAAGGAATGAAATCAAAGTGTACAATCTAAGTCAGAATTTTCCCTGCATGTCCAAGTTTGCTGTGTGGCAATACATTTCTCCATTTCTAGGGTTCTATGCCTATAATGTAACACTCAATATCCCAAGTTCAAGTCCCAGATTTAACCCACGCCCAGTTCTTGACTCTTTGTCAAACATGGAAAACAATCAACCAGGTCTAACAAAAGAAATCCTCAAAGAAAAAAAAAACCTTGAATCTATCCATATCTCACCTACTCCTGTATGAGAGCACACAATTTAACAAGCATTTCCAAAGCCAGTACTACATATTTGCTACTTTATATACACAGAAATCATATCACAAAGAATGGATCACTAATGACGGGAAAAGACTCAAATAAAAAGCAGCATGTAATGGCTTATAATCCATGTGATTGATTCTTTTGATTGCTGTGTTTGTTTATCTCATCAAGTTTCTAATAACACAGAAATGCCACTAAATTGGGAAATGGAATCATCAATGTTTCTGGGAAAACAGCTCGCAGGTGATGATATCATCCATGGATGAGGTCTTCCCAGCACCCAAGACAGGAATGAGGTTGAAGATGGGTTCCTTACCAATTTTAATCCTCTGACTCATTTCAGCAAATTCATTGAATGCATTGGTGAATATGAGTGACAATGTCTCAAGAGGCATGCAAAGGCCAGTTGGGAAGTAGAACTTCAAATTCTACAAAATAAAAGAGTAAGAATGAGAGGAATAATAATAACCTAGACCTAAAACAAAATCAAAATAACATAAGAACATAAAAATGAATAAATAAATAAATGAAAAGAACAAGGCAGATCACAAGAACAATGGCACAAAGAATGGAAAAATGCAGGACGTAAGATTATTATTATGGGACCAAAGAATGCCTGGGCTTTCTGCCATAGCCATAACCAATTATAGTTCTCAGGATTATTGCAGAACATAATCCTACGAACAGTATTAGGTCAGAATTTTGTCCAGCAGAGGAATTTAATCTCTACAAATACTTGTTTGTTAGATCAGATGAAGAATCAAAATCTTGTGTTGATTTCTTTCTTTCTTTCTATTGTTGATCATGTTCATTTGGTCCCAATTCCTTTTTTCTTTTTTTCCTTCAGGCAATCTTTGATTCCCAGAAAATTTGAGGGAAAATGCGAGGAAAGAAAATTGAGAGGAAATGTGGAAGGAAAGAAAAAATGAAGGAAAATAAAAAATTAGATTTAAAGACAATAATTTAATTTATATACTACTTTAAACTCATTTTAATTATTTTTCCACTTCTAGATAAAGATTAATAATTTAAAAGTATATAAGTTTCTAACTAATTTTAATTTTATTTTATTTTCCTGCATATTTTCTATAATAAAACCAAACATGAGAAAATAATTTTTTTTGGTATTTTTTTTCTTTCCTTAGTATTTTCCAGGAACCAAACATAACCCTAATGTTTTTGACTCATTTTATATTGAAACCATATACGTGAAGGAGGAAAAGGAATTTCAAAAGAGATATTCTCAGATAGAAGAGAAGGCAGTCAATAGATGCCCGAAGCAATTAGTAGTCAAGAAGAAACAGTCATCTTGTTCTTTTTATAGATGCTGAGTGAGCTGTCTAAGAATGGGATGAGAGGTATCATTCGCAACTCCAACACAGTGGCAGAGATCAGTAGCAAGCCACTGAGGGATTGGAATCTTGAGGAATTCTCACCAAATCAAAGAGATTCATGAAAATGTACTTGATATTCTTATCTTCATTCAACCTTGCACTTCTTGGGCCTTTGTATGGTTATTCAGGATGGTAAGGGTGCATAGCAAACAACCAAAATAAAGGTAGCACTGACTTCCCAAAGTGCCCATGACAACAAAGAGGACATTAAAGGGCTTGATGGAGATTAAGGCAGAGGGTTTGAGTGTGGGGTTTAACCCAAGACTGCCTCAGCAGGGTAGGTTTAACTCTGAAGGTGTACAATTGAGGAGTTTGATGCAGAGGAAAGACACCAAGTTCACTGGCATGTGGTGAGAAAAGAATGGTTTTCTTCTACCATGAAACATCACATTCTTTGTCAATATGCTTATAGTCCTATTATCATATTAAATCTTTGTACAATCTTTCTGTTCATGCCTTAACTCACTAAGAATCCTATGAAGCCAAATTGCTTGCCATACTGCAGTGGTCACTGATATGTATTTAGTTTCTGCAATTGATGATTCAACTACATTTTTCTGCTTTGTATCATGGAAAAACCATTTTTTGAGATTTTAAAAAAAAAAAATGAAGTTGTACACTTTCTAGTCTCTACACCACCTCTACGGTCAATAATTGTGTTACTCACTAAACTAAAATTGTCTCAATAGGGATCATGATCATAAGTGTCATTCTACTTGCTCTCCAACACTGTGCAAGAGTTTACCCCAAGCACAGGGAACAATGAAAGAAACTTGAAAAAAAGATGTAAGAGACCAAGAGAAGGGCAAATTAAGATTTTCTGTAGAGATGTTTAATATGGTGCTGCGAATTTTGAGGATTATGGTGAATATAACCTAATAAAAACTCAAACTTTGTTAATGAAAAAAAATGTTAGGTTTTGGGATACCTTTCATATCCTACTCAGTCACTTGTGTCCCTTACTATACACTTCAGCCATATGGTTACTTGAGTTCAAGTGGAAAGTGAATCAATAAAGTCCAAACAGCTACTACATTTCAAACCAGTATCCTTTCCCTTTGCTACCCAGATTTAGCATGAAGATCAAGTTTTCATGCATGATTGAAGAAGAATTTTTCGTTGATTGTTATAGCATACATGCTGCCCTCTGCATTTTGAGAGGTTTTTTAAGTTTGTAGGGGACTTTCATGAGAAAGAAAAGAAGGCATGAAGAGTTGCTCTGTTGTGCTTATTCTAGACCGTTTGGAAGGAGAGACATAGCAAATTGTTTGAAATGTAGAGCATCCAGATCAGGCTATCAAAAAATTCTCATTCTTCTATTCCTTGGTGTGTTGGGCTAAGTTGTTTTTAGATGGAGATTCAATGTCTATGTTAGATTTATTTGATTGGTTGGGTATTGCCTGATAGAAGGGGGTATTTTTTTTTCTTCTCCCTATTTTCCTATCCTGTGTGGCCTTTGTACACCTCCTGTTTACCTTGGTGTGTCATTTTTTCTTAGGCACAATTAATATATTTTTTTGGCTTGCCTATCAAAATAAATAAATAAATAAAAATGGTAAGGGTTCAACAGAGTAAACCCCTGGTTACACCAGACATTTCTATAAATTTGGTGGGGGCTTAGGTTACCATAGTCAACCGAATATCTGTACCAACTTCTTGAAGGCCAGAAGGGTAATAAAGCAACAAAAGTGAAGAACCAAAGTTATTGATAGGAGAGCAAGGTCAATGGTCACCATGTCAGTGAAAAAGAATAATTAGGACCAAACAGTGGTCAACGAGTAAATATAGGGCTGAAAGATGAAGTCACTCTCTTGATCAATGTATTAGAAGAGCTTCTTAGCTCATGCTCCAACATTGAGCTTGGCATGAAATTACAAAACTACTGCACAAGTTTGTGAGCAAGGACTTTGGGTGGCTCGAACAAGAACCGCATTTTTACAAAAGATATTTGCATAGTATAAGCAAATGATGACATATTGCCCCTAAGACAGCATCCCAAATTCAAACACCCGTTATGGAGTACATAGTCAAAATTGTTTAACTGATGCAAGGCCCCACTCCTCAGGGTTAATGAAAGATATCTCATTCATTTGCACCACAGAGCAACTTGGAACTCATGTGTGAGGTTTGGATTGTTGATAACTCGATTAAAGGCAATCAAGCCCTATTTAGTCCTTTTTACCTGTTGCATTGGTTACAATGAAGAAACCAAAGTAGGGATTAATTCCAAGGTAGAACTGTGTGGTACTACTTTTTGATAGATAACTATGAAATGATATTTTAGAATCTTACGGTTTTAAATGAAGAAGGCCAAAGAATATAAATGTAATTTTTTGGTTAACTAAGGATACAAATGAGTGCTTTGCAAATTGATAGCCAACAATTAACTAAAATTGATCATTTTCATTGTCATGGATTAGCCACACAAAGGGAGATTGAGGACATTGCCCATTAAATTATAGGAGCATGTGCAGTAATATTGCAAATTTGCAATCAAAGAAATGAAACCAGAGGACTTTTGAAGATATGAAGTGCTCTGATCAGGCTTAGAAGAACCTTTCCGTCTTTGAGTGGTCTACAGATTCTTTGCAAGTAATAACATTTCTTTTCTAGAATTTATTGATTGATTGGGAAGGAGTTAGGCTGATGTAAGTTTTCAGTCATTGTCCTGTTTAGCTTATTCTGTCTAGTACACTTTGCATATTTCCTATGTAGTAGGGTTGCACCCCCTTTTATTAGGTACCTATTAACTTATACCTGTTTTTTACTGATCAAAAAAGCAAATACCTATCAAGTTGAAGTGCAAATTTAGTAGGATAGCTCTGTCACTATACTTCATGGTATAGAACCTCAGCCAGTTAAGAAACTTGTTCAAAAATGAGAATAGCTGAAATAGGGCTGTTAGGATGGATGAATGGAAAAATGAGGAACGAGAGAGTGATGAAATAAGTATGAAGGTAGATGTGGTGCCAACCAGTGACAAGATGGGGAGAAATGCTGGAAGATGTTTTAGCCATGTATTATGAATGCATTAGCATAGACCAGTGATTTGATTTAAGTTGAAGGCTCCCATAGGATGAGTTATACACCAGAAAAAAAAAAAGGCAAATAAAAGCAGTGAGAAAGAACGTGGTTTCCAAGGATCTAACAGATGATACTGATCTAGATAGAGTCAAATGAAAAAAGGATTTTTGCCATCCCAAGCAGTCAGGTTTAAGACTTCTTTTAGTTCTTTGTAGACATAGGACAAAACGATTTAGAAAAATGTTCAAAGGGGAAATTCTGACACAATTCATTGCACTACAACTTACGACAATTTGTGTCCAGGTCAGTTTTAGACAGTGAACTATATTTTGACGATAGATATGTCACTGAAACACAGTCTACAGATTCAACAAATATAAAGAAATAGGTTTGTGCAACCATAACAAAAATGCATGAGAGAAACTATTCTCACATAATTTTTTTACTACATAACATCTTGTGCACATTCAAAATTTTATCATTTGATTAATTGCATGCACATGATAATTGATTACAGTACTGAAACATTGGCATGTCAAATATCATATACTTGTATCATACATGGAAAAATACACTTTTTTGAAGTCAAGCAAACACACATCTGGGGATTGAATCACTAAAATCATCTCAAAAATCTCATAGCAATTCAACAACACAAGGACAGAATAGTTGAAAGCAATCACAAAGGAAATATTAAATTTGATAAAAATCCAGGAAGAATCACATTCAGGAAATTATGGGTTCATTTAAGACACTAACCGTAATATCTTCCCAAGAGAAACCATTTCCTGCAAGGACTTTATCAAGAAGATAAATGCAAAATCTTGTTATTCTGTCAATTTGCTCATTGCCAAATCGATGATCCTGATTGTTCCGGTTACAACCTGGAGACTCAGAACAAATTTTCATAGCAAGTTCATTTGTAACAGAGAGGATGATCACACATATCGTCCCAGGAATAACAGATTTCTGAATGCAAGTATCATGCCAGGAAGCCTCCTGAAAATCCCAATGATTTGGTGCAATTGTGAAAGACATGTCTTCTACAGTAGTTTCAGTTGTCTTCATATCATCTTCCACATACAAGACAGGCTTTACTTCTACAAGTGCTCTGCAATCTCAGAAAATGAAAAATATTAAAGATGTGACCAACTCCCCATCCACCACAATATGAGGATGGGCTGTACTGCTTAACGTGTCCCTAATATATTTCTTTTTATCCAACAAAAAAAAAGGCATAGCTCTATTTTGCATGTCCCTAAGTTGTTTGATTGTATGCATTGCATGCTTACTTTGATGAAGATGGCAAGTGTGAAAATCACAAACCCCATGTGGGTCCATCTAAAGACAAAAGGAATGATAGGATCATAGTTCTAAAAGACTGCACTTAAGGCGCAATTGTCTCCTAGGACCTAGGGACAAGGTGAGGAAAGTGAGGCATAATATAGGGCACATGGGCAATTTTATAAAATATTTTAAATTTGAACATGTAAAGATTTTTCATATTCTCATATATCACCAAATTCAAAATTCTAATCCAAATAACAAAAAAGTCAAAGTTCCAACCATCTAAAGCAAGCATTCAACAAAAAATAATGTAATAATGTAAATTTTGAGTAAAATGTCTGAAATATTAAGAATAAATGAGTAGGACAAAGAATCTATGTTTAACTATTTGGATGCTCAGAAACTTAGACACCAGAGGAAAATAGTAGCACTTTCTAGGCGTTGACATTGTTTTGCCCTCCACTGTTCAGTTTTAAAAAAGGGCTAGAGTGACATTGTATTACCCTAAGTCAAGGCATGTCCTTGATAGGTGAGGTGCCATAGCTGGGGAGTTGTTGATGCACCTTCAGCCTAGGCATGTTTAAGGATTGTCTTTAACAACTATGCATGAGATGTGATAAGAGATTACTTTCATGAGATTTCTAGACCACTCAAACTTTGAGGGAACAAAAGCTTATATTGGTATTTTACCAGATAAAGCATTATCATAATTTTAAAAGTCAATTATAATTTCCTCATGGGAATTTTAGTTTGCTTAGTCTTGAAGTGTTTCATTATCATGTGACCACCATTGTCACTTATGGCTCATTACCAAACTAGAAATTTCAAGAATAAAAGTATTTAAAAAAGAAGATAAAGTTCACAAGGATGCCTCTTCAATAAGGCGCATACTAGCAAGCAAGGCGCTATAAATAGGGAGTGGTTGCACCTTCAGCCTAGGCGCACTTCAAGCACACCTTTTAAAACTATGTGCTGAATCAAATGCAGAAACATGTAAACTATTACCTCTTTGGAAGATCGGGCACGAGAACATACAGCAAAATGGGATCCAAAACATTAGACAAGCATCCTTTATTTTCTTGAAATAACCTCGTTTGCTTAAGAAATGTGTCTAGCTTGTCCTGAACTCCAATTCTTTCTGATGGTGGAATACGTGTTGAACAGTAAATGACAAAGAGAATAGCTGCATTAGACACAGAACAATTAAAGCATTTTGCCACTGCATCACTGTTTATTAGTGCTTGCTCCAGCTCCACAGTGGGGCCTCCACTGCAGAGATTCATAGTGGGAGGGTCAAGCCCCAATTGCCCAGCCATGTGAAGTATCCCCTTGTGTAAGGTTGCCTGGAAAAGAAAAAGAGAAAAAGATAAAAATAAAGAAATAAAAGGCTTTACAGGAACTAAAGGATATAACGACAAAACCATATTGTAAATAGTATATGCAGGTACCAGTAATGAACAGAAACAAGGAAATAACATCTGCATTTGAGCCTTACAAGGTTACTTCAAGAAGGTTGTTAAAGTAAATCACAAAAACACACTTATCTTCGAAATATCAGAACTCAGGGAACTCAGGGAACTCAGGACTTTCATAATTCTAAACCCTGAAACACTTAATAATGAATGTCTAACCATTGGCACCAAGAGAAGCATTCTCTATTGGACTTCCTCTTGCTAGTGAACCTGTAATATATGTAAGTGGTAATTCTGGGGAAGATTGTTAATAAAGAAGGCAGGCATCTAGACAAACTTTCTAGGCATTTGGTCATTGTAGGCATCCATCATAAAGTGTATTAATAGATGCAATTCAGTTAGAAGGTGCCAAAGGTTTGTTATGCTTACCTATGTTCCTTCTGTTTCCCAGATATGAAGCGATAGCCTCCTTGATTAACTTAGCCCCATTTTAATAGCAACAAAGCACCTCCCTTTTAATACTTAGCCCCATTAAATAATAGCATCAGGTGGATGATGCATTTTTAAACTACAGCGAATAACTAATAAAAGATAGGAACACATGCGTCCTGTGAATAATCCACCTGAAGCAAATGTTAATGCTTTGGAATGCATACACGTTGAAATCCACATTCAAAAGCAACAAATGACAAGCAGGCCTTTGACATCCACATTCAAAGCCAACAATTTACAAAGTAATACATGACCCAAAAACTAAGGGATACATGGCAGAAACCAAGAATAAATAATGGAAACCAAGCAGCACATGGTGGTGACAAAGTGGCACTTGGCATCGACTATGAAGAATGCAGCATTGACCAAGCTGAAAGCAGCACTGACCAAGTAGAACGTGGCAGCAACAATCAACACATGATACAGACCAAGCCACATATGGTAAGATAAAAATGATCTTACCATAAAGATAGTTAAGCAACCAACTTTTCTAAAAGATTAAACTATCAGGATTTGGGCCCACTATGCACATCATGCTCTAACACCCTCCTCACATGCAGCTACACACCTGCACTTGGAGAGATAGATAGACAGGTATACAAATCACATATTTGTGATCACAAATAAACAGACTGAGGGATAGACAGGTAGGCAGCTAAAGAGATGGGAGTTAACTAGAGCTCTAATACTATGTTGAGCAACTAATTGGCCTAAAAGGTTAAGCTGTTAGGATTTGGGTCCATTATGCATATGATGCTCTAACAAGGATGAGCATACAATTTAATAAGCAAAACTATTAAAGTGAGGCCCATTTGTTAGCTTGGTGTACATTATTAGCCTATTACCTAAGAGTTTAAGCTTTTGAGTCAAATTGGTAACTTAACATAGTATAAAATCTTGGGCTAACTAGAGGCCTTCAATTGAAGTCTCTTTATCTATTTATTTATTTGTTTATCTATGACTTGTGGTGTGTCTCCACATGCAAGTAACAGCTTGCAGATGAGGGAGGGTGGCTACCTAGTGTATATTATTGTTTTGTTACCTAAAAACTCAGGCTTTTGGATCAAATTAATAGCTTAATGTGGTACCGGAGCTTTCTTTAACTAGGGGTCTTGAATTTGGGTCATTTTTTTTGTTTAGTTCCCATCTATTCATCAGCGATCTATGGTTAGCTTCTCCATGAGAGGGCAATGGACCCTATCTGATTGAGGGTATTAGCTTGGTATAAATTGTTGTCCCATTACCTAAGAGCTTGGACATGTGGATCAAATTGATGGCTTAACACCATTGGGCATCATTTAAGAAATGAAATGAGGCATACCATATGCTATATAACTAGCAATCCATATATCCTTATACACCATGATCCTTAACACCTATCAAGATTCATGGCAAGATAGGGTCTTAAGATCCTAGAACTTACTATTAGTTTTCCCTGTTGAATTGAATGTAAGATAATTGGAGGATCTTAGTTTGGGAGTTCAAGGGCTAACTGAACTCATCTCATGAGCAAATCATCTTTTGTAAACCAATCTTCTGAAAAGGTCAAAGTGTGAATTAGATTGTGACACATGTTCGATCTTACTTAGAAAACACCAATGACAGTATTAAGTCACTAATTGTCATCTTAAGCTTAAAGAAATCTTGTAGGGAATATCCTTTCTCAACCTTCTATATAAATGTCTTCTCTCAAAGAGGATAGAACTTCCCAAATACTGTTCGAGGGGCTCTGGGAGAACTTCGAAAGGATCCTCTAACAAAACCTTATAAAGAACATCCCTCATGTAGATCCTAAGTCAAAGATTTGAAAAACATTAACACTTCTCTTGTCAATGACCAAAGAGATGGTTTACGAACATCCACAAATCAGGTAGTTAGAAACTTAAATATGATCATCAAAATTCTCATAATACTCTGGCAACTATGAACCTTGCCCTTAAGGTAAGCATCCGAGTCCATCCTGTTATCTCACAATTGAATGTTGCATGATCAATCCAATGATTTTTTTCTTTCTTTTTTTCTAATAGGTAAATTTTTGTCCCCTTCGGGACTTGAACCTGGAACCTCCTTGAACCGTTTACCACTTGAGCCAAGCCTTGGGCTTAATCAATCCAATGATGTTAAATCATCATCTTGATGATGCACCATAGCATTGACTGCCTATATCAACTCCGCTAATAAGAGATATTATTTTCTCTCCTGTATGTTCAATTATTTATTTCTTATTTTATTTATTTATTCATTTATGTTGAACCTTGATATGCATGCCAATCAGATTTCACTCTACCCAAAAAGTGGGTGATAAAGCTTCCCTTGACCCTTAATAACTGGTATTAGAGCCTAGGTTCAACCTAGGTCTGAGATATGAGACAGACAACAGAATGAAAGGGCCAGAGCAGGAATTTTAGCTGCAGGGGGGGATCCATCATTCTTTCATCAGCATGTAAGAGTGTTGAGGGTGGAATCTACCTTTCTGTCATCAGGGAGCATATATAGTTGCCTCCAAACAGGTATGTGCACATTACCAGATCACAAGAGGGAGGAGATATATGTGGTAAATGCCACCATGATATAGGTGTATTAGAAAAGGCAGACATAAAAGACAAAGCATATAACTCCAAAAGATGGAAGATTGAATCGACAAAATTTGAGTTAAGATGGAAGCGGTACAAACTTCTTTAGCATTCCTACTTTGGTTCAATTTCTATTTTATTATTCTTTTATTTAGAAAACTCCTGTGTAAGAGAACTTTTACAATTCATATCCAACAAGGGCTTGAGTTTAGAATCTCTACATTTAAAATATATCATGATTTGTTTCAGAATCCCATCATAGAATCATTATAGTGGTTCTACAGGGTTTGCAAAAAATGTGAAAGAGAAAAGGAAACACTAGACACAAGCAAGGAACAGGATTTATTTCAAGATATCAGTTTTGTATTAATATTTATAACTTTCTGATATCATAAGCAGATTCACAGCTCCACAATCCTGCTTGGTTTTTTTTTTTTTTATCTAAAAGAATCTTCATATGGCAAGGCCCGTGCCATTCTTCCCTCTATGGAACCAGGACTTGTGGACCTCCCATTTTCTATTTTTATTGGCATTACTATAGTGGATTTTTTCAAAGAAATGGACATCATTTTTTAAGCTTCTCATTGCCCACAGGAGACCCACTGCTGTTAGCAACTTTTTAGTGCTACTTGAGCTAATCCCTCATTGATTTCAGGCATTAGGCTTAGTAATTACATTTATTTGCTACTATGCTGGCTGATTATAGTTCAGTAAAGATTTTAAACATGTTTGCTTGGACTATGCTATCCACCTTTGGACTTGAGCATGATTTTGGCAAATGAACCACATGTTCTAGTCATAAGTCAAATTACACTCTGCCCAACAAGTGTCAGTATCCAACAGCCTACAATAGAAGGAATAGATGATTTGTATATTTTTAGGGAAAATTAGTTTTTTGGGTCATATAATCTAAATAAATAGGCTAAAGACTACAAAATTTTCATATTTTATCCCACAACCTTTCAATTATAATAAATTTGTTGTGAAGGATATTTGACCATTAGACCACTCAAAAATGCCTATATAACCTTTTTGTCTTTTTCTACCATTTCTCTCATTATTTTTACTATTTTTATGAAGCTATTAATATTTTTATTATTACTAAATATTATGATTAATTTATTTATTCACTTTGGTATTTATACTATTAATATTGCTTATATCATAATAGTTATTAATACTATTAATTTTATGTTGTTATTAATTTACTATTTATATTATTAATATTATGTCTTATTCATGTATTTACTTAAAATATGAGTTCCACTGAAGAATTGTTATTACTATTATTCTAATAATAATAATAATAATAATAATAATAATAGTAATAAGAGCAAGTAGAGAAAAGGACAAACAAACACTTATGATCATTCTAATAATAAAAGAAGTTTTAAAAATAAAAGAAAATATTATTATTATTATTTACTTTAACACTTATGATCATAACAATTATTAACTAATATTATCTATAATATAATGTTATGTTGTTTATAATAATAATAATAATAATAAGAGTTTAAAGAATAAAAGAAAAAGGAGTGAGGTGAAGAGAGGAAAAAGAAAAAATAAAGAAAAGACAAAAAAGTTAGCTTTGTCTTTTCACCTATCATTGACTTACCACTAAATTTAAAAAATTGATATCCTTTGGACCAATTTTATATATACATATATATACATACACACACACACACACACACACACACCCCCTAAAGCATAATCATCCCATATTTTTATATGGATAGCTGACTCCAATGAGATAATATCACATATTTTTATGATGACTTGGGATCTTATACTGTAAAGCCCATGTGGTTGCACATTTAGTGCACTTCTTATCATATTATATGTGGTCAACTGGCTTTTATTGATTTCATAAACATGCATTTTTAATTATTTATACAATTGTGAGATTTTGTGTTTTGTTCATCCCAAGATGCCAATCTATCAATTATAATTCTACTTGGCCTAGAAGGACAAAAATATCATAACCAAAGACATAACTAATAGGACCTAGCCTCCACCTTGGTCTCTACCTCACCCAAGGATGCCTCCCTTGGAGCCAAAGATAGACTATGAGCCCTTTGTTACAGTCGTATTAAATTCCAAAACAACTAAGACTTTTAACAATGCATTAGCATTGTGGCCAATGGGATTGAATGTAAAAGGAAAAAAAAATAAGTCAAAGAATATGAACACAAATTCATATTTTAGAAACGATCAGCTTACATAGCCTGCCTTTGGGACGTCATTCATGCAGAAAAGGAAGAAATTAATGAATTAATAATTTGTAAGAAAAAAGTTCATTTTATTACCTGGCTATATGGTCCAATACAACTGGGTGCCCAACAGGATATACTTTGTACATGCAGAACTCTTTTGCTTTGGTCATATGTCACCAAAACTTCAACATATGCCCTCCCCAGACCTACTTGCAACAGAGGCAGTTCAATTGTACTGCGAGATGGAACACCAAGTGGGCACTTCTCCTGCGTAATATATTTCACATATATCTCATTTGCCAAAGCAAACTCATTCATATCAGAAATATAAAGATGAATATAGAGGACATTCTCCCAACCAAAGCCATATTCCATGAGCTGTGACTCAATTTTCTTTAGGACAGCCTTCATATCTTCTTGCAAACCTTCCAATGAAGAAAAACCAGAATAGTTGAACATTGAACAGTTTTAACCAAATTAAGAACAAACAAGAATTTAAACTTGAAAAGGTAAAAACATCCTTATAGGGAACCCAAGTCATTACCATTCCAAAAGAACATTAAATGTTTACCTGATGAAGTTTTGGATGAATCTTGCAACCAACAGCACATGGAAAATAAATTATCCTTTCTCGTTTTTGAAATGAGGAGTCTATGTTCTATAACGTCATCCAAATCAGATGCTGCATCAACTGATTCGCCCTTGGCTGCGCATCTTCTTAGGCAATCTCCTTGCACTTCACATACAGAATCAATTTTCTCCAAACAGGCATCATTTGTTCCATTAGTAGCACTTAAAGATATGGACTCCACCTTATTTTCCAAATGAAAAGCCAAGGGATGAAGGATCCCTACAGGAGCTATGGAATCTGAAGAATGCAGAACGACTTGAAATTTATCAAGCACAATTCGGGCATTCTGAAAGTTCTACATGTTAAATGGCTGATACAGATATGCAAGGAAACAACATGCTATAAGATTTCCCAAAGTATGACAAGTGTGATCTACACCCAAGGATGAAATATCGGTTTTTACGGATATATTAGGATATATCAGAAATATCGGTGGATATTTTGGTACAAAATATCGGTGAGACAAAAATTGATCAAAATTCATGAAAATGTTTTTAAAAAAAAATTCTAAAAAATGATATGAGAAATAATAATGGATATTTTGAGGTGTTTTGTTAAAGAAATTGATATATGTATGATATAATTTATCACATTCAATAAGAATATTCAAAATTTAAAAATACATTTTATAAAGATTTATCTAATTTAGATATATTCAATGATATTAAAGAAATAATGATATATGCATAAGTATTTTTAATTTTAAAATGTTGATAATTTTGTTTATATTTTTTTATTTATTTCATATTTAATTATTATACAAATACACAATATTAAAATTAATTTACTCACTATAACTAATATTTTAATTAATTTATATATGTACAAAATATATATATATTAATTTATGCATATATAATTTATAATATGTATTTATATATACAGATAATATTTATAATATAAATACATATCATAAGTAAAATATATAGATATGCATGTCTAATTATATAACAACTAGCAATGTTGGCCTAGTGGCGCAGGGTTTCCTGGGTTCAATCCCATGCCTCTACACCATGCAGGTTATTTTTCATTGCATCCTTCAAATGCAATCCCACATCGATAAGGAAGAAGATACAAGACCAATATTTAAGCCGCATTGCTACTCCAAGTCAAATGAAGCACAGTGAGCTGGGCTAGGTTTCAGAGGATCAGAATGGTGGGCTGCGTCTCTAGAGCCCAATTCAAAATCTTGAAAGTCAACTCAAAAAATCGATGACAAGGCATTAAAATCACCGAAAAAAGCGAAAATATAGGGAAATGTCGGATGGTCGATATTTCGGGGGGTATTATCGTGTCAGTATCTTCCGATACACAATATTTCGGCGATATATCATAAACCAGAAACCTTAAGAGTGATGAATCCAGGCAAAACCCTTAGTTTGAAAAATTAAAATATTTCTCAACACTTGAAATAGAAAAAAACTGACTTATTCACGACAAATTTGAAGTACATAAAATAAACACCCCAAAAAAAATAAAGAAATAAAGAAAAAGTGGTTGTATTGACTATTGAAAGTAAACTAATCAACACAAAGTTTTGAGACTTACTCGAAAAAGAGGACAGTCAAGTGTTAATGTTTCATATTCCCCTCCTTCACCACATACATTTATTCCATATAACCTGCCAAATGATAACAAAATAACCAATCAACTATTAACAAAATGAAAACTCAATGAAGTCTGCCATATTCCTTATTCATAAGACATGACATACTTATTCAACTTATGTAGATAGGACTGCAGGTTGATTATTTCTTTCCCCAAGTGCTTGGCAGGGTCCAACCCCATGGCTGCAACCTGTGACATTCAAAGAGGAGCCCACATTTCAATCCACAAGCTGTTGAGCACAGTTATCAGAAAAAGTGGCTACAGTGTAAACCATAGTTACCATGATGCAAAGAAGAGGAGGAAATGAAGAACCAAATTTGTGAGGTCACAACCACACGATATATGAATAAATGAGCATATAACCTATTTAACATATATATTTCTTACATGGCAACATAATGTACCTTTTGCTTTAATATATTTTGTCCCCATTTTCATAACTAATAACTCTAGTGCTCTTGAGGCCTAGTTCAAGTGATAAAGGGTTGGGATGGGTTTGTGGGAGGTTCTAGGCTCAAGTCCCAATGGAGACAAAAATGGAAAAAGGAAAAAAAATTACCTATAAAAAAAATAACTATACTTATAGTATTTGAAATAATGTTATATTCAATATGTATTGAGTCTATAGCACACAATTGGAAGTTGGTACAAAATGGTTCAACTAAGAGTTTGGATGTGCATATCTATAAGCAGATACATGTTGGCACATGATGAAACCTAGTTATTAGCTCAAATCACAATTAAAAACACATCAAAGTGCAACTATCTTAACAAAAACTTAGGTTTGATGAATTTCCTAGTGTGTATTGGAGAAATTTATGTGCATAAATGGAGAACCATTTGCCAGTTAAGCATGCTATCATCCCCAAACAGTGATAAAGTAGTAAATCAGGCTTCAAACCCAAGCATATTGTGCAGAACACTTGTATGTGTCTAAAGAAGTGAATTTTTATCAATACACTTGAGAGAGAACAACAAAAGACAGAAACCAAAAATATAAAACAGCCACTAAAGGACCTCAAAACAGCCTAGGAGGCTTGGATGAATATAGATCTCCACAAATGTAGCACCATCTTAGCCAAAAAGTCAACCACCTGGTTAGCAGATGTAGGTCCTCCCCACCACAACAAATGAGCAGACTACCAAGGCCTCTTCCTTGAAGGCCCACAAAATAATAACTAAGGAATCCTCCTCCATGAGACAGTTTCTAGAACCAAACCAGTAGCCATATTTAAACTCTCCTGAGGACTAAACATCAGCATCAATAACCTTCCCAATACCAATTGATTTCAAAAATACTCATAACATTTCCCAACTGTTTTTTTTTTTTTTTTTGATAGGTAAAGATAAATTCATTAAAAAGAGACGCCAAAAAAGCGACTCAAGGTATGCAGAACTATGCAAGGTATACAAACCTATACACCCACCACCAAAAAGGCCAAAGAAAAAGAAAAGAGACACATAAAGTCACCTAGCCCAGAAAACAGCCTTAAAAGGATCCCAACCAATCAATAAAATCAACCATAGTTATAGGGCATTCAACTATGAACAACTTAGCCTCAGACCAAAGAGAAAGAAGAAAGGAATATTTCAATCTTTGGATTGACAACTCATCATCCTTGAATGCCAATCTATTTCTCGTCTTCCATACCGTCCAAAAAATATGAAGAGAAGCAGCTCTCCACACCTTCTTGCGCTTTTTGCCCACAAAAGAACCATGCCAGCTAAGAAGAGTCTCTCTAACTAAAGCGGGCAACACCCAAGACACCCCAACCAAGGTAAAGAGTAACTCCCATAAGGTCCTTGTTTTTGAGCAATGAAGAAGCATAAAGCATCTATTTGCCAAGGACCATCCTCTTTTCTGAACAAGATCTAGGGTTAAAGCTTTACCCCATGCAGCCTCCCACGCAAAGAAACTGATTTTGGGTTGAGCCCAATCATTCCAAATACAGCTAGAAGGAAACAAAACATGGCAGTCCGATTCTAAAGCAAGGTAGAGAGACTTCGCCGAAAAATTGCCGATCTTTGTTTCGGTCCAGACCACCATATCATCTACCTCTCCAAGCACTCTCTTCCTGTGAAGATGCTCCAAAAATCTTTCCACCTCATCCACCTCCCAATCATTTCAAGCTCTTGAAAAACAGGGGCTCCAACCCCCCCGACCCCCCTCGGCCAAGGGGTCCCAAACATCCGCCACCCAAGCTTCCTTTTCAGCAGACAAAGCAAAGAGGGAAGGAAAGGACTCACACAGGGGGGAATCCCCACACCATCTATCCCTCCAAAAGCTCACCCTCCTCCCATTGCCAACTCTAAAGGAGATTCGAGCACCCACCAACTCTCAATCCATCCTAATACCTTTCCAAAGCCCCACACCATGCACCTCTCTCACTTCCCGATAGCCCTCCTCTATCTTCCCCATACTTTCTTCTAATCACTTGATTCCATAAAACCTCTCTCTCATTTGCGAATCACCAATTCCATTTGGAAAGAAGAGCCTTATTGAGAATGGTGAGACATTTGACCCCTAATCCCCCTTTCTTTTTACTTAAGCACACCACCTCCCATCTTACTAAGTGAGGTTTTCGCTCCAAGTTGCCACCACCCAAAGGAAGTCCCTTTGAATTTGCTCTAGTCTTCGTCTCACTGAATTTGGTAGCCTCAGCAAGGACATAAAGTAAATAGGGAGATTCAACAAAGTGCTTCGGATTAGGGTTGCTCTCCCCCCCTTGGATAGGTATTATCTCTTCCACATGGCCAATCTTTTACGTAACCGCTCTTCCACTCCATCCCATATTGATACTGTCTTTAATGGAGCACCCAAAGGGAGGCCCAGATAAGTGGACGGGAGACTACCCACTCTACAACCAAAGTCCAAGGCGAGATCATCAATATTCTCTACCCTCCCTACTGGAATGAGTTCACTCTTCTCCGAGTTAATTCTCAATCCTAATACGGCCTCAAACCACATCAGCAACCAGCTTAGGTAAGTCAGCTGGTCCTGAGAGGCTTGGCAAAACACTAAAGTGTCATCAGCAAACAACAGGTGGGAAATCTGGACCCCTTCTTCGTTCCTACCCTTCACTTTACAGTCGACATAAAACCTCCATCCACAGCCCTTTTAATAAAAGAGCTAAAGACCTCCATGGCAATCACAAAGAGATAAGGCGAGAGAGGATCACCTTGCCTCAATCCCCTTGAGCTGTGGAAGAAACCCTTAGACGTTCCATTAATCAGCACAGAGAAACTCGCAGTGGATATGCACCACTTAATCCACCCTATCCATTTCTCCCCAAAGCCCATTTTTTGCATAACTGTGAGAAGGAAAGACCAATCCACATTGTCATATGTCTTCTCTATGTCAAGTTTGCACATAATACCATTCTCATTGTTCTTCAGAATCGAGTCAATGGCTTCATTGGCTATTAGCACTGCATCTAGAATCTGTCTACCCTCCATAAAGGCCCCTTGAGCCTTAGAAACCACCTTTCCAACCACCTTTTTGAGTCTATTGGCTAACATCTTAGCCAACCACTTGTATAGGCTTCCCACTAAACTTATGGGCCTAAAATCCCTCAAATCTTCAGCCCCCACTTTTTTGGGATTAAAACCAGAAAAGTTGCGTTTAGGCTTTTAACAAATTTACTATGATCATGGAACTCCCTAAAGAAACTCATCACATCCTCCTTCACAAAATCCCAAGCAAACTGCCAAAAAACCATTGTAAAGCCATCAGGCCCCAGAGCTTTATCCCCACTACAACCCATTAGCGCACCATGCACCTCCTTTTCCGTGAACTGTGCCTCCAAAGCACCAACATCCAAATTTTGCAACGTTTCGCACTATAGCCCAGATAAAGGAGGGCGCCAGTCCCCCGGATTGGACAGCAAAGATCTAAAGGCATTCACTATTCCTTCGCTAATCCCATTCTCCTCCAAATGCCAAACCCCATTAATCTTAAATTGGTCCACATTGTTTCTTCTCCTGTAAGCATTTGCCATCCTGTGGAAAAATATCGTATTTCTATCACCCTCTTTCAGCCACACTTCCCTAGATTTTTGTCTCCAAGTAATCTCTTCTAATAAAACCCATTTTTTGTATTCTTCCCTAACTCCTCTTCTAGCATCCATCTCTTCCACTAACAGACTGTTAGTCTTTTCCTTTTCATCCCAAAACTGCAGTTGATCCAAAGCCAAATTCTTCCTATATTCCACCCTACCAAAGACATCTCTATTCCACTCCTTCAGTTTGGACTTCACAACCTTTAGTTTTTCGGGCATAATAAAGCTTGCAGAGCCATTAAATCTGTCCCCCTCCCACCAAGCCTTCAACAGTTCCTTAAACCCCTCCACTTTAAGCCACATTTCCCAACTGTAATATTTAGTAACCCTCTGAAGCCAAAAATACCTAAATCTCCCAACAAGAAATTCAAGCGATGTGCCTCCCCTCTTAACTAAAGAAAATTTCTCATTTGTGCACTTCAATCTCCAAAGGAAGGAGGCTCCTATGTTTATGGAATTAGTTATTCTCCTTATCCAGTGATAATAACACCAAATAGCTCTATTTTTCAGACGACCCAAGGAATTTCCCTCCAACAAATTTCTGGTACACAAAGCAAGAGCCTATTTAAGGTTGTCAAGTAAATTCTACTAGATGAGGGAGGGATGAGGAGTGGTAGAACTCCTTTCATTTTTGAGAACATGTGGCTTAAGGTGGAGGAATTTAAAGAGTTGCTCAATAGTTGGTGGATGGAGCTTGGAGCCTATAGTTTATTTTGCCTTCAAAATTGGATGTGTTGAAGGCCAGACTGAAGGTGTCCAAAAGGTGCTAGCTTCAAATTAGGTGAGTTCATGGGATTCTAAAGAGAGGGAATCACCTCTCTCTCATAAGGAGGAGGAAGCTAGAAGGGTAGCAAAAGAAAATTACCACATGTGGGCTCTTCTAGAGGAAGTCTTGTGGAGAAGTCTAGAGAAATTTGGTTGAAGGAGGGGGACAAGAACACCAAATTCTTTCACAAACGGGCTAATGGACATAGAAGAAGAAATTTTTTGGCCAAGATCAAGGTGAATGGGGAATGGCTCTTAGGGGAGAGTGACATTAACATTGGAGCAAACCTAACATTTCACCATCTACTCTTTGATATGGAGAAGCGGAGACCTAACGTCAATGGCATGTCTTTTAAGGCTTTGAATTGGTAGGACGCAGTGGAGGGGACTTTTTCAAAGGTGGGGACAAAACTCCTAGTTCCAATGGGTTTTCTATGACGTTTTGGCATTCCAATTGGGATTTTGGGAAAGATGAGGTCATGAGGTTTTTTAGGGATTTTTTTTTATCATGGCAAGTTAGAAAGGAGTCTTAATGCCACTTTTCTGGTTTTAAAACAAAAGAAAGGGGGTGCGGAGACTTGAAAGATTTCAAGCCAATTAGTTTAGTGGGCAGTTTGTATAAACTTCTAGCTAAGGTTTTGGCAAACAAGTTAAAGAAAGTAGTGGGAAAAGTGGTAGCCAAGTTTCAAAGTGCTTCTGTAGAGAGGAGGCAAATTTTAGATGCAATTCTCATGGCCAATAAGGCCATTGATTCCATGTTGAAGGACAACTCTAGTGTTACAAATATAGAAGAATTGGCGATGGAGTTAGGTTATAAGGTAGGGAAGATTCCAACTACTTACTTAAGGTTGCCATTGAGTGCCCCTTTCAAGTTAGCAAGTGGTATGGGATGCAATGGAAGAGAGGTTTCGTAGAAGACTATCAATGTGGAAAAGGCAATATATTTCTAAAGGGGAAAAACTGACGTTGATTAGAAGTACATTGTCCAACTTACTAATATATTACATGTCCTTGTTTGCAATCCCTAGAAAGGTTAGACTAATGTCAGAGAAGATTCAAAGGGATTTTCTTTAGGAGTGAGAGACTTTGGAGAAAAAGTCTCATTTAGTAAAATAGTCAGTTGTTTGCATAGATAGCAAGAAAGGGGTTTGGCATTAGAAACCTCACTCTAAGGAATCTGGCTCTCCTTGGTAAGTGGAGTGGCAGATATGTTTCTTAAGGAGATGTTTTTGGAAGCAAATTATAGAGGAGAAGTATGGATAGGATTAAGCAGGTTGGCACTCTAGTGAAATAAAAGATGGTTACGATGTTGGAGTATGGAAAGCTATAAGGAAGGGGTGATATCTTTTCCTCAATAAAGCCTCCTTTGAAGTAGGTAATGGTAGGAGGATTAAGTTTTGGAAGGACAAATGGTGTGGTGAGGAGCCCTTATGTGTTTCTTTCCCCTCTTTATATGAGATAGCACTATCTAAGAAGGCTTGGGTGTTGGATTTATGGGAAGATTCAAGAAAGGAGGGTCATTGTGATCCAAGTTTCTCTAGGCACTTTAACAATTGGGAGTTGGATATTGTTGAGACTTTCTTCTCTAGATTGCTAGAGAAGTCAATTAGAAAGAAAGAGAACAATGTGGTCTGGAAGGTTTCTAAGAAGGGAGTGTTTTCAGTTAATTCTTTCTATCTGGCCTTGGAATTCAAGAGGTCAATCCCCTTTCCAACAAACATTTTAGAATCTATGGGTCTGATCCAAAGTGAGTTCTTTTACTTAGGAAGCCAGTTGGGGGAAAGTTTTGATATCAAATCAGCTTCAGAAAAGAAGGTGGATTCTAATGAATAGATGTTTTCTTAGTAAACTTGAGGAGGAATCTATAGATCATATTTTGCTTCATTGTGACAAGGCAAGGTTCCTACTTTTTGATGGGTACTAACAAGGCAAGATTTATATGGCATCTTCTATTCTTATTTGGTGTAGTATGGGTGATCCCCTCTTCAATGAAAGAAACTACGTTATGTTAGTATAGAAGGTTTGGGGAAGTCACCCGTCTCTGCAATTTTTAAACAATTTGGCAAGAACGAAACCGAAGAGCATTTGAAAACGAGGAAAAGATTAGCCAAACATTAAAAATTCTTGTTCCTCACCAATCTTTCAGCTTGGGTGAGCATGTACATAAGAAAAGGCTCGATGCCTTTGTGTGATTTTATAGATCAAGTGGGGTCTCCTCAAGAGAAAGGGTGCTTTTTTGTGGCTCCTTTTTTAAGGCCTTTCCTTTAGGTGCCTCTTGTATGCATCTTGTGTACTCCAGTGTAATTTTTTGTTGTTACATTATATATACCTTTCTTTGCCTATCTAAAAAAAAAAAAAAATTGAATCTACATGGGGAAAAGGAGTGCAAAGATACTTCCTTTTTATTCTATAACTTATGCAAGTAGCTCTCTAGTCCAAAGATATGAAACTTAGTAGAGCACACAAGAGATACCCCAAGAGATGTAAGAAAGTGTCCCACAATTCTTCATTGGATTTGATCTTATCTAAAAATACTTTGTAGTTCCCTCCAACTATAATACCCTTAGATAGAACTCTACCCCTCCTACTCACATAAAAACCCTCAAAAGAAACATTCTTTATATATCCTTCAAGGCTACCAAGATGACTCCTACAAAAAAGAAAAGCCCTTGCCATGGCTATTGCCAACTGATTCTAGTAGCCAAACATAGGACGCATAAATGAAGGTTATTGACTATAATTCCTTTGATCTTTTTATTTTCTTCTCCAATCATAACCAAAATAACATATTGTATAAAAAAGATAAGAAGAAAGATAGATGCAAGGATGAGATGTCATTCAAGCTAAGAAAATGTACAAGAGAAAAACACAAAGAGAATAAAAGGACAAAGTAACTTTCATTGGGGCAACCCAGATCTGACAGCCTCCCCCTTCTATCACTATTCTAATTGCTTTTGAACACAGCATGATAAATACTGAGGACCACCCCGGAGAATTCCTTGGGTAGATACATCCAAGTGACGTGAGGTAAAATATGCTCTCCAACAACTTGCCCTTTGAAAATCCCTGCATTCCTTTCAAGCCAATAACCCACAAGGTGGCTAGGATTTCTTCTGGACCCCTGAAAGAAATCACCTAAAAGTTTGGAAGTCCTATAGGAGCTACCCACAAAACCCTTGCATAGAGAACAATTTCTGCCATAACTCCAATGCCAAGGGCAATGTAGGGAAAGGCAGCCCAGCACGGCAAGCAACACTTGGGCTAATGGTTTTATAGGTCCTCCAAAGATGGAACAAATTGACAACATTCACCTTCTCATTAACCACCCAGGAAAAGATTCTGAATTTTGGAGGACTCTTAGTAGACTGTATGAACCTGACTTCAGGACAAGGAAATGAAGAATGGCATATTATTTCTTGGAGTATAAAAAAGGATTAGGGAGAGAAAGGTCATCCAATGGTATTCCTCCAAGTTTGAAACAAATAATTAGCATTGACCTTCTTGTCAGCCACTATACAACAAGGCTTAACTTTTAAACAACTTTTCATTTTCCCAAGTAATTTAGTTTTGATGGAAAATGGTCATGACTCATGTCCGACTCATGAAAAGAACCTAAAACTCTTCTACCCAAAATGCAACAAAGTTCACCAGGAGTAGAAAAAGATAAACCTATTCTAAAGAATGGTAAAGTAGGTCATCAATATCCCTGTCATCAATATCCCTATCATCAATATCCCTTCACAAGTTAGTTTAAAGTAGTGGTGGAACTCAAGAAATAATAGAAAATGGGGTATTTCTGCATCTTCAATCCCAAACAAGTGATTAAAAAAAATATATTGAGCGGTTGCTCCACCCACCAACAATCCTTTCAAGAATATGTTTTAGAACCATCTCCAAACTATGGATCTGATATGGGAAGACAAGTGATGATAGATTTGGGAAGAAAAGCTTTCCAAAGACAACAATAAGAAACTACAAAAAAATTGGTTTGAAAGGAAGCAACTACCCTTTTGGAATTTAGTCAGTCCACAATAAATTAAATAAGACAAAATCCTCAAATGTGTAGAAAATATTGTGAGAATTACATGGGAAAACCTTAATGTCAAGGAAACGGCTTTAATATTAAAAGCTAAACATCATGGTCAGTGGGAACCAAAAAAATAAAATAAAATAAAAATTAGTATAAAGAAAGACAACATCTAAGAAGGGTAAGAAGATTCAGAAATATTAGAGGAACGAGGATTATGAATGTAAATATAGATCTCACAGTAATCACACTGAGGGAAGGTGCAACAAGCTAATTAGTGAAGGCCCTGTTTGTCCAGTATTTTAAGATTCTCTGGTACTTTCTTCATACTCTTAAGTTCTCTACAAAATATGCCTATACTCTAAAATACTTTAAATTCTCTATCTGAAACATTTTGTGCAAGCATTCCTAATAATGCAGCCACATCCTCCCCAAAAATGCAGTCATTTCAATCAATGGAGCACTTCTAAAAACAATTATGAAATATAAGAAAAATATTAAAGTACACAAACAGATATTTTCAACTAAGTAACTGCAGGATATAATGGAAAAAATTCAAAAACAAGTCAAAATTAGCAGATTGTACACATGTTCCCTAAGAAATTGAGTCATTTCACCAAGAAATTTCAAGAAGAAATCTCAAAGTTTTTCTATCCTAGAAAAGCAAAACGAAAAAGACAAGGAAAAAGAACATTCATAAATGATAAGAAATATAGAAAATAATTTTATACAAAAAATCCAAAGAGCACGCACTAGTTGATAAGAAAAATCCATTAAGAAATTTAAGAATACTAAAGCAGTGGAAAGTTCATTTCTAAAGTAATTATTGAGATCTAGCTCAATGATTATTGTCATGCCCTTCCTGCCAGGAGGTCTTAACTTAAATGCTGCCAATGGAGCTTTTTTTTTTTTTTTCAGTGGCACATGTAACCTCCCACTCCCCAGGGTCTAATGTGATTCACCCACTGGTTAAGGCATATCCCTCAATGATACTTATGGCTTTGTTGCTAAACAATTAAATTAGACGTGAGATGATATTAAACATTTTTCACTCTTATTAATTCTACACTTATAACTTTCAGCACTCATAATTTAGCATTAAAGTTTTCAGTACTTAATTTTCGATTTTATTAAACACCTAAATTTTTTAACATAACTTGGAATTTTCAATAGTAAAACTCCATTACTTTTGTTCTAGCTGAGACTCCTAGAAGGCTTTAATGAGACTCTAAAGTTTCCTATTTTTCCTATTTATCTTTTCTTTTCCTATATTTTTTTTACTCCTACATCACATGAAATTACATTTTTAGAGAAAATTATAATGGAAAGGGACAATCACAAGTAATAGCCAGCCACTCTTTGGAATACTTTTGTTCCTTCAGTCCCATTCATTTAAGATGAAAAGTGATGAGCTATTCTTCAAGACATACATAAAATATCACAAGAACATAATCAAAAGGACACCACAATAGCACTCATTAGGAAAAGAAGTCTATCATTGTGAGTTCCTCTTTTGGCCCACCAATCATCTACCAGTTAGAGGACCCAAACATTCAGGTTTAAAAAGCAAACTCAAACCACCCGAACAATAAATAATCTGGCAAACCTAAGAATCCAATTTCAAAGGCCCCTTCTTCCCCTAAAACACTCAACAAAGAACACCAATAAGATCCTCCTCCACTCAAAGGTTTCTTATCCCCAAAGAATTCACTTTAGCAAACCTTCTAGCAAAGTTCAGATCCCAACTCCATGCCCAAAGAACTAGATAGCTCGGAGAAAGTTCTAACCACACTGTTCCAACCACTCAGTAAACAATCTTGAGTGGATGAGTGTGCCAATCAGCATGAAAGAATGGAAATTGATAATTTGCAATAAATTTCAAAATAAATAATAGTGGTGACTTATCCTAGAAGAACAGGAAAAGTACCTGAATGAAAATGCAGTCACTCAAAAAAGAGCACAACATGAAAAAGCAAACTACATGCCCCAACTTATGACAGAAATAACAAGTAAATTACATCCAAATAAGGAGTACACAGAAAGAAAAAAAAATATAAAAAAATTTAAAAATAAAAATAGCAAAGAGAACGATAAGTTTAACAAAACTGTTTACCTTTACTGTGATAGCCACAATTCCATTAGTTACCTAGTTGACACCAAAAGAGAAAAGGAAAGGAAACAAATGGAACCATCAGTTGGTATAGAACTAATCCAGATTCTAATTATACGTTACTCATATTGAGAAAAATACAATACCATTTCTTGAAGGAGCAAGGACTGGTCCTGCTTCCACAAGTATGCCAGGGAAACAAGACCTAGCCTTGAGCAAACATTCTCTACCCGAAACCTTTGGTAGTCTGATGCAATTGCACCAGAAGACACTGCTGTGATGGAGGGTATCTGCCTTTTTACTTCTTCCAACAAGATTGACATATCTTCAACTTCATCACCTTGAGTCATTCTATAGCTGAGGTTTTGATGCCTATGCAATCAAAAAACCACCAGAAAGTGAAAATATGCAATGAATACATTCGACTGTTCTAGCAAATATCGAGAGCTCCTTTCACAAAAAAATCAGCTGTTGATGGAACGCTTTCATCTTATAAAAATTCTATCTTGGTTCACCTTAAGTTTGATTTGAGAAGCTCTTGGTCAAAAGAACTTGGTTTTTGAAATTTGAAGTAGCAATTAGGAAGATATCCATAAAATATAGTACTCCTTTCATGCGTTGTCACACAAAAGACCCCTATCTTTATGTATCAAAGTGTACCACAAGGTTGGTGTAAAACTAGAAAAAAGGGCTACTACTATATCTTTCTTCATACAATGCCAAATAACAAAATTTGACTTTATATCATAGTACAAATTCTTCACTTCGCAAAAAATAAATAAATAAATAATCTTCTTAGGTAATATTTTCAGTCAATAATGTCAACTAGAAAATTGAAATAATTTAAAATTTAAGTACAACAGAGGAAACCCTAGTCCCACACTAACCTTGTTCCAGCTGCGCCTCTGACTGGCATCATTAAATTACATAAAAAATTTCAAACTGCTAACCTCTTCATAAAAAGATCTCTCAATTCCTATCCCATGCTAGTGGACCAACAGGTCATTGTCTTTTATGCAAACTTGGGTCACTTCAGCACTCAAATCAATCCAGGGAAGCTTACGAAAGTAGCAAGTTAGCCTAAAAACATAATTAGAATAAAAAAATTAAAAGGTTGCTGATTCCTATAGGCAGGAGAGTTAACACTGGCAGCTTAGACATGAGAACTATGAAAGCTGATTTCTTGTGAAAAGATGGGCTTTAAAAACAGACTGTGTCACTGGCCAACACATCCACGTATAATTAGGTTGCTTTGATATTTGCTTCTTTTTTTTTCCTCCCAATCCTTTCGGCTATCTCAAGTCTCGTCCTAGTCACAGCAAAACTGAAATAAATGACCAAACAAATAACCATAGATATAAAATCTGATTGAAACTAATAAACAAACACCAGATCGCCTCTCTTAGTCCAACACTAATAAATGTAATGGATGGCTTATTGGCAGGTTTGAGACTACTTGAAACACAACCACCCTGCCTGCCCTCCAAACCCCTAACTCAATGGCTAAATCTACCACTACCCTTGTATGATTCCTCTAGGTATTTAGAATGGAATAATGAATCATTCATTCTCAGGAAATGTATGGAGCTATATAGGATAGAAGTCTTCACCAGCCCAAGTATAGAAACTACCTATTTACACAAATAGAAAAAAGGAAGAAATATTCAATACAGCTATGACAAAACTAAAAAGTGCAGAAATAACATCAAATCCGACAACACTCCCCCTCATAAGGATTTCAGCAAGTTGTAGTGTTGTAGGCATGTAGGGAATACAGACTAACCCATTGTCTAGGTTCTCCTTAATAAAGTGTTTGTCAACTTCCAGTGTTTAGTTTAATCATAATGGATGGGATTGGTGCAATGTTTATGGCAACTTTGTTATAACAATACCATAGGACATGCTTCCTAACTTCAATTTTAAAATCTGCCAAAATGCTTTTGATCCACAATAGTTCACAAATTGCATGAGTCATAGCTCTGAACTTTGCTTCTGCACGTGAGCAAGCTACTACAGCTTGCTTCTTACTCCTCCACGTAATTAGATTCCCTCCCGGGAAGGTATGATAACCTGTGGTTGATCTCCCATCTACAATGGAACCCGCCTAATCTGTGTCAATATAAGCTTGCATTTTCAGCTCGCTTCCTTTCCTGAACAGAAGTCCTTTTCTAGGGTGCTGCCTTGAAATACCTTAGAATCCTATACATGGCATCAAGATATGATTTCAGTGGGCATGCATGAACTGGCTTAACATAGACACAGCATAGGCAATGTCAGGATGTGTGCATGATAAGTAGATAAGTTTCCCAACCAATCTTTGGTAAATGCCGCGATCAATAGGCTGCTTTTCGTCAAGATTTCCTAAATTGTGATTAAGTTCTACAGGAGTGTCCAGCCCAACATCCCTATTTCTTTCGACAGATCTTGAATATTCTTCTATTTTGAAATGACCACTCCTTATTTGGACTTAGCCCCTTTGATTCCAAGGAAATATCTCAACTTTCCCAAGTCTTTGATTTCAAACTCTCTAGCCAAATATGTGATTTCAGCTCCATAATTTCTTCTAGGTTATTTTGAGTGACAGCATTATCATCCACATTCACAATTAGTGTCGTTACCTTCCCTTTGGAAGAGTGTTTGAACAGAGTGTCTCATCTTGACTTTGGCTGTATCCTCTCTTAATCATTTACCTTGTGAACTTTCCAAACCAAGCTCGAGGTGATTGCTTGAGCCGGTATATACTTCTTTAATTCGCACACCTTGAATGTAAGAAGTCCATTTCCATACCAAAGAGGAATATCCATGCACACTTCTTCTCCAAAATCTCCAAGAATGCATATTTTACATCAAAATTGGTGTGACGGATGATCAAAATTTGATGCAAGTGAGAGAAGAATGCAAATTGTATTCATCTTTGCCACTAGAGCAGAGGCTCTTGGTAGTTTATGTTGTATATCTGAGTAACCTCTTTAGGTACAAGATGTGCCTTGTATCTTTTTAAAGAACCATCAGGTCTGTACTTGGTAGTAAAAATCCACTTGCAGCCTATTGTTTTCTTTCCTTTTACTAGGTTCACATTTTCTCAAGTCTTATTCTTCTCAAGTGCCTTGATTTCCTCATTTATGGCTTCTCTCCAAGGCTTCATCTTTAATGCTTCTTAGACAATTGCCCAAACCATTTGTGAAGATAACTAGGTGACAATGCTTGCAGTTAGAGTGAGAGATTATGAAATAGCACATCACTCCTTTTCTAATAGCAATAGGTAAATTCAAATCTTTATCCTTCTAGGAAATTTAGTTTTTATTTTCATTACTTGTTTTGAAGTTCAAGAGTAGGGCATGTGAATCAAGTGTGGGTCTTTGCCTCCTTGAATATACCTTGATGAATGGAGTTTTAGACCTCTGATGTGTGGCTTTTGGAGGCTTTTCTGGGGACAGGTCCTAACTATTGTTTCTTTGTAGAATCATCACATGGTTGTGGATCAACACGCAAACAAGGATCGACATTTACAGATTGGTTAGAACTTGGGAATTGGAGTTGGGAAGGATCATTATCTGAAGTAGATGAGGATTGTAGTAGAAAATGAGGAGTAGATTTAGAAGTCTGATCAGTTTCCTCAAGATTCAATAACCACCAACTATCTTCATTTCTATAATTGCCCTCCCTGTGAAGATAGTTATCCCCAAGGTAAGGATGACTCTCAACAAAGGCAACATAAATGGTCACATATCTCTTCTTTGTACCCAGTGATAGCACTTGAACCCTTTTTGTATAGAATAATAACCAAAGAAAATACACTTGATTGCTCTAGGGTTAAATTTCCCTCTCAGGTAGCTATGGCTATGGACATGAACATAACAACTACACCAAAATATTTTTGGAGGTAAGGACCCTAATTGTTGGAAATTAGGAAATAAGGTGGAGAGTTTCCCAATAGGAGAGTTATGGTCAAGAACCTTAGAGGGCATTCTACTCATCAAGTGGACGGCTATAAGAATGGCTTCTCCCTAATAGGTTTTTGGAACATTCATTTGAAAGAGTAGGGATCTAGCAAAATCAAGAAAGTGCTTATTCTTTCTCTCAACTATTCCATTTTGTTATGGGGTATCAACACTTGATAGTGATGTAAAATGCCCTCTCTTTCAAGATATGAGATATGGTCCTGATTGAACTACTCCTTAACATTATCTGATCTAAGGGTGAGAATTTTTTGGCCAAATTGAGTATCGATCAACCGATGGAAAATGAGGAATATTTAGGCTACTTGAGATTTTGATTTCATGAGATAAACCCAAGTTGTTGTAGTGCAATCATCTATAAAAGTAACAACCTAACCCGACATCTATCCATAGCTTCATCATATATGAACCCTATAGTTGGTTTTCTTTCATTGTCAACAAGTTGAACTTTAACAAGAGGACCCATCACCTTAAGAATATAGACAACATGATTCCAAAATAAAGGCATCCAAACAATTTTTAAGACCTGTTTTTCCTCTGCCTCCTTTGTCCATTTACTAGCTAACCACTTTTCAAAAGCGAACATCAATTTCAAATTGCGCTTTTGCATATGGATACTTTGTAGGTTAAGAAAACATGTTGCAAATTGAGTTATGTCCAGCCTAACCAATTCTCTTTGCTTGGTGAACTCTCTCAACATATTTAACACCCCCAGATAATTATAGATGAAACCATTCAATGAAATGGCTCTTGTCAAAATCCTCTTAAATGTAGGAAGTTTCCCAATATCTTCTAAAATGGGGTTTATGCAATGAGTCGCACAAGTCGTCCAACACATGCAATTGTTTTGCTTCTAAGAACTTTCCTATTTAAATTTTTAGCATAAAAAACATAATAAGCATAGTTGTTAAAAACTTGCAATACACGATACAATGCAATGATATGATACATTTTTTATGAAACCGATATGTATCACAATCTGTATCTTATTTTAAAGTGCATCTTATGATACATGATATTATGATACAAAGATACATACATCTTCAACTATTTTCCATAATTTTTTGAAAAAAATTTAAATTAATTCTTTTTTTATTAAAAGAATTTATTATATTAACTATTTAACATATACTAAAAGATTAAAAATTAATCATAAAAAGGAGAAATAAGTAAATAATCTTATATGAAAAGTTGCATTCATATTTTCAAATGTTATGTTAGAAGTCAAGTAAGTTTATTTTTATAATAAATAATGGAAAATTTTCATTTAACTAGTTTGAATATTAACAATGAAAATGATGGTGATCATTGAATAAAAATTTTTACTTGATCAATTAGTTTTTTTTTTTTTATTTCTTTTTCGGTGGAAAAGGAATGACGATAAACCTAAAAAGCTGGAACTTTGAAGATAACACATATGAACGAACACACAGGCATATATATATTAATAACAACACAATAAATGCATATACCTAGTTAGAATTTGGAACTAAAAATCATAGCTAAAAATTGAAGAAGTTTATTTTCTGGATTATGCGATGAATCTATATATTAAAGTTATATTTTGTTAATTTGAACTTGTTAAAACATTAACATTCAATGTTTTCATATAATAGGATAAAAATTAACCCTTTAGATCCTACTATCTTCCATAAAATTGGATATATAATACTCTATACCTCATACTTTCACCAGATATTCACACATATACATATTTTTCTATTTATTTTTTACTATATAAAAAAACTTACAATACGATACACCATACGGAAAAATAGAAAAACAATACACAATACATTTTGAGTTAACAACTATAATAATAAATAAAAATGATAAATAATATCATAATTTTATTTTTTATTTTTTTTTATGGGTAAAAACTAGATAGTATTGAATAAGAAAAAAGTGTGCCCAAAAGGCGAATAATGTCACAACATAATGTTTCAATTTAAATGACACAAATAAACCTAAAGAACTTTATCAAATGAAATCTTCCCTGCTAATAGATAGATTCATTGTCAGTTATTACTTCCCCAATGCGCTCCATAACCTTGTCTAGAAATTCAAATGTCTTTTCCCTAGTTTTCATGAATGAACTAGTATAAATGGACTCGATAAACATTGTTCCAACTGAGCAATTTACCAAAAAAAATCATCTGTCCATCAGACTATAAAAACTCCATACTTCATCCATGCAACATTATGATTTTCTAATAATTTTTTTATGTACTCCACTTCTTTCTAAAGAATCAGAACTCTTAATTCATGATAACTAGGAGATTTCATATTTGGGCCATATAGCCCGAAAGCTTCAACCATCCATTTAAAACTATACAAATTTGCACAATTAAATGATATCTTTGCTAGATAGAAGAATCAGCCAATGTACTAGCATACACTTTCCCTTTTCTTTTTATCAAATACATCATCTATAGAACTTTGCTTCATTTTTCCCTCTTTCCAAAGTCAAACTGCTTTTTTTGGATTTTGAGACACAAAAGGATCAATAAGGCATTCCGTTGTTGACTCCATCTTCTTATTACTTCCCACTTCACTTCTTCTATTACCAATCAGTTTTTTTTCCACTCAAATTGACTTCTTCAAGTTCCTTTTCTTCATTAATATCAACAAAGTTTTCTAAGTCTCAAAATTGAGGAAAATAACTATAGTTGTCTTTTTATTCTTTTTATTAGTCATGTACTTCTTAAGCTCTTCTCTTACTTCCTCCAAACATTTTAAATACTTTACAGCATGTCCCTATTTCATGTTGCTTTACACTAAAGATTCCACCTTTTGTATTGTTCCCACAAAATAATTATGTTACTGACTCCGTATCCCTAACGTCTTTTAAATAATTATATTTATAAGCCAAATCTTCTTTGTTTAAACCCTTTGATGAGGTGCCACCTTTTGATGTCATTCACAAAATCTAAAATTTAATTAAAGAAGAATAGGAAATAATTAAAATATAAGGGAGACAAGGCAAGAACGCAAAAAAAGTTAAAAATAAAAATTAAAAAAATTAAAAAACTTTTGAGAGTTTGAGTAAAATAAAAGAAGTTAAAATAAAAAATGTATATAAATAAGGTCAACAAGGAGAGGACTATTTCTAAATGATACCTACTGCACTTGAAATTAGGAAAGAGGTCCATGGGACCCACGGTCTAGTGGAGAATTGAAGATACTAGATGGGAGAGGATGTGAATACTATATTGTTTTTTTTTTTTTTTTCAACTATGAGGAGCTAAGTGGGGCATGCAAGATAGCATAAGCATAGTGGTATTTTAAACAAAGTGTATATGACCCTTATCAATAATAAAAATTCTATTTTTTATTGATGTCAGATAAACTTTAGATGAGTAACAAGTGAAAGAAGTAGGGGGAAGTGGTGGGACCCATTGAATGGATGGGTCACAGATAAGTTAAGGGGGAGTACTTCGCAGTGTGTCAATAACTACACAAACAAAGAATAAAAAAAAAAAAAGGGCACCAATAATAGTAGTCACAACACAAGCAAAGAATAATTTTTTTTAAAAAAAAAAGTTGGATTCAAACTATGAAGGAAAAAAAAAAAAAGAAAAAGCGTAAGAGAGTAACAGAGAAAGAGGAGAAAAGCTTGTCAAAATGAACCATGCTACCAAAGTTAACCATGCGACCAAAGTTAACCACACTACTACTGAAATCTTCTTCTCCCCACCTCCTTTTCTTCTTCCCCAAAGATAATTGTCAAAAACTCTCTTTTCTTCGTCCCTCTACCTCGTCTTTTTCTTAAGATTAAATCTTCTTGTTCATTTTTGTTTTTCTTTTATAAAGGCTTTGTTTTTCAACCTTTCAAACTCTCCATACCTCAGCTTTCTAAATTTTATTTTTAATATTTTACTTCTTTTTTTTTCCTAAATTTCCAGCCTTATGAAAGAAGGCAATCATTCTTACACCTTAAACTCTATCCTAAGGTAAATGCTTAAGTGTTTCCTCTTTGAAGTCACCTCACTTGGGTCTTCAAGAGGCAATTTTTATTTTTCTCACCTTGCCTAATGGCCTAGATGAACCAAGTGATCACCTTTGACAACACTATCTCCAATTCCCTCCAACACCCACATCCTCCACATGCCCACAACCCCAGCATCCTTAATAGAGGCAATACCAAGAGGGGATGGAAAGCATATAGTCAAAATTGAATCACCACAGCAAACATCCTTCCAAAACTTCACTCTCTTGCCGTTATCCACTAAAAAGTAAGTTCTACTTTGAAAGCCATCCAACCCTCTTCTTATGACCTTCCACAACCCTACCCTAAACCAATCCCTCGTGAAAGTAACCACTTATTTCTTTTGTAAGCTTCCTAATGATGACCTGTTTCCATGGAGACTCCTTTTCTAAGGCAAACCTCTAATTACTTGAAGGCTTATTCCGATTACTTAGGTTAAACCTACACCATCATACTTTGACATTCTGCACTAGTAGAAAGTAATGTGAAAAGATTACAAAGTTGTATGTTACAACTGTACTAATTTGGGTTCTTATTTGGATTGGTTATCATTGTGATTCATTGAAAGCAAATTAAACCCCTTGACAGGTTTCCAATGAAAATGAAAGGGGAAAACCTCACAAATTTGTAAAGGTGAATCATTTATGTTTCTGTGCAGGTTGGTTGTCAAATCAAATTAAGCACCAGCAGTCCTTTCTGAAAATCAGTGTCTTTTTTAAAATATATGGCAATCACCCATATCTATTATAATAAACAAATATCACAAATGAACAAATGAAATAATCTGACACTACAAGGACAATAACTTTCTAGTTGATATTGAGATGAAATTGTCTTTTTTATATTAATATATTCCTTTGTTGTTTCCTATCAAAAAAATATTGAGATGAAATTGCATCAGTAGCTTCCCAAAAATAAGACATTTGGTTTTACATAAAAAATAAAAAAATATCAAAAATTTAAAAATAAATCCCAATTAAAGAGCTCACCTTGTGGATCCTTGTATTCTCCTTCGGAACAATGGCACTCCCATGCATTTCGCATAGCTAACAACAATTTGGTGGCCAACCTAACAAAAACCAACCAAATAATCAACAAATCACAATGAAAGAAATGCCCACATGCACTTCATCTTAACGGCGATTTCCGTTAAAAATTATGAACTGGTTTGAAACAATTGCATCCCCACGCACAAAAGGTTAAGGAGTTTTCAGTCATTTTCAAACAATTCCCAACCTAACCAAAACCAACCAAATAATAAATAAATAAATAAAATCACATGAAAAGGAACACCCTAATACACTTAATATTAACTGTGTTTTTCTTCATAAATCAAGCACTGGTTTACACAAGAGTGCACACAATCACAATATTCTGATTGATATCAAATACAAATTACTTATTTCTATTTTTGATAAGTAAATAAGGAGAATATATTAGAAGCGCTTGCAAAATGGCGCAACAAAGTATACACAAAGTATACAAATTAGGCCACAAAGCAAGTAGGAGAAGAATAAAGCGAAAGAAAACCTACCACCCTTTTATAAGGCTAACCCAACCCTATCCCAAAACTCCTAATAGAAGAAAAACAAACCGACAACCTCACAAGACAAATGTTGAAACCCCTGTGTTCCTCCCCTTTCCCCTAATAGTACGCGGAGAATTGTTGTAGTTAATTGAGCTCTCTAATCTACGAAATTCCCTCTCAAAACGGGAAACCGAGCTATGACTCCTCTCAGCTATTTGAGCCCCTTAACCCCACGCCCTTTCCTTGCCTCTAATTTTTTCAAAAGGGACCCCATCTCCTTGAACCCCACAACTGGCATCCCCAAGTAGCTGCTAAAGTTTACAAACTTGCTGGGAAGGCTAAGCAGATCCTCTTCCTCTAAAACGCAATTAGGCTCCAAGTCCTCAAAGATTTCTAGCTCCTCATCTCTAACCACTAATTCCCTTCCAGAGAGATCCTTTACAACACTTCCCGCAAACTCCACCAAACTACCATCTTGAAGCAACATCCTAAGCGGCTGGCTCCCCAAATCCAAAAGCCCCGAAGAAGAGAGAGGAGAAGGGTTAGGGTACCTATTCACCTCCGCTACGAGGGCTTCATTGGCGATTGCTACACAAGAACACCCCTACCCCGACACTTACCTTTCAACCTCATCTCCGACACCGCTTCTTTGCTTGATCTCTTGGTTCTCTGCTGAAAGACTCCTCCCTTCCGGGAAGATCAACGAAAACCTCTTTCCCTCTCTAGTGATAACTAAACAAAATAAAAACCTGCCTGTACCATTTGAACGCCGCTCCAAGTTGAACTTCCTCCCACCCTCCTCCCAGGAATTGCACCACCTCACCAAGACTTCATCTCTACAGCAAGATTCCACCCCTTCCAACAGACAGCGCAAACTCAACTCCCCAAACCTAATCCATGCTGAAAGACTTCTTCCTCTTTCCTCAATAATGCCTCTCAACTTCCCCCCACCACCTCTACAGAAAGAACAAAGGACTTTGAGTCCACTGCAACCCGACACATATCTTCACCTCCTACATCTCTAAACCCAGCAAAAGAACTCCACAGCTACTTTCCCTCGAACTTCCAGTAAATCTATTAAAATTCAATTTACACCACAATTCTAAACACTAGAATTGCAAAATATCAATTCAATTGCTATTCTCCCCAACCCACAATCTTTCCACTCCAAAAAGCGAAGAGAACTTTGTCTTACTTATTTCTATGTACATACAACCAATATGAAACGGCTAGAAATTGAACTTCCGTTAGTTTGTTCAGCGGCATGATCTCTTTTTGCAGTCTAATTTGTTATTTTCAAATCAAACACACAATGTACCACAAAAACTTACAGTTTGGTACATGTAGCTGTCCAGCTCGTCCACTGTATCATCAGCCGGCAACAAATTAGCCAAAGCTACAATCTACATAAATCCAAATAAACACCATCTTACACACAAGAAAAAAAAAATATTGAATATAAAAACTATACATCCCTTTCCGATATAAATTCAATAAAAGCAAGCAGCATAACCTCGTTGTCTGGCTGCCCAGAAAGCGGAGGAAAAGAAAATTTAGGATATGTTGCTTCGATTACAAAACATTTATTTAGCTCATTCGATTATGAGCATTTAACACAAACCAAAGATTCCAACTTCATCGTCCGTTTTGGTTACTGAGAAACCGATAGAAAAGAAACGGCAAATTGAGAGATTTAGAAGAGGAAAATGACAACCTCGTGGCCATATTGGATGCATTTCATCATGGCGTAGCAGCTATCCTTGCCGCCGCTGACGAGCGCCACCACCTTCATCTTCGACGCTGGCCGCAGTTGGGGACACTGGAGAAGTAATTTTGGGCTTGGAGACTTGGGAGTTAAGGGCTGGTATTCCGTGTCAAATATTCCCCCAACTATGATTTAAAAACAAATTATGAACTTCTTCGAATAACAAATATTAAGTTATAAGTTTACCTAAGTTAAAAAAGACGTTTTAAGGAAAAGATATTTTTTACAAAGGGATTTTATTTGACTTTTAAAATATATATATGTTTACCTTTCTAGAGGAGGGAAACTTTGGGGTTTAAAGATTTAATTTAACTTAGGGAAAAAGAAAAGCTTGCTAGAAGTTAAGTAACCTTGCTTGGGAGGGTATTACCTTTTGAGTACTCTTTAGCTTCTTTTTTTTTTACCTATTTAGAATTTTTTTTTTTTTTTGTTCTTCCACCAATTCTTCAAATTATTTGCTTTTGGGTGTGGATATTAGATGTCATACATTGGATTGTTGGTAATTTTATTTATGATCTATGATTATTCTTCTTCAATCCTTATGTTGATTCACCATGATTGCTTAAGAATTGGTTTAATCTTTGATTCATCTTGTTGTACAGTGGTTTTAAGATTTAGTTTTGTTCCATTTTGCACTATTTTGGGTACTTTTACCCCTTTTCAAGCTCATTGATGATTTATGAAATGAGTCCTTTCTTTATTTTGAAATTTTTGTAAGGGATTGTGGTTTTCCCCTATTTTTTAATGATTTTTGAAAACCTTTTTGATTGATTTTGAAATAAATTTGAGAGCCACAAAAGTGTTTCTTTATTTGCTAGGTTTTTTTTATAGAAGATACTTTTGAAGCCTATTTTGACTTTTTTATTTTTATTTTCTTTT
This sequence comes from Vitis rotundifolia, assembly GCA_030254885.1. Classification (NCBI taxonomy): domain Eukaryota; kingdom Viridiplantae; phylum Streptophyta; class Magnoliopsida; order Vitales; family Vitaceae; genus Vitis; species Vitis rotundifolia. The sequence goes on along the minus strand of CM058164.1, from coordinate 9,022,264 downwards.
CAATTTGGGTTGTAAATATTGGAATTGAGCCCTTAAAAGCAAAATATGATGTAATAAAGTCAAACTTGACTATCCCCGTACTATCTCTTTTATGTATTGACATTTATTTGAGCATTAAGTTCATATCTCTTACATTGTATATGATTTGGGTGTATTATGAGTTGCATAAAGGATACAAGTCATAGGTTTCTTGTAAGTAGATGAGTTGTCCATAACCAGTTCATGGATTTAAGCATTCTAGTAGAGATTGTATAGAGACTACCTCCTAATTGGAGGAATGACTTGTCTTGGCCATTAAGATGAGTTTCTCATGGTGAGTACACTAAGGTATGTGATGTACATTTAATATGACCTACGATGAATCATTATATAAGGCTATTAGTTGTCATGATTCACCAAACTACTATACTCTTAGGGGGTGTTTGGTACACGGGAATAAGAGTGGGAATAGACATCTCATTCATTTTCTTCCTTATTCCTATGTTTGGATAAATGTTAAGAAGGCATAAATGGAATAAAAAATTATTCGACAAAAATCAAATCCAACTTATAAGTCGGATTTGAATTCATAAAAAATAGGTGGTATTCTGATTCATTAAACCCATTTGATAATATAAAATAACCTAAATTTACTATTTTACCCTCTTATCTCATTCTTCAAGTGTGATGCTTATCTTCTTTGCAAAGCTAGAGACCCATTCATTATCCACTTCTTATCTTCTTTGCAAAGCTAGAGACTCATTCATCGTCCACTTCTCTGCAATAAGTGATTCTCTCAAACTAAATCAATCAAACCTTCCACGACATTTAGAAAAAAAATTTCAATTTCTAATTTCTAGGATTTTGGATGTTCATTTTGATTGTTGAAATTTTGAAAAAAAAAAAAAACGAATATTTAAAATTTTTTAAGGTTATGGATTTTAATGGATATGATACTTGTTGATAGCTACTTAAGCATGACAAATTATTCAAATTTTTAATAAAAATAATAATTGAATATTTGTACATTAGGGTCATATGATTTTTTATGGTTAATTTTTTATTTATTGAGTATATATATTTTTTTAGTCTTATTATTTAATAACAAAAAAACTATCAAAATTTATTTTTTAAAAATAAAAATAAAAAAATTATTTTAAATTATATGTAAGGATATTATTGTAAATTTATTTCTTTTTCATTTCCATTCCTATCATTATCTAACATTGGAATGAAAACAAATAATCATTCCAATCTTGCATTCTTAAGTTCATCCAAATGCTAGAAATGAATCATCAAATTCATTTCTATCCACTAAGAAATAAGAATAGAAACAAAATATTCATTTTCATTCCCTATTCCAATGTACCAAACACCCCCTTAGGAGCCTTGGATTACTCTGTTCCTATGCCCTAAATCTCATAGGGTGCAAGATCTATATTTAGGACTCTCTAGATCTAACACAACGAAAAATAATGGTTTCAAAAACGATTATAAAATAAAGATCTAGAGAAAAAGTGCTTATATCTAGATTTGAATGTTCCCAAATTAAATTCTTGCGGTGAAGAACATGCTTAGAAAAATTGGAGAATCTTTCATCATGCTACTATCCACATGTATGTCCTATGCGATTCCTGTGCATGTACCCTGTGCACAGCTTGTGCAATTCTCTTGGACGTAGCCTGTGCACATCCCATGCGGTTCTTGTGCATGTGACCTATGTGATTACAATGCGTTTCTCGTATACCCAAGATCTTCTCCTAATGACTCTTCCTTGTGTCTAGGCGCTAAGATGGTGGAGATCTTAAGGCTAGAGGTTAAGGTTTTCTCTCTGGACTGAAAAAGGAGAATGACAAAACCTATAAACCCTAATCCCTAAAGGGATATGTTAGCCCAAGGGTTCTCCTAATCGGGTTTTGATGATAACAAACCATGGTTAAGTGACTAATTGGTTTAAATTGTTAAGAATCTCAGACATAAACTCGAAAATTCATCAAGGACCAAACGGATACAAGATCGAGATCTTTTGAAAGACTTGTGATCAAAGGAAACGAATGTAAGATGATTGCATGAGTGCACTTAGGATGTTCATACTATTTCATGCATCTTAGAAAACTCGGTTTATCCTTTAAAACTTGATTTTCTTTAAAACCGGAGTTTTATCAAATATACCTTAGGCAAATTGATCCAAAATTGGCATATTAACTCACCTAAAGACCTTGCCTAAGTGTTGGAAAAGAAAGAAATTCAAAAAGATAGGTTTTTGGGGCCAAAAGGCTCAACCGGTCGAGCCTATGGCCAACCGGCTCAACCGGTTGGGGAACCGATCGACCGATTTCCCTTGTCCAATCGAGGTCCGGTCAAGGGAGGCACAAAAATTTCTCTCTCTCCTAGTAGCTTTCTCTTCCCGGTCGAGCCTCATCCTTGTTCGGTCGAGGCAACAGTAACTTGTCATGCATTAAATGCTCCAACAGCTAGTGATCCGGTCGAACCCTTGCTCAACCGGTTGAGGTTACTTTCTGCCGTCTTTGACTCCCGAGCTTAGAAACCTATAAATTGAGAGCCTCACTTCATTTATGACTAAGAGAACCTTTGCAATCAATTGTCTACCTACCTATTCTTGATAAAAAAAGCTCTCATTTCTTTCTTAGTACATTAAATCATCACTTGCATATCTTTAGTGCACTCTTGTGAATCATCCTAGCTTTCTCTTGTATTTGAGCCATCCTTAAGCTAGGTTGAGAGTTTCATCATTGTATAAACTGAGTGTGAAAGCCTTCAAGAGGTTCAAATATTGAAGAGATTGTGTAAGAGGTCATTGGAGCCGGAATCCAAGTGTAAGAAGATTGAAAGCTTGATTGAAGGTTCAAGTTAGTGGAACTCTCACTCGGTTAGGAGATTGAGGAGAGTGGACGTAGGTAAGGAAGTGTCGAACCACTATAAACCCGAGTTTGAATTCTCTAACTCTATCTCTTTACTTTATTTATATTGTGCATATATTATTGTGTTTGAAAAAGTTTTGAAAAACCCAATTCGCCCCCCCTTTTGGGTGTTTTCCTTAATTATTCATAACCTTTGTTTTATTAGGATATTTATAGGCTTGTTGCCACTAGCATCCATCAACAATGACCCAATCTATAAAGATATATGACCACTTTAGGATCTCATCCATAATTCAAAGTCTCCTATTGATTTTAGCATAAGTTAAATATCCTCTTAATGTTGAGAGTCCATGCAGTATAGTAGCTTGGCGAATCATGACAATTGATAGTCTTGCGTCATGATTCACCGTAGATCCTATCTGGTGTGCATTACATATATTAGTGCACTCACAATGGGAAACCCATCTCGATGGTCAAGACAGGTCATCCCTTCAATTAGAAGGTGGTACACTACTGTCTCTACTGGATTGCCTAAATCTATGAGTTAATTCTGGACAACTTATCTACTTACAAGGAACCCATGACTTGTATTTTCTATGTAACTCCTAATGCACCCAAAGTCATGTACAAAGTAAGAAACATGAATTGAATGTTCAAATCAATGTCAATACACCAAAAGGATAACAAGGGGATAGTTAAGTTTAACTTTGTTATATCATGTCTTGCTTTTAGAGGATCAATTGCAACATATAATGCATAGATTCTCAACTGTGAGAGGATATTAAATTTGTATTAAAATCAATAAGAGACTTTGACTTATGGGTGAGATCCTAAAGTAGTCATATATCCTTATGAATTGGGTCATTGTTTGTGGAGGCTGGTGACAACAAGTATTCTTAATAAAGACATGGTGATATCTCATGAGTTTGAGATACTGTGTCCCCTTAGGTGATCTAAAGGACATTTGATCATGAAATCTTTGACTGTAATAATTTTGTAGACCCTTCATTTTGTCCTCTTAACACATACCTTGATTAAGCGCACTTTCAGTACTCAACAATAATTCTTGGTGGCCCATTGCTACTCATATAGCTTACCTCTTTGAGCCACTCTAGATATTAGGTACACTTTTATGACAGTTTGCTTAGACATATTTAAGCCCATTAGACATGCCTTAGCACACTTAGACACACCCTAGGTCACTTAGATACTATTCTGGTCACCCTAAGTCACTTAGGCACTTTCTTGATCCTAGGTCACTTAGACACTTTTTTTTAGGATAGATCACTTGGACACTTCTTTAGGTTTGTTTCACTATAGGTTAGGCCTTGGTTTTAATTGCTTGATTTTTTAGATTATGTGAGTATTTGGCTTGATTTCAATTATTGACTACATGAGATGGTTTTTTGATATTTAGTGGTGTAAGTTCGATATTCCGTTTTTCATTATTTTTTATTGCATTATTTTTATTTTGGAATTTTAATTACCTACGTGATATTTACTTATTTATTCATTTATTTACTTATTTTTTGTTAGTTTATTTATTTATTGAGAAATTGCTTAAGATTATGATTCTAATTTTTTTTAAGTCCTTTTTATTTTCTTTTTCCTCTTATTGGATTTTTTGACTTTTTTTTTTATGTTATTATGCGATTTCTAATTTCTATTTTTTGTATCTATTTTTTTTCCATGATTTCATGGAGATATTCTAGATGTATTAATAGAGAAATTTTCAAAGGGCTGCAACCGACTTATAATTACAAAGAGACTTGGTGTGTGTGGAATTTTAGGGGATTAAAGCACACCGACTTGTCTTGAAAGGCAACCATACACGATTGCTAGTGAAAGCATGAGTACATTTTTTTAAATGGTAATTCATGAATTCAATGGCTGTGTGTTAGTGTATGAATTTGCCATTAGTGGAATTTGGAAGTTCAAGAGCTTAATGGAATTTAATGGTCGGGTAGATACACTAGTGGAATTTCAAAATTTCAAAGGCCTAATATAAAATTCATGGCATTGTAGGTGGCCTTTGGTGGTTGCATTTTAAATGGAAAGTAAAGAATCCATATGGCAAACTAGAAAATACTTTAGTGGATGTTTCTTTAAGGAAAATCCATAGGTGAATGTTTGATGGCTTGAAATTTTTTAAGGAAAAATTCATGATCAATGTGGCTGCATGTGGAGACTTCTAATATGAGAATTTGGTGATAAATTCGGCTGCATATCAAAACCTTTTAGGGTGGAATTTGGTGATGAATTATGGCTGCATACATGAAGCTCATGGTTGAAATTCGGTGATGTTTAGTGTGAATTTGGTAGCTTAGATAATGGAGAGGATCAAGCCACATATGGAAGGTGGGCTACCACTTATTGGAAGATAGAATTCTTAAGATGTAGGTTGCATTTTTGGAGATGAGATTATGCCTTTTGTTTTGGAAAATATCACGACTGAATATTGACTTAAAAAAAGGCAGTTTGGAAAAAATACTAGGAGAGAAGATGAAGGGAGGGGAACCGCAAATTGGGAACTCGAGTTGCACCATGGGAAATTGGGTTGCTACATGGGAAAGGGAAAATTCTGACTTGAAGAGAGTGAGATGGAGAGGACAGTTTAGTGGAGTTGTTAACGGGAGGGTTTCAAAGAGGTTTAAGGGTGTTAGGGCAGAGATTCAAGGTGTTGGGGGGAGAGGGGGAGAGGGGGAGAAAATAGGACACACTAGAGGGGAATAATGGAAACTAGAGAGATTTTGAAATGACCTATTTTTTAAACTCTATCATACATCTTGAGGATTCTAGATGAGACACTAATTGAAATCTAGATTCATTATGCACCATCAGAATTTCGGTTTGAGAAGGGCACAACATAGCCACATATAAAGCATTCTCAAGGTTGTCATTGATGCATGTATGGAGAAGGCTTAGGGGGCCACAATGCACCCTTATTTTTTATTTATTTATTTATTTTTTTAAAAAATGTTGCAACTTCTAAAAGAGAGGGAGATCGGAATTGAGAGATGATACAATCTGCATTTAGGAGGGGAACGATTGGACTAGCTAGTGTCTTCATCTAATCACCATCAAGCTGCCCAACATTTGATCCCCTTGATTTCGATCTTCTGAAATTTTTTTGTTCGTAAAAAATTCTGATGATGGAGAAGAAGCAAGCCAAAAGGCGTTCCAAGAGAAAACCAAGCTACACCACATATTTTATCTTTATGGGCCACGCCATCCAAATGTTGCCACCACCAGACTTTTCAAATTGAAACACTTCCATCAACTTCAAGGATATCTAAGCATTAACCGAGTTTTGGACACTTCGAGATAAGTTATCTGACTTTACTAACTTTGATTTAATTTTCCATATCTCTCTATCTATTTGTTTCTTTTGATCTTATAATTTTCTTTTGAATACTTTAGTTTAGGTTGGGTGTGGACAAATTGAGCCACACATGAGTATTGTTAGAATTTGATATTTAGGAAATTAAGTGATTGAATGTGAATTGTTTGATAAATTAAAGTTGTGGTTAGAGTAATTTTTCTTCAATTTTTATTTATTTATCTAAATAAGCCATTGGATAATCAAATGATGATTGACTTTTAATGAATGTATTAATTTGGATTCATGCCTCCTTGATTTTATGTTTTTAGTTAATGTATGCTTTTGGCTCACTAATCACAATTCACATACATTTGACACCAATAGATGATTACTTATCTAGGCTCAATTAGGCACACACTTAGGACACTTTTCTATCATAATTTAAGACCTAAATTAGGACACAATTAGTTTTAAATGTAGCTACACCCTAGGTTAATATTAAGGACACTTGAGTTTCACCTTGGCACAATAGAGAATTCATATATACACACTTACACTTTTTCTTGCTAGTTAATGTTTGAGATTCTATGTGTTTTAATATTTTTAAAAATTGTTTTCAACTTTTTTTTTTTTTTATATAGCTGAATTAATCTTCTAACTTCATTTTAAAATTAATCTTAAATCAATTAGGTAAAGAAAGGTCAATTTTACAAAATTTAGGCAACCAATTTTATTTGGTATGCATATTTGAAAAAAGTTTTAAAATGAATTTCGGTTTTGAACATACATGAATTAAATTTCATAATGGAGTCTTTATGGATAAATTCATGGAAATTAAAATGGGATTTAATAGATCCCTACGTACAAAGTTTTTCCAAAACATAGTTTTTCATTGAAAATGTGGATAGTTCACTGTACTTCTGCATTTGTAAATTGGAATCTAACAACTTAGAAACCCTTTAAAATTTTTCTAACTATTCTATGACATTCTAGACTCCTTGAACTTGATTTTAGAACTTTCTTGGGTCAAATATGGTTTTCCTTAGAAGATATAAATCAATATTTCAGAAGGTTCAATTTTCACTCTATTCTTGACATTCAGTCTTGTTTTGTAAAATTAAATTACTAAAAAATATCTTTAATTTATTTGAAATTTTTTATCTTACTAGACTTATTAAATTTAATTTTTGATACATAAAATATTAATAAATAATTTATGAAATGAGAGATATAATTTTTTTCTTCTTGTACTCACTACACAAGTGCTCTTCTAGAGTTGGGAGATGTTTATTTATTTATAAATGTGTTGTGAATGTGATATTGCCTTGTGATTATTTTTCATATACACATTAAGCTAGTTGTTGAATTTTTGTATGATTTTAAGACATCTCTAAGTTAATTGGAAAAATCAATTGTTGAATACCTTAAAAAGATGCCCTGTTTTGGACCTATTATGATCATTATGAAATTTGGTACTAAATGAGGGCTAGTTAATTAATTTGGTCACTTGAATGATAAACTAGACATATAGAATATGTTCTCTAAAAATTTTCATGATAAAACTTAACTTCTAGATATTTGTTTTAGATTTATTTTTTAGAGTCTTCTGTTATGATCATTTGTTAATTTTTCTATGAAGTAACCCACTTATGAATAAATTCGATATTAACTGGAATATAATTAATTAATTTAGGCTATTGGATATTAATCTGGACATGTCAAATATGTTACCTAATATTTATTTTGGTGAGATAACCTTTCTTGATATTTAGTTGGAGTTTATTTTATGAACCGATATTCTACCTTGTTAGTGATAATTCTTTTGCTTTTGATAATTTGGTTACTTTTGAACATGCGTGTGGGCTTTCCATGATTTAAGACATGCTAAGTATATATATTTAGGTTTACTTTTGTTTTTTAATATCATTATTATTATTTGTGAATTAATCTTATTTTTATAGAAGCATTAATGTTTTCTACTCAAGTACGCTCTCCATCTTCCCATTTCAAAGTTCCATGAATATGTATGTCATTGGAAACGATATCCATGTTTGATATTGACTTTGGGTGCCTTGATGTTCATTTGATTTCCTTGGATAAAATGCATGTTGAATGATATAATACCTGAACCAACTTTGGTGTTTTGTGATCGCATTTAAGTTACAGAACTAGGTACGCACATTATCCTTTCTTTATGATTGTGGTTTGAATCCTTGTTTGGCATGTTAGAATTAACAGACTTTTGAAATCACCTTAACCCATCTAGGTATCCATAGTCAACTAACTAATTGTCATTTTCCCCTCAACTTAGCTAGTGAAGACCTCATTAAGGCTTAAAAAAGTGTTTTCTCTTTGGAGGTACCTTCTTGATTGGTAACCTGATCCCCAAACTCAGATTTAGGTTTTTCATAGACAGTTTTTTCCAGAAGTTGAGTCATTTTAGGGTTTTAATTTCTTATTTTATTTTTTCTTTAAAAATAAATATAAGTAAGTGGTGACTCCTAATTTTAATGAAAATGTAATTTTTCACAAATCAAAAGCAAGTCTTGCCGATCCAGTAGGGAACATACATGAAAAATGCAGGTCCAAAAAATTCCTTTAGTGGATTTGATATATGCTCCTTGGAGCTAGAGCATGTCAATTGATCATATAATAAGTAAGATTTTTAACTCAAGAATTTGAAAGGTAATCTTGATAAGTGATAGCACTACCTTGTTAGATTACAAACACCAGTTTATAGGGGTTTGCATGTAGTGGGTAGTAAGTCACAAACCTGAGCTTTATCTCGCATTTATTTACATAGGGTATTGGAGTGCAGTTGATTCTCTATAGTGAGATATTGAATTAACTAAATAATTGGATTCTAAGGGAGCCAATACTTCTATGGGTTCCAGTTATCCCTACTTTGAGCTCATGTACTATGTTGATATGGTTTGTAAGGATTAGATTAGCTTTTGGTTCATTGACCTGAATCTGGTGATGTGATTTGTTATTTGAAATCTAGGATGATTGGTATATATTTGGGCCTCATAGGATTTTTTTGCATGACTTAAACACTTTAGAAAACTTTGGATTACACCGTTCCCAGGCCCTAGATCTCATATGGTGCATGCATCTATCCCTAGGTTCTCTAGATCTAATGTAACATAAAAATATGGTATCAAAAACCATATTAGAATACAAATCTATAAATTGAAAGACTCATACCTGGATCTGGTTGTTCCAAGATCAAATCTATGTGGAGAAGAAGAAACCTATAGTCTACAAAGGTCTCGTACACCTAGTCTTTCATTCGATAACTCTCACCATAACCTTGACATGCCAAACAGTGATTTTTTTAAGAGAGAGCTCTAAGTCTCCCTCTCTAGAGATGGAAGACGATAGTCACACCTAAAGTCCTTAAAAACCTAAGCCCTTAGGAGGTATTTGTAAGGTTCCTCTATTGGGCTTAAGTGACTTGAGCCTATAAAGGCTTGGGCCACTTAATTTAGCCCTAAATGAGTTCTAATTAATTGATTAACCACATAGGTCTACATAATTAATCAATTAGCCCAATCTAGAGACCTTGTTCACTATCCCTTATGCAATCTTGCGTAATTACCAAAACACCCTTATGCACAAGAGTGAACCTAGAGCCAATCCAATTCTCATAAACCGTGCCATCATGGTATATAAGCTTAGAGTAGGACCACTACACTCTAATATCTTATGTAAATAACAACGAGACGAAGCTCAAGTTTGTGACCTACTATCTAGTACATGCAAACTTCTCATGAACTGGCATTCGTAATTTAATAAGGTAATGCTATCACCTATCAAGATTGCCTCTTTAATCCTAGAGTTACAGATCTTATTTATTATATGATCAATTGATATACTCTAGTTCCAAGGAGTATATGTTAAATTCCACTAAATGAATTACTACAACCATAAATTTTGTGATCACATTTTTTTTATCACCTAAGGGGACATACTATCTCAACCCCATGAGATATCATGGTGCATCTATTAAGAATACCTGTTGCCACTGATCTCCATTAACAATGATCTAATCCTGAGGAATATATGACCATTTTAGGGTCTCACCCAAATATCAAGGCTTCCTATTGATTTTGGTATAGATGCAAAGTCTTTTTAAGGTTGAAAGTCCATGTGGTATAGTAGTTTAGTGAATCATGACAATCGATAGTCATATGTTATATGCCACCTAATCATCCTTGATGTAAAAGTAGATTGCATGATGGTAAGTTGGAAATGAATCTGGAACCCTAAATTTTTTTTGTGATGACATATTAGAGCAATTAGAAAATGCTGATCATATTATTTTGGGTAAGAACCTAAACAAAAGTGATAAGAAAAGAAAACGAATACCTAGTGAATTAAATTGGACAAAGAGAAGTATATTTTTTGAATTGGAATAGTGGTCAAAATCAAGTATAAGACATATTCTTGATGTTATGCATATTGAGAAAAATGTATGTGACAATGTGATGGGGGCACTATTGAATATCGAAGAGAAGACAAAGGACACATATAAAGCTTGATTAGATTTATAAGACATGAAAATAAGAAAGGAGTTGCATTTAGTGCCGCATGGTAACAAATAATCGAAGCCTCATGCATGGTACACATTAACATCAGTGGAAAGAAGAGAATTTTGTGCATTTTTAAAATCAATCAAGTTTCCTGATGGATATGCCACAAATATTTCAAAGCGTGTGACATGGAAAATGGAAAGATATCCGGTCTCAAAAGTCATGGTTGCCATGTGTTGCTCCAATGACTTCTCCTAATTGGAATCTGTAAATTTCTAAAGAAAGATATTAGTACAACACTTAAAAAAACTCTCATGTTTTTTCCAAGAATTATGTGCAAAATCATTAAGGATACAAGATTTGGAAACTTTAGAACATGATATTGTGTTGATTCTTTGGAAGCTTGAGATGATCTTTCCACCTGTTTTTTTTGTTTTTTGTTTTTTATTTATATTATGGTACAAATACTTGTGCATTTACCACATGAGACAAAACTTGTTAAACCTGTTGGACTTAGATGGAGTATCTTATTGAAAGGTAATATTTATAAACTTTATATTAGATTTAAAAAATTAATTTTTTTAACAATTTGAACAATGTTTCAATGACCTTTATTCTTATTCAAGATTTTAGTGACTTATAAGAGTTATGTAAGAAATAAGGCTTACCCAGAAGGTTCAATAGTAGAGGCTTATATTGTGAATGAGTCATTAACATTTTGTTCTCAATATCTTCTTGTAATTTAGACTAAATTTAATCGACCATATCGAAATGTTGATGATTTGAATGATCACTCAAATGAGTTTTCTATTTTTTCTCAAAGAGCTCACCCATTTGGAAGTTACGAACAACTTGAGTTTTCTCATGTAGAAATACAGAAAGCTTATTGGTATATCTGGAACAATTATCAAGAAGAGTAACTGTATTTAGAGTAAGAAATAAAATTATTTTGTTACCATTTATAATTATTTATGACCCAATAGCCAATGTAGTGTACTAGCATAAGTCTATACAACTAGTGAACACATGAAACAGTTGGAAAAGGAAACCAATGATAATTTATTTCAAAGGCAAAAACAATTATTCTCAAAGTGGTTTGTGAATCGTGTATGTATATCTAAAGACATTTTTTCTTTTGAACAAATTTAATAAGATTGATATTATTAATTACATATCTTCTCAATCATGCAGATGAAAATATTACGCCATCAAGGATCACTAGAAGCTACTGATGAATTGCATTCATTAGCCTTTAAACTTGATCGTAGAGTATCTTTATATCATAGTTGTGTGGTAAATGGAATTTGATTTCACACTAAAGATCGAGATGATCGACACACAACTCAAAATAGTGGTGTTCTTATATCGGGTGACCATATGAGGATATAATTGATTTCTATGGCATATTACTGAATGTTGTTATGTTAGATTATATCTTCAACAACCAAGTTATTTTATTCAAGTGTGAATTGTTTGATACTGATCCTAAGAAAAAGATATTGCAAGATGATGTTGTTCTTAGGTGCATTAATGTGGATGATAAGTGGTATGAAGAAGATCCTTATGTTCCTGCAAGCCAAGCACAACAAGTCTTTATGTAAATGATCCAAAGTTAGGATCAAGTAGGAAAGTGGTACAAAAAGCACTTCATAGACACATATTTGATGTCCCGAAACAAACTACAACAAATGATAGTGAAAATGATAATCAGGATCCAACAATAGAAGAAACATATCAAGAAAACAATTCATCTGATATTGTTTGGTCAGTAAACCAAGATTGTAATGTTCAACAATATCAAAGGGATGATGGCGATCCAAGATATATTAATATTGAAAATTTGGTTGATCATGGAGGAAGATCCAAAAATGATGATTTAACTACTTTCATAAATGACCAAGATGAAGAAGATGAAACCTTTGTAGATTATTATAGTGAGGATAGTGACAATAGTGATGGAGAAGATCATGATAGTGATAGTGATAGTTAGTTTTATGATTTTAATGTCAATTTGAGTTAGACTTTTCTTGTTTATCATCTTATTATTTTTATTTCATTACAATTTGATAGAGTTGCATGAAATAATTTAATTATGATGTTTATTTGAGTTTTGAATTTCATTTAGTTTAATAATATAGTATTATGTTCATATTTCATTTCAATTTTACATTTTTTGTACTATTTTAAGCTATTTATTTAATACATATACATAATGCATCCCTTACACTTTAATTTTTTTCAAAATCTCATTTATTATCATATTTTCTGTGGAATTGAAGAATATAAATGAAAATATTTTATGTAACAATGTGTTTGTCTAAGTGAATTTAGTGCATGAAGTATTATCATAGATGGAGCGTGGAAATCGACATTGCCTTAAATATACTTCTAACACTAAATCTTGAGTTCTACCCAAGAATATGAATAATCATACTGAAACTAGTATTAGTGTTGTCTCTCCTCCTCCTCCTCCTCCTCTTTCTCCCCCTCTACCTCTTCCTCCTATTTTTTACAACTCCTATTGCTACTAATAGTCATACGCCATCACTGATGCATACAATAGTTAGGAATAGCATTGGTAAGAATAAATTAAGTACATTTTTTAAGTTTTACGTTTTTTGATAATTAACTATGCATTCTAACTTTGCTTTTAAATTGTAGATTCACATCACCATTAAAGAAGGGTTGTGGACCTATAAGGGTACAGATACTATTGTACAAATGTCAAAGAAGATCAAGTTAGATTTCAACACAGAGAGTGGAAGACCAAGAGATAGTGATAAATTTGCAAAGTTTTCTAATGAGTGTGGCTATCTCATAAGAAAATTTGTTCCACTATAATTCGAGAAATGGTAGGCTATTCTAGCGATGGATACACAAGCATTAGTTGATCGCCTTTTAGTAAGAGTTCTTATTAGTTAAGAAATATTTTAATTAATTAGTTAATTTATAATTACACTAACACAGTATAATGCTTTTGAATTTTTTTTTTAATTTTAAATTTCAGTTAAAATTTGATTTAGATATATAAAAAACATACATTACAAAGTATGTGCATGAGATTATGGGACAATGATATTGAACATATAGATATGATTTTCACTAGCATTTCAAGCAATTTGAGACAGTAGAGAAGACATGCTTGCATCCACCAGATGATGTCACACAAGAAGATTAAGATTACTTGTGTAATATTTTTTCTCTTGAAAAATTTAAGATATTGTGTATATTTAACATAATTACATACAAAATAGTAAACATATTTGATGTTGTGTGGGTATACTAAAACATCTTAATAATTGGTATTTTGTATCTTTTAAAGTAAAAAAGTAGGAATTTGTTAGTTGAAAACGTTGTCTTCTCTGGATTTCTTCTAAACAATTGATATTATTTTGGTTTTCTTCCTAAGTTTGTTCTCTTTGTTCTTGTAATATTATGTTTGTTATTTTTAATTGTGTTTCTACCAAATTTTTTTAACTATTTCACCTCTTGGGTTTTCTAGATGGGAGGTTCATGAATTTTCAATATTTTTTAATAAGATGAACTAGTATATAAATTATCAATATAATATTTTATAATTTCTCTTTTAATTAGGGTTTCTGTAGCAAAAAGTTCATCGAAGGATTCTTTTATAGTTATTTCGTATTCACTCAAATATTTAAGAGAGGTTAGGTTTTAATATCTATGGTTAAATCTTTTATAGTCTTCCTTAAAGTATGCAGTTTATCATAGTTTTCTCTAAATTCTTTACGTTGAACATACAACCTATTATTAAGTTCTTTTATACGATCATAATATAAATTATATATACTAGGAGGATAAGGAATAAAAGCGTTAATTCATATCAAATTAGCAGACTAAATGAACAAATCAAGTAAATATAATCAGACTTTTAATGGAGCAAGATAAAGTTCGTTACTCTAAAAATTAATTTGAATCAAGAGTTACTTTTCCTAATTAATATACTAACTATATACATAAAACTCTAATACCAATCTTTTTACAAACCTTTCACACAGTCAAGGCAAATGGCAGAAACTTTAAAATTTCTCGTTGAAAATCAGAGTGTAAACCATGAAAATCAAAGTTTTAAACCAAAACCAATGTGAACACATTTATTATACAATTTATTTAAAGGTAAACCCTTAAAATATAAAATGTGAAAGCATTTATTACAACATTTATTATGTAGAAATACTTTTTTTGAAGATCAAATATCTCAAAATTCTCTTAATAAACTCAAGATTTTAAAATATCACTTCGTGTCAAGGCAATACTCCCTTTTGACCCGACAAAGTCTCCCTAACATGCTAATTTTCCAGCATAAAAGGGTTATAGGTCAAGGGTTAAGACTAAAGAATCTAGTTTTAAATCTTGATTTTACACCAAAAACTTTTTCAATGTTTTTTTTTTTTTTTAAATGTGACAGAAACATTATATATGTATAGGATCTATGTTTATTGCAAATATTAATTATTAAAAATAGAATAAATAGTTTTCATTTCCCTACTTTATCTATTTACCCTTTAAGGGTTAGAAAAAACACACAAATAAATTAAATTGCAAATAAAATGAGAACAAAAATTTAATAGAAATTTCTTACTTTTTATTGCTGAATTTAGAAATTTACAACTGAAGATGCGACTGAAATTTCTCTATTTCTCTCGATCTCTCTATTGATCGCTCACTAATCCTTTGTCAACTTTACATCTTATTTATAGACAATTTTTTTACAACAAAACAAAAGTTAATTTGGGCAGTTGGGGTAGTTGGTAGATGGTAGGCAAAAATATTTACAAAGTTTTACAAAGTTTTTAGAGGTTTGGTTAACAATAAGTGATAAATGTAAAGATGGTAAAGATTTATGAAATTTTGAATTTTCTTTCTTCTTTTATCATCCTTATAGTGGTTTCTTCCTTGTCTTTTTTTTTTTTTTTTCATCACATGTAATATACATGACTATTAGGTCTTTATTGATTCTGGATTTCTACTGCTGCATTAAATTCTTGTAGTTGGAAATGCGTTTATTTCTTCAATGTCATCATTGCTGACATAAACTTTCCATTGCATTTTGCAGGTTTTGATAGCTTTCTTCATCAAGATTTTCCCAAAATGATGCGTCATCATTGAGATAAGAAAATGGTTATAGTAACTCTACAGTGAGGTCGATTATAAAATCTTGTTTTAGAACAATAATATGTTCTAAAAGTTTATTTCTCCATATAGACATGGTTTTTGTTCCTCCAATAAGGTGAAATAATTTATTTTGGGTTGGTCTAAGATCACAAATTTGAAAGGCTCTAAAGCAAGTAAAAAATTCTGGAAATTCATTTGAATTGGTCATTTCCCATGCTATTTCTTATTGAGGGATGAGCGGTTCTTTATTGTGTTTTATATAAATACGGTGATAGGCTAGCACTATCGGTCCATTGGTTTAAAATAAAGGTGGAATGGTTTCAAAAGAAATGTTAATCTGTTTTTCAGTTTTGAAAAGAAAGGTTAAAATATCTTTTAATTTTTATGAAATTTTTTTAGGGATTTTAGATATATGGTTGATGAAAACATGTTTAAAAATTCCTTAATCCATAAACTGAGGTACAAGATAAAAAATTTCTTTATTTACAATGTACATATTGGTATAAGCTAAATACATAACAAAGAATAAATCAAGGTCATGGTATGCCATATACCCTGTTTTTATTCCAACATTATTGGTTTTAAAAAGTTTGTACAAGAGTTCTTGATTTTTAAGCACTTTGTTATATTGAGTTTGTAAAAAGAAAGTTTCAACTAAAGAGTAGTTATCAGCTCCAATTAGGTTTTTAACGACAAGTTTTTCATATTGTTCAGATAGAAGAATTGATTTCCTAATTAAATTAATCATTTGAGGCTGACTATCTAAACAACTGGTTTAACTGGTTGACACTATACTAGTTTTCAAATCTTTTATCAGTCTTTCTTGATTTTCTTGGGTTTTGAGGTTTTGAAATTTTTGGGTTTCTAAAGTAATTAGTTGGTTTTGAAGGTTTTGTAAATGTTGTGCTAAAGCTAACATAGTTTTTCCATAAGAATATTCTAAATTTTGGTTTGGAAAACTTTGCGGTTTTAAAGACCAAAAATTATCTACTATGACCTTATGTTCTTCAAAAAGGTTGTGAGAATATAAAGAGTTAAACCTTAAATTTGGATTTAACACTTCATTCAAATATATGGTCCCGTATTGAAAGGTTCTAGCTCTAATGAGTTTTCTTTGAGCCATGTTCCTGTAAAATAAAATCAATCATTAGTATCATCAACATTATTAACAATTATTTTTCTACTTAACCAATATGCTAATATATTATCATTTCCCTTAATATGTTCAAATTTAGGTTTGAAGCCAATTATAGAGTTTTGAAACTTCATCCATCTTTTGGTGGACAATTTTGAAGATTTTTTATTTTCAAAGAATTTTTTAATATTCTCACAATCGGTTCTTAAAGTAAATTGTTCTTGGTTTAAAAATAATTGAAATTTTTCCAAGACTAAGATTATTGCTTCAATTTACAAGTTTGTAGAACTAAGGTTCTTTTGATAATATTGAAAGTTCCACTACAGTATCTACAAAGTTTTTCTTCTCCAATGTTGGTGACTGCTAAAAGTATACTTCCCCATCCTATTTGGCTAGTATTAGTTTGAATTATTTCGTATTCACTTTCTAAGGGTAAATGTAAAGTTGGAAGATTCTTTACAAGTTTTTTTATTTTCTGTACAAGTTTAATATCTTCCTGGTTAAAATATCTCTGTCTTGTATTTTTGGTTTTACTATAAAAGGTCTAGCTAATCTACTAAGGTTTTTAATATAAGGTTTGACATAGTTCAATAATCCTAAAAAAATTTGAAGGGTTTTTAAGTCTTTGAGTTTATCTGGAAAATTATTTATTTTTTGTACTATATGATCTTGTGGTTTTATTTGTCCATTCTCAATTCTTATCCTGAAAATTCTATTTGGGCTATAAATAATTTTAGTTTCTTTTTACTTATTATTAATCCATGACTAATTAGTTTTTCAAACATGAATTCTAAATGCTTTATATGTTCTTGAAAAGTATATGAAAAAACAAGAATATAATCAATATATATAAGAACAAAAGAATATTTACCAAAAATATTATCCATCATTCGTTAAAATATCTGAGGAGCATTTTTTAGTCCGAATGGCATTACATTCCATTCATATAATCGACAGAGACATGAAAATGTTGTCAATGGTTTGCTATCTTGTTCTAATCTAATTTGCCAAAATCCACTTTTACAATCTAGTTGAGAAAAATATTTACATCATTGAATAAAATTAATTAAAGAATCTTTATTTGAATTTTATAGGCATCATCATATGTATTATCATTTAATATTTTATAATTAATAACCATTCTAGCTTTTCATTTTTTTTTTTCATTATGATTTCTGATTAAAAAGACTGAAGATCTATGAGGACTAAAGCTTGGTCTAATGAGGTTATTCTACAATAGTTCTTCTATTTGAATTTTGAATTCTTTTGTATCTATAAGGTTACATGCTATATCTGTCATTTTTATAGTTAAATCTAGGTTCTTAATTGGTATTTTACAGGTTGTTTTATTTCTATTCCAATATTTTTGTAGGTCTTCTCCAATAATTTGTATTTTTTCTGCTTCTAATATAAGGTTTTTTTAACTTACTTGTGTTCCTTAATTGTTTTAAGTAATCATTTATCACACTATCATTTTGTTATTCTACTTTGTTTATTTGATGAGAGGTTACATTATGATTTTTATTTGATGCATTTTCTATATTTGTATAAATAATGGTTGTGGTTTTAGGATGAAAGCTAACTTTGTTATTTTGTAGTGTTATTCCTCCTTGTAAAGAATGACAAAATTTAGACCTAAACTGAAAGGATATAAACTTATAGTAGGTACAAGATAAGTTTGAGATAGTGTTAAGGTTTTGCTATTAATTATGATTGGTACATTTGAAATATACTTGGTTAATATTAGTTTTTGTTGATTATATTGGACTAATTCTATTGATTGGACTAGTGTTTGTTAGTCTTCCTGAGGTACCAAAGTTTCAAATAAAAGGTTTTTAGTGGCTCTAGTATCTAACATTGCATCTACTTTTAATTCTATGGTTTTTAGTTTAATTGTTGTTGGGAAAATGATAAACTTAACTTTATTTGCTATATTTACTTGTTCTATTATTTGTATAGTTGTATTTACAAGATTTATTGGTTCTTTTATTTCTTGAGACTTTAAATTATCTTCCTTTTTTCTTGAGATTTTTCCTTTAATTATTATTTGTACATCTTTAAGGATTTATTTTACTTTCTAAAGGTTTCACAAAGTTTTCTAAATTTTAAAAAGTTTTCTTAGGTTGATTTTCCTCTTTTTCAATAATCATACAAATTTCTTCTCTTTTAGTTTCACTATGTTTTATACCATATACACTTCAATTTTCACTTTCAAAATCTAATTCACTAATAAGTTCTTCTTTCTCACTGTCTACCTAATACTCATTTATTAGATTTATTTTTACTTGAGTTTTTCAACTTCATTCATTTAATAGTTTTTTAAGTTCAAGACATTCAGGTCTTATATGGCCTTCTGTCCACACAAATAACATTTACACTGTCTTTTTGTTTCCTTTTTTTTTTTTTTCTTTTTATCCAAAACTTTCCAGGTTTTTTATATCTTGTTTGATAATGTCGTTTTTTACTTTCTTCTTAAAAATCTATTGTAGTTCTTAGGTTTTCTGAACTTATACTCTTTACATCCTATGTATGTCTAGATTTTCTCTTATATTTAATTTTCTACAAAGTTGATTTATATCTTGTTTCTTTATTTAGCTTCTTTTCCCTATACTTACACATTCTCTTTCTAACCAATTTTTTACAAATTCTATCCTAGCACCTATATAAGGAGAGTTTTTATATTTAGAGGTTGAAAATTCATTCCATAATCTAAGTCTTATAGGTCATTGTATTTTTAATATATATTTATTTAAATATTCAGGTGTTCTATTTATTCTAGCAAGGATTGCATATTTCCTAAATTTTTGTTCATCATCTTTTAAATATGACAGGTTACATAATTTCAATTGTTCTAACTTATGGAGATATATTGTGAGTTCCTTTATATCTTCTTGGTTTGTTCCTAAAAAATATAGTTTTATTAAATTTATAAACACAGATATACTAAAATTATTTCTAACTTCTTGAAAGTAACTATTATTTTCTTGTTCCATGTTTCTAAAGAATGGTAATATGGTTCCTCTAAGGGTACTTTTACAAAATTCATAAATTTCTTGTTGATTTTCAAAAGATACTACTACACCGGCTGAATTTAAGGATTGCTCCTAATTTTCTATGATTTTCTTAAGGTTTTGTGTATTATTTATATATAATATTATTCTATATTCATATATTAGTTGTAAAGAACTAGAAGGTTCTGTTTTGGTTTTCCATTGAGGTTCTTTTGGCTTATTGTATCTTACTATTTCAGTTTTTATATTTACAAATTCCTTTCCTACATTTATTGCATTTACTGATTTATCTGAGACTGTTTCTAGGTTTTCTTTAGCTTTTGGTTGAATAGTGAATTGATTTATTGTTTCTATATCTTTAAGTTTTTTTTAATCAAATTGGTTTTATAAAGCTATTCAATTATTTGTTCGTTTGTATAATTTTTACACATCATGTTAACAAAGTTTTCTTGATCTACCTGTTCTTCTAGTAACGTTCGGTTACTAAATTCTTCTAACATTATATTAACTAGTTCTGAATTCCTGTATAGGTTTTCTATTGTTTCAATATTCAATAAAATATCTTCTTGTATTGTAATAACATTTACGGATTCTATCTCACTATCTGACTCTACCTCTATATTTACGGTTTTATAATTTCCAAAAGTTATACTAGCACTTCTATCTTGATTTTCATATAAACTACTAGATGTTGGATATTTTATTACTGGTTTATTTATTGAGGGTAATTCCTATTCTCGCCCTGACAAATTATCTATCTCTACAGATTTTGCTTCTATCATATTTACAGTTTTACTTCCAAAGGTTTTTACTATATCATGAAATGTTGGTTCATTATGAATAATTAAAATATTATATTAGAATGTTTGTTTACCATGAATTATTGAAATGTTATATTAGAGTGTTGGTTTATTACCAAAAATTATAATTTTGTATGAGTATGCATATAGTCTAAATAATGGAGGAGATTTTATTGAAAGCTTGGTAGAAAGACTACATTTTATTACATGTTTCATTGTTTGTAAAGTTTTTATTTAACATACTTTTTTAGTTCTTAAGTTACTATAATTTGTTTCATTTTCTTTTACTTAATCTTTTAGTAATATTATTGTGCAGAAAAAGGTTGTTATAAATAGTGAAAATTGTGAAAAGCTTACATTCAATCATCGTGGTGGATCTAAACCATTTGTATTTCATCGTCATCATAACTCAATGGTATGACACATTCTTCTAAATTATATCTTTAAAATAATAGTTTTATTTTATTCTATTTATGTAAAAGACATGTTCCACCTAGAAAGTTGCAAGAGAGAGTTTATTAATTATCTTTAAAAATAACTAAATTATTTCTTTATGTGCATGTAAAAGAGTCCTGCCACTAGAGAGTTACAAGAGGAAGTGGAGTTATTTCGTGCCACTCACTACAATGAAAGTAAAGGATGGATAAATGACAAGTAAATCTCAATATGTAAGAGTCATGTTACTTGTAGCAGTAAAAAGTAAACTTTTCTTTTGATTATATGCTATGTAACATGTTCACTAATCGAAATACTATATTTCTTAGGAAAAGATGCATGAGATTCAAGAGTAGAGTACCTAAGAGGGTGATACTCATATCTCTGACTTGGAGATAACTAAAAGAGTGTTGGGAAAGCGATTAAGTTATATTCGAGGTTTGGGATATGGGTCATGACTTAAGCGTTCGAGTGCAACTCAATTTCTTGATGAAGAAATAGAAAGGGTGTGACAACAAATCACAAAGTTACAAATGTTTAAAACAATAGCTACCACTTAATTGGAGGAGTTAAGGTAAATGATCTAGAGTTTCATGCCACTACAAATCCAACACTTCTAACTAACCACCACCTCATTCTAGCTCAACTTCCCAGCCACCTCCTTCACCATTAAGTTGATATTATTATATGGTTTGCTATTATTTGTTGATTACTTTTATTTTAGACAATATTCAAATGGTACTTGGACAATGTTATTTGCAAGTATGTTTTGCATTGATGAAACAAATGTTTTAATGTTTACTTTTTTTCTATAGATTATTCTAGTTTTACATTATTAAATTTTTTATTTATATAATCTCTTTGGATATTTGAAATCGTTGAATATCATATAGGTTTATGTAGGTTTCAATAGAATTATTTAAAATTTTAAAAATTAACAATAATATTATATTTAGAAAGGAAATTATTTCATCTCCAAAATAATACAAAGAGGAACTTCGTTTCATTATTTCATCTCCTATATGAATTAGAGATAAAATTAGTTTCTTACCTAAACATTATCAGTTTTTAAGATGAAATAATTTAGCCTCCAATTGTAATTGAAACATTTAGAGAAAAATTTGTTTGTTACCCAAACTATCTGTCAACATTTTGGGACAAAAATATTTTCTCCCCAAATGTAAATGGAAAATATATAGAGACAAAATTATTTTATTGTAGAAACTATGTGTCAACATAACGGAGATGAAAATATTTTGTCTCCTAATGTATGAAGTAACATTTAGAGATAAAAAAAATTCATTGCCCAATGAAATATTTTGTTACCAAATGGTTTACTAGATATTTGAAAATCTAATTCTGAATGAAACATGTTACTTTAGGCCACAAAAAAAAAAAAAAAAAAAAAAAAATCGTTGCCAAATAGTGTTGGCCACAAAATTTGGTTTCGTCATAAATATCTTTCCTTATGAACTTTTTATTCATCTCCAAAAATATAGGATGACACAATTGTAGAGACAATAATTGAGATGATTTTTTCATTAGGAAAGCTTTTTGGCTACAAAAAAACATATTGTTAGAGACGAAACATTTCAACCCTGATTATGTACTTTGTTGTAGTGACTCCAACTATCAAAAATGACAACATCATCACAAACAAATCAATAATCCGCTAGGCCTTGCCATCATGGAAGATGCTAAACCCAAAGTCTAAAAGATATATGAAAGCTCGATTAGGAAACTCGAGGACTGATCTACATCTTCCTCTAACCAAGAAAGTCATGTGTCATGGTCAAATAAACCAAAAGAAGGTAACGATCAACTCTGGTAGAATAGATATAAGTGTGAAGGTATCAAAGGTGGAATGTCTGGGTATGAAATGAAAAGTAAATGGGCATCTAAGATTAAACCAAGTATACTGAGACGATTGAACCCAAAGTGTCACTCACTACATAATCTATAAAAAATCCTGTATCAAATGGGAAATCTCGATGCTAAAACATCCAACAAGGTGGCTATGCCCCAGTATGAAATGATGACAACCTGAAATAATCTAAGGATCCTAATATCACTCATTAGATGCTCCAATGTAATGAATGAATTTGATCACCCTTTGAAAGATGTGTTAGGAACCTCAGATTACTCTGTTCTCATGCCATGGTGGGCTTAAGTCACTATAGGCTTCCTACTAGGCTTTAGTGACTTAAGCCCACCATGGGTTTGGGTCACTCTATTTAGCCTAAAAAAGTTGCTAATTGATTAATTAACCATATAGGGCCCTAATTAATCAATTAACCCAGTCCAAAGTTACTAGTCACTTATCCCTGTGCAACCTAGCATAATTACCAAAATGCCTTTATGCACAAAAGTGAACTAAAAACTCACCCAATCTTCATAAACCGTGTCATAAAGGAATATGAGCTCAAAGCAAGGACCATTAGGACCCATGGGAGTACTAGCTCCTTTATAATCAAATTCTGAAATTGACTCAACATCCCACTACAAGGAGTCAACTACATTCCAATACCCTATGTATATTATAACGAGACACCAAGTGTTTGGGTTTGTAACCTACTATCCACTGCATGTAGGCTCCCCATGAACTAGTGTAAAAAATCTAACAAGGTAGTGCTATCACTTGTCAAGATTACCTCTCAAATCTTTGAGTTACAGATCATACTTATTATGTGATCAAATGACATACCCTAACTTCAAGGAACACATGTCAAATTCACTAAAGGAATTACTAAGGCCATAGATTTCATGATTACATGTCATTTGGATCACCCAAGAAGACACATTGTCTCAATCCAATGAGATATCGTGGTGCCTCTATTAAGAATACCGATTGCCACCAACCTCCATCAATAGTGACTTAATCCATAGGATATATGACCACTTTAAGGTCTCACCAATAGGTTAAAGCTTCCTGTTGATTTTGGCACAAACTCAATATCCTCTCTAGGTTGAGAGTCTATGCAGTATAGTAGCTTGGTGAATCATAAAAATTGATAGCCTTGTGTCGTGATTCACCGCAGCTCCTATTCAATATGCGTCACATACACTAGTGCATTCATCATAGGAAACTCATACCGGCGACCAAGATAAGTCATCTCTCCAATTAAGAGGTGGTGCACTATAGTCTATACTAGATTACTCAAATCCTTGAATTAATTGTGGACAACTTATTTACTTACAAGAAACACATGACTTGTGTCTTCTATGCAACTCCTAATGCACCCAAGTCATGTACAATATAAGAAACATGGGTTGAATGCTTAAATCAATGTTAATAAACCAAAAGGATTCTAAGGGGATAGTTAAGTCTAACTTTGTTACATCATGTCTTACTTTTAGGGGCTCAATCTCAACAAGATGGATATGCCCCAGTGTAAAGGATCCATTAAGGTGGTTATGCTCTAATGAAAAATACTCTCCATCACGGCTATGCCCCAGTATAAAGTTGTGTATACAAATAGACAATTGTTGAGAAGGACCATGCCCTAGTGTACATCAACATATCGATCAATCTCTACTCCCGGTGCTGAAAATGGAAACATCTACCTGTCATCGATAAGACGGGTATGCCCTCGTGTAAGCCATATCATCTAAAAAATCCATCACCAATAAAAAAGGTATGCCTTAGTGTAAATCATATCATAACTCCTCATTCATCATGCTCTAAGCAATAATATCCAACCAATCTCAAGTATAGCCCATGTGTGAGTTGTCAAACACAACGTGTGAAGTCATGGCCTTAAGGTGGTCTTAAGACATGGGACAAAATGTAGGTTAGGGTGACAAGGTGAAGAAATGAAGGGAAACTAGGCTCAAAGAGCCCAATGATATAATACACATACCCCTCATGTGTGAGATGCAATGCATAGAAAACCTCATGAATCATGGACTTAGGGGTATCCCATATAAAACCATGATGGAAGAGGGATGAAGTATCAAATGTTAACAAGATGAACATGAACAATATGTAAATGCCCAAACCATAATCAAGCATCGAGTGAGGTGAGAAAATAAAGAATGTGATCAAACATAGCAGTGTCAATAGAAGTGATGAAATGAAGGCAACCAAAAAGAAAAAAAAAAATGAGTACTAGTTGATCCACATCAAAGCATGTAGAGAAGTCACATCAGAAATGGATGGAATGATGGATAGAATAATGATCTAGAGAACCTAAGCAAAGTTTGCTCGCCCCTTTCATGCATGTAAGTCAAATGGCTCACACTTTAACCATGAAATATATATAAAAATAGAATCAAGTGAAAGGAAAACCTCGGGGAGCTCACATAAGAAGTCTCACCGACACATGAACCCAATGAAGCAAATTCGCACATCCATACACGTGCTCAATAGAGAATAGTACAATGAACAATGCATTTTTTCTTTTGCGCATACCATGATCAATAATAAACAATCTCCCATGAAATAAATAATTAAATAGATAAATCCCCTTATATACTGAAGTAACATGAATTGTCATTGACAAGACAATTTTTCAAACTAGGATCTCTAAACCATTGCCCAAGAGGTGAAATAAAGGGAAGGATATGACTAGTAATGTGTGGAAAACCACCACTCAAGGTGACATAAGTATAATATCAAGTAGGCAATGATGGGCGGAGAGAATAGAAGATGAGTGTCACAAGTGAAGATATGCAATGTGAGAAAAAGTGATGGTGAAGATGACAAAGTGGAAATATCACAATGAAAAGTGAGGGATAGGACCCAAATGTGTTTGTCAAGTCCAATGCTCATGAGGTCCCTAATCAAAGCATGCAAACACTATGGGGTCCTTAACTCAGTACAGAAAATAAATGAGATGATAAGATAGAAAAGATTATAATATTTATGTGAGATTAGAAAGGCTAGCAACATGTAACTCTATATGTAAGGGTGATAAGGTAAATAGGCTTAAGAAATGATGGTCACCCATCATTTGACCACAAACTCAAACATCTTGCTCTAAATATCTCACATGGTTAACACTAAAGACCAGTATCTATTTAACATAGCCATGTACCCTCCTTTGGAATCATGTGAAAGCTCACTCTAAACGCTCTGTGTAACCTTTATGTTTGTCTCAACCATCAAATAGTCAACAATCTTATCAAATAACCAACCTTTCTCTCATCACAAGCCACTCATAATTATCTCATAAAATCATATTCTCTAGTCATTCCAACTCTCTGAAGTCATGTGTAAGGGCTCAATCTAGATACTACGTAACAACCACAAAAATGTTCCTCTCATCAATAGAGTAGTCAACAAACTCATAGAGCAATCAGACCGCTCTCTTATCATAAGCCTAATCTCATAATACAAAACTCATCTCATGTCCAATCATCTCAGACTCTACCTAGTTAAATCAAAAAATTGATGTACAAGGCTAGAATATATAAGGAAGGAAGGTCATGTAATGGTGTCGAGTAATGCTATGCAAAGCTTATCATGAATAGGTCATCCAGTCCAACAAGTTAAGATATGGATGTGAATATGGTACTGCTCTAATCAGAAGGTGAGATGGGTCATAGTCTCAAACTCCCTAAGTCGATCTCCTAATGCTAGGTCAATAGGCTTAATACCCTTTATGATAGGTCAAACTCAAGTAATCATGATATGCAAGTGAAATATGTCTCATATTAAAAGCATAACATACATCAACATAAAAGATATAAAACATGCTCATAAGAAAGAGAAGAACACATACTCGTAAGAAAAAGATCATACCACTAAATGAATCAATGAGTACATTATGTGTGCAATGTAAAGGACCATAGACAACTGGACTCTCAACATGAACTGTAAATAAGAACTCTAAATCAAAACTGAACTCAATAAAAAAAAAAAAAATGACTTTGATGACTTCCGCAGCTAAACCAAGGTGCACTCTATATTGAAACTCTGCAAAGTGATGTACCCATATCAATTGAAAAAAAACTTGAATTGAGAAAATCTCAAAGTGTCAGGCGATCCCCGAATATCATCAACATCCACAATGCTCTATTGAAGACCAAGAGGTGGGAGAACAGTAAGTGTAGAATGTGTAGCTAAGGGATTGGTGGTCACACTTAGTCCAGACAAGTTGACCAACCTAGCATCAATCAAATCCTGTATGGCATTGCAAAGTGCCAAGCAATAATTAGTAGCATGTCCTTGGGTCTGATGATATGCACAATGCTCATGTAATTAGAAATGAGGAGGAATAGGTGCCAAAGAAATAATCAAGCCAACATCTTTGAGCTTCACAAAAGCTCTAGTCACTGTCATGCCTAAAGGAGTGAACTGTCTCGTGGGCCTCTGTGCATATGGTTTAGGTGGCTATGAAGCAATAGCTCTCAGAGGTGACAGTAGCGACTGTAAACTAGTATGAGCAACATACAACTGTTGGACATAAATAAGCTGATATTGATACTGCGGATCAGATAAATGAGCTATGATTGTAATGTGAGTGGCGAGTAGGCCTCTATGCTAACAATTAATGGTACTAATCTCTTCATCCTTCCCAAATGATCCATCTAGATTTATCCTCTTACTGTCAAGGGAAAGAGCAGTATCTATCCATAATCCTCGAGCAATGGCCTCCTCAACACTGAAAGATGCCTAAACCAAACTCTTGAGATCTTGGAATGGAATGCCCATGAGGAGTCTAGCAAACCTTGGTTGTAGGTTCTAAAGAACCATATCAATCTAATCCTGTTCCTTAGGTCGATCCACTATACCAGCCACCTTTGACCTCCTACGACTAACAAAGGAAGAAATAGACTCGTCTCTGGTGGCCTCTAACTCTCATCTAGATATATCAATGTTGGCGTTGAAGACGAACTAAGTCAAGAACTCATGTGCCACATCCTCCGAAGTGCGAAGTCTCGAAGACTCAATTGAGGCAAACCATCTTTGAGCTACCCCATTAAGTGACATAGAGAAAAGAGTCACAAACTATACATCATTTAAGTCGTGTGCTCTCATGACTATGCTGTAAAGTCTCAAGTGGATCTTAAGGCAGCCAACTCCATTGTAGTGCTCAATGTTTAGCATGCGAAACTTGGCGGGCAAGCTAATCGCCAGTATGTCATCCTTATCATCCTAAGTCAAACCTTCATCCTGCAATCTGATCTGTCTCATCTTAGACTCAAGCCTCTCAACCCTAGCCCCCTACTTGGCTAATCTAACATCATCAATAGTAAGAATAATGGGAGGTGGCACCGTGACAAAAAGTAGTGGAGTAGTCTCATAATGATCAAGCAAATGGAATGGAATACCATGTGAGATCCAAAGTGGAAGAACTTAGGTTGTCTAAGATGCATGTGGAGTTGTCTCATTGGTGACCATGTCAACTAGATGGTGATCCTAGCGTGAACTCTTTATCTTATGTAAATGTCTACTCACCCTGACCATGAACTCCTGAATAAAAGCAAGTGTAGAAGCCAACTCGTTTGACATCTCTCTTAGACTATCTAAACTTAAGTATAAATCTGATATGATTAATCAACCTCTAACTCTCCTCCAAAGCTGTGACTCTAGACTTGACTAACTCTCTACAATGCAAAAAAAATGAATGAGAGACTTAAGGGAAGACTCCAAAGACAAAAATTTGACATGCAAACACATGGTTCTGAGGTGGTAATCCAAAATTTGGATGTATAATAGGAACTCTAGAGTCATAAAGGTGTTCACTGTGAGATGGCTACAAATGTGACTAAAGAATTCACATCAATAATCCAAAATAAAAGAGGTGAAAAATAGTGTTAGAACGAGATCGATACTCCATTTGTATCCATGTATCCTTGACTCAACTTTCAACCCAAGCTCCATAAAGGAAAATGATAAGGTGATCAAGGCAAATCTCTCAAAAAGGTATGAATGTGCAAACATGCCTTTCATCATTTTGTAATGAAAATGTGAGCATTGGGTTTGAAAATTAAATCAAGGATCAAACAAAGAATCGAGTATCAGGCCCAGGATAAATGTAAGATGTAAAAGTGTGAGTGTGATCAATGAGTGTATTCCAAAGCACCAAATAAAAAGTGACAACAAACTGAAAAAATATGCCAACTCAAGAAAGGAAGACTGACTAAAGCCCTAGGAAGGAAGCAAACTAAACTCAATGAGTGGAAGAAAAAAATATAACGCAATAAGGCAAAGGGTGATTCAACGTATGCTCAAACTTGTACTGATCTTTGAGTACTCTCAACTAGAGACCAAAAGAAGGAGTACTAGGTTCAGATAGTGACTAAGTGGCCCGAAAGGCTCTCAAATGTACCCATGTTTGAAGTAGGAATCTTAATCGAGGGATCTAAGGCTAAGCCTATAAGGTCAAGGTGGCTTTAAAAGGAAAAATATAGACTTTAAAGGGCCCTTAGCAGAAGAGATCACACTTTCAGGTGGTACGTAACCTCCTACATGCCTCTAAAAAGACGGGGCATTTCCATGCAAGGTGGTCATCACTTCCACACATGCACTACCTTGAATCCTAGGGGGTTTTCTATAGTGAAGGCCCTCACATCTCTTTGCGCTTAGTGGTGATCTAAGGTGCATAGTGAATGGTGTCTGTGCATCCGAAAATCCTATCAAACTAAGTAGAAAAAAACATATTAGTCACACGGATATATTAGAATCGAGCTCTGGGCTATACAAGTTTTCAAAGGTCGATTCCAATCAACATAAATGTGTTGGCCTTCTCTATAATGCTCCCAAACATAGATATAGCCTATCCCTAGACCTTATTTGTAATCACTAGCTTGGTTGAAGAACAAACAAAGCAACAAGTCTCATATCAAATATGAGATCAAGGGAAACAAGGTCGATCGAGATTACGAAATTAGAGATAAGGGGATAAGTGTGTCTCACATAAACAAGCAACACATGCATCATGTAGAAGAAGAGCAGTCATGCACCAAGTAGTCGTGTAAAGCAGGTATATATCATCTAAATCTACAAACAATCTAAGCAGGAAACAAGATAAACATGATGAATAGCATGCTAAAAAATAATCGTGATAATATACAACAAAGAAAGTCAACATATCAAGATGAATGAGATAAGCAACACTGAGAATATACAAGTCAAGGTGAGCAAAGCAAACATGTTCTCTAACATGCCTCCCAAAAGGAACTCTAAAAACCTCTACAAAGGTAGTAAAAATTAAAGGTGGCCCAAAATATCTCAACCTTAAGGACCCAAAACGAGGGTCTACATCCACATTATTTTTAAAGAATCCAACATATAAGTTCCAAATTAATTTTCAGAATTGCTAGACTCATTAAAGAATCCAACACTTTAAAGTCTCAATTGATTTTGAGTATGTTTGCCTAGTGAAAAAAAAAAAAAAAAAATCATAAAAGCATAATTATCTAGGAAGGAGAAACCAACACGGTCATTTTGTACCCTGTTTTGGTCCATGAAATTATGATATTAATTTCTTTGAATTCTTTTCAAACTATTTAAAAATAATAATTAACTTCTTAAAGAATGTAATCCATTTAAGTCTTATTTAATTTAAAATTCATTTACTCAATTGAGAAAATTTAAGAAAATTAGTCCCAAGTTAGGTGTCAGGTGCAAGTTAAAGCATGAAACACCTCATGTTCAAGTATGTGTCATCTCATGTTCAAAGCAAAGAATTGTAATTCCCTTAGATTCGCTAACCTACTCAAAATTTTTAAACTATGTAATGGGACTCCAAATCATCAAAGTTTAATGCATTGGATTTGTTAATGAGTCTATTATTTTTTAAAATAATTTAAAACTTAAAAATTAAAATAGTTAATACTAAAATTTTCAGGATCAAAATTAATCCAAAATTAATTTATCTTCTACGCACAACTATAATTTTCTATTTTTTTTTTTTTTTTTAAGACAAGGGACACCCTATCAATGGAGACTTAATACAGTAAAATTTTGAATGAGTCCTTTAAAAAATAATGTCAAATTATTACGAGAAATCGTTGGACCAAATCTGTCCATAATACTTTGTCAAAAATTGGATTTATGTATATGTAATTATAAAAATTAGTTTATTTACATATTTAAAAAATAAATTATATTTATTTTTATTATTTTAATTTTAAATAAAATAGTATTAAATATTATTATTTAATTTCAGGAAGAAAAAAATTGGTCATGACTTTATTAAAATATGAATATCCATATTTTATAATTTTAACTAAAATGTTATAATTCTTCTTTAATGAAATGAATATATGATTTATGATTTTATTATTAATGAACTTTTTTTCCAAATTTATCATTACACTATTCATTTAAAGAATTATAATTCATTTCATTTGTGTTTATTTAAAATAATTTAATATTAATTTCAAAATAAAAAGTTGTGTGAATTTTGTAAAATATTATAATTCATTGCTAAAATTTTAAAATATTAACATTCATTTTTATCCAACCCAAAAAAATATAGTTTTAATATTATCTAAAAAGTAGACAATCTAAACAAATTATAAAAGGTAAAAATAAAATAAAATAAAATAAATATTAAAGAAAGATGAAAATCAGTAAACACCTAAGCATGTTGGAATTTGAACCTTTTTGAAAGAGGGGAAATGGGTTTCCTTTTTGGGGCGGCAAGTGCGCGGGGCCTACACGCAATCTGCACGGCTGCACATAGCACGTGAATGGTCGGTCGGTGCATTTTCGCAGAAGTAGGTCAGCAAGTGGCACGACTTGGAAAAATATTTTAAAAATAAAAAAATGGCACCATTACTTTACCCTTTTGGCCTTTGCCCTTGGATTGCCGTGCCCCCCATCATTTTCATTATCGTGCTATATATCATCTTCATTCTTACATCCACCATTGCCAGCAGTCTTTCCTTCTCTCTCTCGGTTGGTTGGGTGAAAAACCCCACTTCCTTGTTTTCCTTCTGTCTGTCTCATTGCATCTTTTATCATCCATTCCTGCTTGGTGAATCTCATTCCACTTTGATATCTCAAACCTTTCATCGTCTTCATCTTCATCTCTTTCATTCAATCAATCCAATACCCATCTTTGATCGCCCCTCCTCTCAAGAGCTGTTTCAGTGGGTGGTGTCCAATTGGTTAAGGAAGGAGGCAAAGTACAAGGCAAGAGGCTCAGAAACGTGAGAAAACATGTCACATCTTCCTAGTCTGCCCCCCCAAGATATGGGATCAGGCTGTAGAGACTCAAGTTTTAATGAAATCATGGAGAGAAAAATGAGGAGGGTAGTGGGGATGGGTGGAGTCGGCAAAAACATTTCAGCGGCGTAACTGATTTGAACAAGTGTTGGATGCCAAGTTATTTGACAAGGTGGACATGGCATACCAGGCTTCATAAGCATCGAAATTTTAGGAGGAGAGTGAATTCATGAAGAAAAATGGTTACTTCAAAGATCTATGAAAGAGAAAAATAACCTTAAAGACTTGAGATGACATATGGAAGAAACTTGATTTGAAAAAATGGTATTGATTTTATGAATACTTGGGAAGAATTTAGTTGAATATTTAATGGAAGGAAGCTTGGAGTTTATTTAAGACGGTGGATGACAAGGTTATAAAACCTAATCCACAATCTCTAGCAATGAAGGTAGGGAAGTTGGGGTTGCAAAAGGACATTTCTGAACGTTCTCGTTGGTTATCATTATAACCTAAAAGGGGTGGAGTCGGGGTTGCAAAAGGACAATTCTGAATGGTCTCCTTGGTTATTCTTATAATGAAATGGACAACTGGGTTTGTTTGAAGGTGGACAATATGGCACTTGTATCTCTGTTCGAATTGCTTCCCCCAACAACTCACATACTACTCTTTCTTTCTACACCCTTGAAAATCCAATCCCAAACATCTTGTTTGAAGTTTTTGAACGGATGATGCGCACCTCATTTTGTTTGTTTCATACTTTTTCTTTTTCTTTTATTGACAGCAGAAAAATGTAATTGAAGCAAATCTTGTTATTTATTTATTTTGCAATCTAGGAAACTTTATATCCAGTAGATTATCAAAGTTGACACACCTGTGGAAAGGGAAATTCAAGATTAGGCTCAATCCTTCAAAAAAGATTTGGAACCCTAACGATATGGAAGTGGGTTCAATTAGTTATTAACATCTTCGATCACAAAAGCTGGTTCTCAATGCTATTAAGGAAAAGGAAATATTTTAAGATGTTAATTTTCGAGAATAGGAGAAATTTTTGTAATTTTTTTCATATTTTTCTTCACATCTTATCCCTTACCATTTTCTCTCTTAAACTTTCTGGACATCCAAAAGTTGTTTGCTTCATCCTTACCAACCCTCACAAGATCCAGGGCCAAAATTGTGAAGTTTGTTGCCACAAGTTACATACAGACCAGGAATCCACCTATTTTTCACTTTCCCTCAACTCATCACACCATCTCTCTCTCTAAATCCTTCTCTATTTTCTATTTTGAGAAGTCTTGACTTATATCTCTCCATACCTGCCACAATCTTCTTCCTCTTCCCACCTTCCCACCCACCCAATAAACCCGACCCTACCCTGGTCCACCCTTTTCCCTTCCCTTCTTCCCCTGTCTTTGATATGCATACATATATATATATATATATATATATAGATAGATAAAAAGTGGGGTCTGACCATGATTCGACATGGATCACCTTCCCTTTCCTCTTCATTTCTTTCTTCTTGTTCACCATCATTTTTTTTTTCAAATATGAGAGAGAATTTGAAAAACAAAACGAGCAGAGGTTGGCAGCCATGGCCTGTTGCGGGCTGCTGCCATGACCGTAGTCAACTAGATATTCAACTAAATTCTCCTTCACATTTTGGAACAACACCTAGCATATTGCCTCTTCCAAGAATAAGCCAGTCTTCTTCTAAATATTTCCTCCATTGTGTCTCAAATGGATGCAGAACTAAAGGAACACCCAATGGTAACCAAAATAGGTAGAACACAGCTTTCCCCACCCAGATATTTCACTCCTACAAAGATTGATTTTAAGTTTAAGCCTCATGATTGACTCAAAGCAGAAGAGAATCACCCTCAAACAACCCAATTAATTTGCACACTTCCTCCTTAAACAAAGGGAATCATTGACAAATAACAAGTGAAGTGCAGGATCGTACCCCTTCCCCACCGCCACTCCCCACCAAGAATCCCCTAACACAGCTCTCTATGAATATCAATAAAACAGCTCAACACCCCCATCACTAACACTAACAAGTACGGGAGAGTACCTTCCAACCATGGGCATTGGGGAATAACCCATTGGAAACCCATTATAACCAACATAGAGAACCTAAGAGCAAAGATACAAAACTGAATCCACTCCATCCACTTCTGCTCAAAACCCTTGCTCCCTGCATCTAAGAGCAAGAA
Organism: Vitis rotundifolia; assembly: GCA_030254885.1. Taxonomy (NCBI): domain Eukaryota; kingdom Viridiplantae; phylum Streptophyta; class Magnoliopsida; order Vitales; family Vitaceae; genus Vitis; species Vitis rotundifolia. The sequence continues at coordinate 8,987,694 of CM058164.1, read as the reverse complement.
ATCCTAGTTAACGCAATCATAGGCCTTCCCAATATCCAACACACATGCAACACTCCGTCCAGAACTTTTAAATCTAAGACTCAACAGCCTCATTAGCAAATGACCACATCAAAGATCTTCCTTCAGCAGAAGCATTGTGAGGATCAGAAACTAGCCTGGAAAGGATTATACTAGACCCATTTGGAAAATACCCCTCCCAATATGAGAACAACCAGAGAATGATATACATGAGATATGAAAAGCACATCTTGAACAGCACACCAAGTAAAGGACCCTCCCCCGAACTGAAATCTGGTATGAAATCTGAAAAGCCCCTCACTGTTGAAGAGGTCCTAAAGCAAGGGACCAAGGCATTTTGAAAATCATAGGAAATACAACATAAATCCTCCCATAAACCTCTAATCACACCTGACTCTTGTCCAAAGCCTCTACATTCTGCCTCAATCACCAGACAGTAGACCCCTAAAAAACCTGCACCAGAACTAAATTTTCTCTATTTTAATGAATATAAACCTTTTCAAATGACTACCAAAACATGTTATCAATACCATTTAACACAAAACTTTAACCTAAGAACAGGTTTGTTTTGCTTGTTAAGCAATTACATGAAACCATGTCATGATCTCCAGAAAAGCTACTTGCTCTTTCCCAATAGGAAGGGATCCATGTCAGAAGTTTAGATAGGTTTTTGTGACCTTCAAAAGTTGCTTGGATAATAGTTTTGACTCTAGATATGGATACTCCAATATATATTCAAAATTTCAGGAAAACAAACATGTACACTCATTCACTAACAACGTCAATTCAATAATATAGAAAAAAGAACCAAGCAATAAATTGATAAATGAGCATGATCCAACTCAATTTCACCAGAATACAAAACATTGCCATACATACGAAAGTATCCAAAAAACAACCACTAATTTTTCAAGGAACAAAAGAAAAGAAAAACTCAGACATAAATGATATCTTACAAATAGAACAAAAATGTTCTGAACTACTTTTACCTGATTTTGATTAATCAGCTCTCAGAAACAGCACCCTTTTGCAGATTTTTGATACTTGGATATGGAGCCACCTCTCTCAATTCATCCACACATAGGCCTGATTATTCTTTCTACCATCAAACATCTATTCCACATAGCCAAACTCAGGATATCTCTGATGAACGTATAGGTTTCAGCTCAAGGTCTAACCTTGTGGTATGACTGTTTCATTGTCTGGCAGCTAGTTTGGAAGAAGAATCTGGGACTTTTTTTTTCTTTTTTTTTCTTTTTTTCCCGGCACCTGCAATGAAGTCAAAGTATTGAACTAAGGCTTAAAACCAACTAGGATTTAATATTAGAACAACATGATTTGAAGTTTCTGATTTGAACACATTTGACTCTGCTTGCCCCAAAAAATTTGCACCATCCAACAGAACTAAGGAAAATCAAACGGTGCAATCTTTTTACCATATTAATCTTGTTGATCACAATTCTCTACCTGCAGCCCCAAGGACAGCACATACAGAGTTCTAATATTACTACTCCATAATTTCCCTAACAAATAGGAGACCATGCGTTTTGATATTTAAAACATATTATTCAATTAAATATTGCTGCATAGAAAAAATGAATGTAACACTGCCATCAGAACCATCATCACCTAAATTAAAGTAGCTTACCAACTAAAATCAGAAGGGAGCCTCTAGTGATTCATCCCAAACTTCTGCACTTCCATTTGAGGCTTCTTCAACATCTTCTTCCATCGAGAGCCTTATATATTCCCTATGTGCAAAGCGATCCCACTCAGTCAATGTTGGATTTTCACGCTCCTGGTCATATCATAAAAGCATCAGGGAGTTGTTATGCATGATGAAACAATATGTAAAAACTAACAAGTGTAAACTATTTGATTTACCTGACGAATGAGAAATGGATCACGAGTTTCAAAAGCCATAAACTTATTAAGGTTGAAAAGGATATTGAAGACACTTCCAGAAAGTTTACAACCTTTCAAGTCACGCAGCGTGATATAGCTCTCGTTCTGCCACAAAGAAAAGAGTGTCATACAGAGTAAAAGCATCTCTGGCTAATTTTCATTCTGAGTCACATCCAAGGAAAATTGCTTTGTAAAGCCAACGCAATCTGCCAGATGACCGAAAGACTGGTCCAATGTACAATTTCCTTTATTTAACTTTCTTGTCCTTTTCTTTTGTTTTCTTTTTCTTTTTCTTTTTTCACACAGTGCATGGGGAGGGAGTGGGGTGAGGATGAATGTTCAGGCAGGGTGTGGATCATCTGTGTGAAGGGCAACTTCAATAAGGCCCACCTCAGAGGTTGAAAGAGAACTAATTTTTCACCATCCAAAAGGATCCCTGAATATAGGGCATTTATCCTATATAGACTCTGGTCGAGTTACATTTCTTCAAATTATTAGAACATTATATTTTTAAGGAAAATATTCATGGCCATTAGAAGTCGTTTTTTCTTGGCTTGCTTCCAAACACAACATAAAATACAGTAAGGGAAAATGTCACCAATCTATTACAATAAATGAAACAACAAGAGGGTCTACCTCTGGACCAATCATATCAACTATCTGACACAATATATCCTCAAAGAGCACAGGCTCTTGGGCCATGCATTCCATTCGATGCAACTGCTCCTCATAAAAGAATTGCATTTCATTCCTTGTCAGAACTCCATTTCCATCCAAATCTATGCACTTGAACCTAATGAAAACAATTTAATGTCACAAGTAGTATACAGCTGTTTGTATAATGAAATCTATAATGAGATGCAAAAATATTTCATAATAAAGCCATCCAAAGAAAATGAAAACATCTAAAAAGCAACATAATAAGAGTAAATTTCAGGGGATAAAACATAATACAAAGCATATATCATAAAACTCGCATTTCTTTATTTTTCTTTAAATCATATACTTGCATTTTAATTAAAAAAAAAAAAAAACCATTCCCCTTTTTAGGAAACATAGGACCTCTTTTGGTTTCAAAATAGAAATGGTTTTTCATATATGTTTTTATTTTTAGAAATGAAAACACCAAACACTTTTGTTGGAAAGTTTGAATTTTTAAAAACACTAAGAAACAAGACTTCAACATTTCTTAAAATGAACCATTTCCAAGAAATGTTTTCAGTAATAGCTTTTGGAAACATGTTACAGCATATATTTTCTGGGTTGTTTTCATTTCTCATTTGCAAAAGTATTCTGCGGTTTTCATTTTATTTTACTAAAAAATGAAAAACAGTCTCCTTTCTGCCATCAAACAGGTGCACAAGGTTACTATTCAAGAATTAAGATATATGATAAAGCTCTAGCTGATCTGGCATATACATTGATTTATTATAGTTTTTAACTTAATCTCATTATAGCTTTTGTCATTAGAACAATTATACAGAACTCATACAGTACTGCGTTACATGTGATTGGATATTAATTTTTTATTAGAAATTTATACCCCTATATCAAAACATGGCTTCTTCCTTATCTTTTTGTACACATATTTTTGTATTCTTTTTCTTATATATTGAAATACCACATCATAATAGCTGAAAAAGGAAAGGTAATGCACATATAAATATATTTCAACTAAGTTAACAAAAAAATATCCTTGATGACTTACCAAAAAAATTATTTCAAATGAAGATATACATGTTTACTGCAGCATTTTAGCAAATTTCACTTCATGTTCTGCACTGTACTCTCCTGAAGTGGCATGTTGGGTGCAATTTATTATATAGTTTATATTCATCAATATTCTAGATTATCATTGCGTTTAGATACATGCTGTTCGAATGTTCTAAACAATTTTTAATGTTTCTCAAAATCTGACAAATTTATAATAATATGATACATAATGCACCAGCAAAAGTAATCAGAATCCATATCTATTTTCCAAAAAAAAAAAACAAAACAAACTGATGCTACCTATTGTGTAAAGAATCTCACTGAGTAGACTTTGTTCTATTGGATTTGGGTACAAAAGCACATCATATAGCATACACAATACAATAATATATTATGCATGTAGACGTCATAATTCTGAGTTTCCAGTCAACTCATACAAATATTGTAATTTCTTCTCATATATGTAGATCATATCTCCTAAGCAATTCCACGCAAACTGGGTCCACAAATTTCACTATAGTTTAGCAAGGATAGATTATTTTTTGTATATTCTCACATGGGACATGACTTGTGGAATCTCATGGTTGTATAGATTTACTAGTACTTTGGAGGTTCCTACTTTCTTTTTGTGTAGTTTTTGGAGGATTTCTCATCCTTCTATTGTACTTAACTTTTACTTACCTTAATATACTATACTGTTTTTTTTTTTTTTTTTGATAAGTAAGAGCAATTGCATTAAAAGAGGCAAAAAAGCCATCACGTATACAAGGGGTATACAAGGCTTCTAAGGCCTCTCCAACAAAAACCAAAAACACCCACCACCCCTTATATGGAGGTAGCCAGTCCAGAAAACCTATAAGGGAGACCGGCTCCTCTCCCATGTACAATTTAGCCCAACCACATAAATTACAGGCAAAAGAATGTTTGAATTTCTGAATTGCTAGCTCCCCCCCCTAAAAGCTAGCCTATTTCTCTCCTTCCAGACCGTCCAAAAAATAAATAAAGGAATGGATTTTCAAAGTTTTTTCCTTTTTTTTCCCACAAAGGCACCCCTCCAACTAAAAAGGACCTCCTTAACAGTTTCAGGAAAGACCCACTTGACCCCAAACAAACCCAAAACTAAATCCCACAAAACTCTGGCCATTATACAGTAAATGAGAATATGATTTACACTTTCCTCTTTACACCCACACAAAAAGCAACGGTTGGGAAGTTGTCATCCTCTCTTTTGAAGTCTATCCAGAGTCATAATCCTCCCCCAAGCGGCCTCCCACGTGAAAAACACAATTTTGGTTGGAACTCTCTCCACCCAAATGTTATTTTTTGGAAAAACAGTAGTCAAAGGGCTGTCCAACAGGCTGTAAGCTTTCTTAACCCTAAACTGTCCGTTGTTTCCTTCTTTCCAAATAACCGAATCATCCTCCACAGTTATCATGTGACCCCTCAGAATTTGAAGCAAGTTGCCTACCAAGTCCATCTCCCAATCATTAAAATCTCTAATAAACCTCAGATTCCATCCTCCTTCACCAACATTTTGGTCCCACATTTCTTCTAATGTCGCATTCTTATGAGCTGCCAAAGTGAAGAGATGCGGGAAGCTTTGGGACAGCATTGAGCCCCCACACCACCAATCTGTCCAGAATTTGATTTTATTGCCTTTTCCCGCTTTAAACGCCATTTTTTCCCAGCACCAGCCAGCTTCCTTCAGGATCTCCTTCCACACCCCCACTCCAAAGGCACCCACGACCTTTTTAGTCCTCCAACCAAAGTCCTCTTGCCCATACTTCGCTATGAGAACTTGCTTCCAAAAATCCTCCTTAGCACACGCGAATCTCCAAATCCATTTGCCAAGTAAAGCTCTGTTCAAGAGATTTAGCTTCCTTATACCAAGCCCCCCTTTCTCCTTGTCCCTACAAACCATCTCCCAATTGACAAGGTGAGCCTTCCTATCCAAATTTCCTCCTCCCCACAAGAAATCTCTTTGCAGTTTTTCAAGCCTCCTAACCACTGATTTGGGCATGCGAAAAAGGGACATTTGATAAACCGGCATATTAGCCAACGTGCTCTTCAAAAGGGTAATTCTCCCACCTTTGGACAGGTACTGGCGTTTCCATAAGGCAAGTCTTCTTCTCACTTTTTCCTCCACCCTGTCCCACACGGAAACGGCCTTATTAGAGCCCCCAAAGGCAGCCCCAAGTACACTGCAGGCAGCTGCCCCACCCTACACCCAAGCTCCACTGCCATTTCGACCACCCCTTCCACCTCCCCTACCGGAATGACTTCACTTTTAGCCAAATTAATCTTTAACCCTGAAGAAGCTTCAAACCAAAAGAGAATCCAGCTCAAATGCATTAAATGCTCCTTCTTTGCTTCACAAAAAACAATCGTGTCATCGGCAAAGAGAAGGTGAGAAATGTGGACAGCCCTCCCTCTTCCCCCGCCAAATATTACACCCCGAGATGAAACCCTCTTCCACAGCCCTTCTAATTAAAACGCTTAACACCTCCACTCCCAAGACAAAGAGATAGGGGGAAAGGGGGTCCCCTTGGCGCAGCCCCTTTGAACTAGAGAAAAAGCCGGATGGTACTCCGTTCACCAGAATAGAGAATTTGGCTGTGGAAATGCAATTCCACATCCAATTCAGCCACTTTTGACCGAACCCCATTTTTTGCATAACCTTCATTAGGAATTGCCAATTAATCGTACGCCTTCTCAATATCCATTTTACAGATTAAACCTTTCTCGCCCCTTTTTTTCCAAGCATCGATCACTTCATTAGCTATTAGAGAAGCGTCTAAGATCTGCCTTCCTCTGACAAACGCATTCTGGTCGGTAGAAACCACTTTTTCTATTACTTTTTTAAGTATATTGGCTAGCACCTTAGCCAACAGCTTATACAAATCCCCCAAAAGACTAATGGGTCTAAAATCCCCCAGGTCCTCAGCCCCCCCTCTCTTAGGTAACAACACCAAAAAGGTGTTGTTGAGGCTTTTGAGAAAAGCATTCTGCACGTGGAACTCCTTGAACATGTCCATGATTTCCTCCTTCACAAACTCCCAGCAGCTTTGCCAGAAAGCCAAAGAGAAGCCATCTGGGCCTGGGGCTTTATCCCCGTTCAAATCCATCAAAGCATCCTGGACCTCAGCCTCAGAAAAGGGAATCTCCAGCAACCCCGCTTCTTCAAGACCGATTTGCTTAAATTGCAACCTCCCAATGTCCGCCTTCTAGTCCAAGCTTTTTGAAAGAAGCTGTTGATAGGCATTCACTATCCCCTCCCTCACTTCATGCTCCCCTGATAGTCTCACCCCAGTTATCTTGATTATGTCCATGTAGTTGGTCCTTCTATGGGCAGAAGCCATGCGGTGAAAGTATCCTGTTTTTCTATCACCTTCCTTTAACCATAACTCCCTGGAAGCCTGTCTCCAGTGAGTCTCTTCTAAGTCCACCCACTTAGCATACCCCTCCTTAGCTTCCTTTTTACTACCTAATTCCTCCTGAGTCAAGCTTCTCTCATTTTCCACCCAGTCCCAATATTCCACTTGTTGGAGAGCCACAGCTTTGTTGCACTCTAGACTCCCAAACGCCTCGCTATTCCAGGTTTTTAAATTTTGTTTCAATTCCCTCAATTTTGCAAACAGTTTAAAGCTGGCACTTCCACTAACCACCGTCCCCTGCCACCAACTACAAATTAGGTCTTTAAACCCCTCAACTTTTAGCCACATGTTTTCAAATCTGAAGGGGATGGGCCCTCTCCTTATTCCACCCCCCTCCAATAAGACTGGGAAATGATCCGAGTTAGGCCTAGGTAACCTTCTCTGGACTACCCTACTGTACTGGTCAAGCTAGCAGGGAGAAACCAGAAACCGATCTAGCCTGGCCCTTGATTGATTATTGAGACCCCCACTCCAGGTGAAAGATCCTCCCTGCAATTGTAAATCCACCAGGCCTAGCTCATCCACAATCTGAGCAAACCTCCTCATAGCTGAGGTTAATCTCCCTTATCTACTTCTTTCGCTTTGAGAGAGGATAATGTTGAAATCACCCCCTAAACACCAAGGTCCTTCCCAAATTCCTCTTATCGCCCCGATTTCTTCCCACAAGCATTCCCTTTCATCTCTGGTGAACGGGCCATAAACACCCGTAAACACCCAGACAACCCTATTTCCACATTCCTGAATTTGCAAGATAAAGAAAATTGGCCCTCTTCCCAGTCCAGGATTTCAAGGGATCTTTTATCCCAACATATCAAAATGCCTCCTGCCGACCCAAAAGCATCCAGAGCCTTCCAATCTAAAAAACTTCTTGACCCTAAACTTCTCACCACCCTATCTGACAACACTTGCATTTTTGTCTCCTGAATACAGAACAAATCCACCTTCTGTTTCCTAACGATAGACTTGATTATTTTCCTTTTGGAACTGTCATTTGCTCCCCTCACGTTCCAACTCAGAAGTTTTATATTCATTGGACACCGACTGATTGACCCCCTCTACCCTGAGCAGGGCATTTCTTCTAACCTTCCCCCTCGTAGTTAATTGAGCATTCCAACCTCTTTAACTCTCTTTCGAACTTTGATTTTTCCAATAGACCTTTACTGTGAATCTTTTCCCGCCTTTTTCTTATTTTGCCCAAGAAACTCAGAATTTCCTTTTCCAAACCTTCTGTCGAAAAACCCAAGAAGTGGCTAAACCTCGCTAGACTACTTTCTTCCCAATTTAGCTCCCTTTCATCCCTTCCTTCTTGGTATTCAGATTGGCCTGAACTACCCCTGAAATTCTTTCCACTACCAGAGGTCCGTTAAATTCTACCAAATCCCAGCAGCCATTGTCATTCTCAAAGGGCCCAGCTACGGCTTGGAGGCTTAGCACATTTCCTTTCTGGCCAACCAATCTAACCGCCCCAAAAAGGTCGTAACACTCCCTCTCCGGAGTCCGACCAAAAGAAAAAGAGAAAGGAGGAGAGGAAAATCCCGTAACCCTTGAGCCCCCCGAAAAAGACAATGACCCATACCTCGAACCTTCTTCCACCAGCACACGGTCAGTGGAAGAAAGAAGGGAGCCGACTTCATGCTTCCTAATGACTTCCTCCTAACGCAAGCTTATGAACTCGAGCTCGAAATTGCTACAAGAAGAAGCAGAAGAACGAACCAGCCCTCTACCAGAAGGCTGAGAACCAGATGGACCGAAACTGTCCCTCACCAAGACCAAAGGCTCGATGGGCTACCCCCCAAAATCCTTGAGAAACGGGCCTTGGGGAGACGTTAAAAGATTAGGAGTCCCAAGGGATGGCCCAAACTCCACAGCTACAGCCTTCTCCTTGCCCTTAGAGCCCACCGGATCAGACCCAGACCCAGACCCAGGCCCAGGCCCAATCCCTTTTAAAGAGGGGCCTTGCAAGAGAAGCTCCCCAGTCTTCTTCAAGCCCAATGAAACCTCTGCAAGGCCAGAAGAAGATGGCCCAACAGATAGGCAGTCCACGGGAAATCGGGTCTTTGACCCAACAAGGATCCGGCCCCCAGTCCAATCCCTGTCCCCACCATCCACCTGCTCTGGCGTCCCATCAGCTGTCCGTGACAGTGTCTCGGTCCTTGCTATTTCCTTTTCTTCCACGCGCTGACCGGCGCGTACCCCACCATCACCCCGAACCTCTCCACTGCTTCCCCCCCCGTGCACTGTCTCAAGAAAAGCGAAACCTCCCACCAAAGGGTAAGGTGATACGTCGTGTCCTCGGACCCAATCTCCAGCGAGCACGGAAGATTTTCCCCGTTTGACTTAACTAAGATCCTTGCCCACTGGAGTTCCACCATTTTTTCCGTCAGTGGGTCGATCTCAACGAACCCGCCACACTCTTCCCCCACTTTTCTCAATACGGATGGGGTCCAAAGCGAGATTGGCAAACCCCAGATCCTCACCCATATTTCATTTCTACATTCCCCTTCTTCTAGGCACCCGTACCTTGGGTTCCAAAGCTCCAGCCCTAACTGAATCCCTCCCACCACTCTATTCCCCGATGTAAGGACACGTCTAGCTTCTTCCACAAATTCGAACTCCAAAAGGGCCCGACCCTCTTCCATCCTTGCCAATCCCAACTTTCCTTTCAATCTCCAGGAACTCGCCATTGACCACCCCAGACTCTCCAGGTTCTCTCCACCTGCTACCTTAGGGTTCCATCTTCCGACCAAGCAATGTTCCAATCTTTCCAGATTTCTACTGATTTCCTCCCCTTTCACCTCCACTCTAACCGAAGTCCTACCCCTGCTCCACAACCCCTTCCCCATTTCTGCGTGTAACCTTTCACAGTTCTTCTCATCCTTCTTATCCTCCTTCCTGTCGACATTAGTAACCAGTTTCCGTAGGACCTCCGCCATGGCTAGCCAACCCCCCGTATCTCCTCTACCCTTCGGTATACAGATATTATATCTCTTCTTTTCCAAGTCAACAACCCCTACCCTGATGAAGCAACCCGCCTTATTAACTTCCCGCACCATAGAGTAGCTTCTCCCCATCTCCTTCCAACCCTTCTCCCATTTATCTTCTTTCCCATTCTTGACGCACTGGTCTAGGCCCTCCAAGAGGAGCCTAACGCTTGCCGGCCCTAGCCAGACTCAGGACGAGACCCCCTGTTTGCTCTCCACGATGAAGAAAAGGGTTTTTCCTTTTCTCTCCTCCACTTCAACCTCAAAAACTTTTGATTCCACTCCAAAGCTTCCCCCTTGCCGTTTTCCTCGCCTCCCCGCTTTACTTTCTTCCTCGTCGCCATCTCCATCGCCCTCGCTCTTTCGCTCGCCCTCACGCTCTTTCTCTCTCATCTCTTTGGGTACTATTTTTATTGTCCCCATGTTTCTCTTAATATACTATACTGTTGTTTCTCATAAAATATATATATATACTATAGACTAATATTTTAATATTCTTCAATTGCAACAGACATAAATACTAGCCCCCAATAAAACAATTTATAAGTTTCAAAAGATGAAAACATGTTACTTCATCCATTTTTATGCCCTTCATGGAGATTATGTATAGTTTTTTCTGGGGTTAGCCCTAGGAAGGTATTGCAGTAAAACAATCCTATCCAATCATGTTACCTATCAAAAAAAAAAAAAGTCCTATCCAATCATGTTATATTGTGAAAGGGAATTCCCCCTTTGTTGATACCTGTGCAACATTTTTTGTGAGCAAGATATCTTACATGAACTCATATAACAAAATCCCATTTGAAAACTTGTCATAAAATGGAAATCTCTATGATATTTCATGTTTCCCATTTCATAACTGAAAGCCTAATTAAAAAATATAACTTCCAATTAAGCATGGAATTTGAAAATCATGCACTTCAAAAAAATAGACAAGATATTCATTCATTAGTGGAGTTATTAGTGCATGAAATTGTCACAATAAAACTGGCTCAACAAAATAGGAGCTGCAAAAATACCAATACTCAAGACTAGGCTCAGATGTTTTATCCTCTTCCGACAGTATGAAGTAGACAAAATCTTCATATCCCATCTTGCCTTCAACCTTGCTAGTAAACTTTCTTGGAATCTGAGAGAAACGAAGAAATACTAAGAGATGAAGCATTCACCAATGTAAAATTCTCCTCTGTAAAAAGCAGCTCATCTGATCTAAAAAACGAATTTATTATCTGACGGACACAAACCTGGGAAAATATTCTATCAACAATTCGATAGGTAAGTGCATGGTTACCATATCTGATTAGGTTCTCTTTATCAATCAAAAAATCATGGTCGGTATCCAGCTCCCAGAACTTGCAGTATATAACATAGAAGTGTTCATAAGAGAAGTACCTATAGTAAGGGCATAATCAAAAAACAAAAAGCAATGGTGTTAAAATTTTAATACCACACAGTACATGCTAAAAAAGTTATGAGAGTATTCCCACAAATATGAAAAGTAACATACCAACTATCTCCTACTGCATTTTCTGAGAAACCTCCAGAAGTTAAAATAGGATAAATAAATAAATAACACAAACAAACAAAAGGGGGACAAAAAAAGAATTTTTCTCGTGATGTAATCAATGTCACTCAGACATTGAAGAACTCAAAATGGCATTTAATGATTGACTGGAGAGAGATTTCTCACTCTGAACCAGTCAAATCAGATTTATATATGGACTTTATCATTAATAGGATCGGACCACTTAAGAGCAATACTGACAAACTTGCTGTTAAAAATGTAAACATAAAAAAACCTGCCCAAGATACATGACTAGACAACCAGCAATCTCTATTCAAAGACAAACTAATCCAAGTTTTCATTTGTAGTTTACCTCAACACTTTATTGATGTCCTCCTCCTCATCTGCATGTTGCATTGCAGCAATTAAGTTCCCACGTTTTAGCTCTCTGAGGGTAAGTTGACCATTCCCAGATCTATTCATGTAGTAAAATATTCGGTATATTACAGTTTCAGCTGGACCATTGCAAAAGAAGTTAAAAATGCATCAGAAAAATAGAAGACAATGAGAAAATGAAGAGGAAGAGAGAGAGAGAGAGAGAGAGAGATCTTAATAGCACTAGGAATAATGAATTCGATTCATCCATTGTATGTTCATAAGAACATGTGCTAGCTGATAGTCTCCTGTAACTAGTTAATAAAGACATCCAATAAACCATCAAAGGATTCTACCACATAATAAATACATAAAGAAATACACAATCAAAAGGAAAAATGAAAGACAACCATGTTTATTATTTCTTTTAAAAAATGTGGTCCAATAAATAAGGTTGAACCCATCTACTAGAGCATAGGCAGATTACTATATAATTCAAGATCTTTTTGTTTTGGGGATAAGACCCAAGGGAAGACTACTTTATTAAAAACAAGAGGATAAGAAAAGAGAAGGATAAGAAAGAGAAGGACAAGAAATCCTTCAAGGTACGAGTAGTCCATTTACAGCTATTGGATAAAAAATAATGTATATTTTACACCCACCACTGGTGGTGGTTATGTTTGAACCATAAAAGTATTCTGAAGATTACTGATTTTCAACAAAAAGTAAAACAAAATGAAATCTACTGAATCTGTCTACATTTAGATGTATTTTAAAATGACCTTTCCAAAGGAGAAATGCTCACAAGCCCACCAAACTAAGATAACCAGAGAAAAAAAAAAAAAAAAAAAAAAGGGAAAAAAGGAACCAGCTAGTTGAGAACAAACCGTATCTTTCCTGAAACTCAGGAGTACTTTGTAGGAATTCCAACCCTGGATGAGTTGCCAAAAGTTCTCTAAGTACAGGTTTGAAGTCAACCTGTCATGAAGTTGGAAACCAGTTTAAAAATTATGTAATTGAGGTAAGAACAGACCATACACCATTACTACAAACAAATGCACTTTTAACAGCAATTTAACCAATTACCAAAATTTGATTCAATCAAAATCATATACATAGAGATACTAAACTGTAATTGCATCATCATTATATTTATTTTTTTCTTTATTCTTTTTTGTTGCAATAAAAGAAAAATGGAATGGACAGAACATAATATATACATACATATATATATATATATATATATATATAAAGAAAAAAAAAGTACCTGAGTGAGGTATTTGAGATCTGGTTGCTTTAAAATTTTAAATATTTGGGTTGCTATATCCATCGTCAACATGTTGCCATTGACCCAATAATCAACAAATGCATCCCTACAAACAAGTAAGAAAACCTAAGCAAAATTGCAAGACATAGTTTAAGAAGGGCAATATATGCGAAGAACTTCTATAAGTTCTTGAAGATATCAACAGTTAATCCTCTATCCATGCTTTCCTTTTCGAGCATGGCTTATTATATTCCACAAATAGTGCAAAGCAGCTCTCTAGCACCTAGATCCCCAAAAGCTTCAAATAAAGAAAGCACTTCAATATGAAATGGAATTTTGTAGTGAAAAATAGAAGCATCACTCAGAAATGAAGCTCTGAGTGTATTCCAACTGGTCATAAGCTGATATTATGATCTTTTTTCTATACCCCATGACAACTAGACTCTCCCACTTCACCTAATGTACCTATGTTAACATGACATGACTTTGAGCATGGGCGTGGGCGTGGGCATGGGTATGTATGTTGGATTTGTTTAATAATTTTTTTTTTTTTTTATAGACAGGCGAAAAAAAAAGTCAATTTTAGAAGCGCATGAAAAAGGGCACACCATACTACACACAATGCATACAGATAATGCCTACTAGGGAAGCATAAAATGAAAAGACAACAAAAAACAACCCTTCTATCCTTGTTCAGTACTCAACAAATCTACAAAGCCTATCATGGCAATAGGAGGGTCATCTATATAAACTCTAAAACCCAAAAGATTAAACAAAAAGGGGATTTGATTGCTTGAACCCACAATTCTACGTCTTCAAATGACCTTCTATTACTTTTCTTCTATAAGTTCCAAAACAAACATAGGAGCAATGCTCAAAGGTTTCTTCCGCTTCTTCCCCACCAAAGAGCCATGCCAACTCAAAAGAGTTCCTCTTATAGAGGAGTGCATCACCCTTGCCACTCGAAACAGGAAAAAAAATTAGTGGCCAAAGGATTCTTGCTATGGAGCAGTGAAGGAGCAAGCATTCAACCAATTCTTCCTTTTTAACATGTAACATTTATTTGGAAAACTCCATCCCCTCTTGAGTTGATCAAGAATTAAGATCCTTCCCCAAACGTTGAGATAAAGTGTTAAGATTCTAGTTTAATAATCCTACTTTGCTTCTAATCATGGTTCAAAGTCGTGGTATCACTTGCTGACTCAACAAGTCTCGAGGCACATCAATCTTAGTATCTCATATTGGTATTGGGTGATATGCACAATATATCAATTCAAAAAACTCTAGAAACCTAATGAAAATTTTAGAAAAATAATTATAATTAAATGGACTCAACAAATTAATAAATTAACATTTATGACATTTAACATTATCTAAATTATTATAAAAGCTTGTGTTAGAATTAGTTTATGATAATGTTAAGAATTAACAAATTTTAAAACACTATTATATTCATCTTTACACAAGTACCAATTTTTTATAATAGTATATCTTGAAAATAAAAAATAAAAATGATAAAAGGTGATTGGTAAAAATTATTATTTTGAAAATGAATCGATTTGAATTTTGTGAGTTATAACTCTGAGCTCAATCGATCAAGTGATTCATTTTGAATTGAAACCAAGTTATTGTTAAACCACATGATACCAACATGGGTGTTGGACTTGTCACGATTATGACAAAGACTTGGCTAAAACATACTGGTATCGGATGATACTTTGAACCATGCTTCAAATATGATTGTTTTTACTTTGATTGATTTATTTTTTTAGTTTCAACTTCTTTAACAAATAATTCCAATTAGAAAAAAAAAAATCTGAGAAGTGGACTTTTACAAAAAAAAAAAAAAAAAAAAAAAAAAAAAAGTTAAGACATGAGGAATATATATATGGAGCTCTTATCAAAGATATATTTGCTTTTAACTAATTTCAAATCGATTTTTCTTTTTTCCTCTTTTACTATGTTGTATCCAGTGTCCATATCCATTATAGAGACCTCTTTTTAGCAAAGTTCCCATATCCTAAGATTCATAGGTATGAAGGATCGGACAAGTAGACACATAACCTACACCTACACCCACACCCGAACCCATGCAACATAGCTAAATCCATAATAACACCGAACGCTAGGTGTTAAATTGCTCTTATCCCAACAATCATCAAAACATGAGTTGAATGGAACCTACTGCAGAAAAGGAAAATCTAAGCCCTATTTAATTAACTGGTCCAAAAGTGTGAACAATTCTGCACCACCATAGCAAAAACAGAAACTTGCTACAGAAATTCGAGCATTTTCTTAGTTTAAAATAAAACAATAAATTAGTAAGTTCTAACTAGTAGGATGCAAAAAGAACACCTATTGTTGGACCAAAATGGTTTCTTAAATTGTATGACACCCATGACCAAAATTTTATGCTCCCAATGCACATTGGATTTGTCTAATCAATAGATAGTCATAACGTCAATTTGAGAATTTGACTCCAATAAGTCACACACAGCACTCAGAATGTAGTTACAACAAGGGGTGCATTGAGTAAGTAATGAATTCTTCTAGAATTTCAACATCAGTATGTCCTTGCACAAGGAATAATATACATCTTATTGAAATCCATGAAAGAATAAGCTGCCCTGAATGATGTGAATTACTAACCAATATCCATATGAAACCCATGAATAGCTTAAATCTTAAGTGGTAACACCAAACATAATGATATCTCCCTAAGCCTATCAAAGAAGAGAACAAACACACAGATTTCTCCCTAAGCTTAGCAACAATATATATATCATGGGGCATGTTTATCAGCCTTCAACATTATGCAAATCTTTAACATTGTATTGGGTGATCCATGTCAAATGACATGACCATGGAAATGGAAAAACCTTTTGACTCCAACTTCTTCACAACTTCATAAAACATTTTTTTATATATATATCTATATAAGAAAACAGAGCAAGTACACTAAAAAAAGGGGACACATCCTATGTATACAGGAAGTATACTCAACAAAACAAACAAAGAAAAATGAACAGGAAACAGCCAAAAAACACAGCTACCTGCAACTTTGTAGAACATTTAAATGGCAATAATCCCTACCACTCATCAATGACAAATACATTTATCCTCTATAGCAAATGTGATCTAGCACTTTCCTTTAGGATAATGGCATAGTACCGGCTACATTGTTGGAAAATCAGCTTAGTACCATAGAACACTAATAATGCCTGTGAAAGTTTGTTATTTAGATAATCAAGATCCACTTTCAACCACAACACTTACTTCAGATGATGAGGAGAAATATGATGAGAGGGTAGTAAGAAACATAAGAACTTCATTGTGGCTTGCCAATTTAATTTCTGCATCCACAACTATCCATTTACTATTGGCAATGCCTTCTGAAACTCAGGAGAAAGCCTCTTTATGAACTCTTCAGCCAATGAGTAGCACTCTTGAGCTGTATGTTAACTTGCAGCTAAACTAAGGAAATTTGATTCTTTCTATTCAGGTATTCACAACCAAGAAGAACTAAATTCTCTTTCAAATCGGTGCTAAAATGGACCAGAAAGGTTAGAATGCTAACAGCACATATATCATTCAATTCCTCATACCAACGGTACATAACTTCATCAATCCTAGATCTAGAGATACAATAGAGAAAATCACATCTTCATTCAACAAAACATCTATTCCTAGACAAAATTGAATACTTATTATATGACTCACATACTCCCTAGTACCGACCACAAAAACTGCAAGTGAAGTGGTTACCTGAAGTAGCTGGCAAAATACCATGAGTAAAAGAAAGTTTCATGTCATCTCAAGATCCAGTGGCAGCATAACATGTATATTTCACTTTTAATTAACAAAATCTATTTGTCCCTTTTATTCTATCCTCCACATATCTGTGTTCTGATATGTGAGATGATACCACCTTAAAATACGTAAACAGAAAAAGAGGAGAAAAAAACACTCTTGAGATGTGCCTATCATCATCAAATGCTTCCAATTTATCCACTCATTTAGTAATTAGTTTAGCACCTTCATCAACAATAACCAATCCAGGATCTTAACCATGCCTGGTACAGGAACTTAGGCAAAAGGAAACATCTGCTTTTAACTGTATTTGACTTGGAAGGAGCCACTGTAACTGTTTGCAAGGTGCTATAACTGAGATCAACTTCATTTCACTTAGAGGAGACACCATAATATCTATAATATCCATCATGGATATCTCTATATGTAATATCCATCCATGTATCCTTTCTTCCAATCAGATTAGGAATTTATTAAAATGTGTTCAGTAATTCTACTAGTTCTTTCCTAGGAAACTTAATAATCTTTATCAAACCCTTTATAGTAGAAATCTAACACAATTCATTATAAGAAACAACCACAAAATTTTTTTATTAAGTGCATACTACAATGTGGGATTATGGTTAATGTTTGTGCAAACTGCAAAATAGCTTTACCTGCACATGGTAGAACGGTTTTGAATGTCTTGTACAGGCTTATAAGGCTCTCTTAAATGGCTTTATGAGTTTATTTATTCAAACCACTGATGACACTTTTCTTATATGAGCTACACCAAACAACAGAAATAAAAAAAGGACTATAACTCCACTCAAAGATCCTATGGGCTTCGTTCTGAATGCACCAAGCTGAACAGCTGGACTGAGCTCCACACTTCCCTTCTTTTGCAACCCACCACCTTGTTGAAATTTCCTTAAATGACCTTGGCATCACCTAAGCAAGTCCAAATCGATAGGCACCAAAACCCTCAAATTCCAATCAAATCCTATCCATCAACTCATAAACCAAGACAATTAAAAAATAAAATAAATAAAATGAAAATCAACTAATACATTTCTACTCTAAAAATTATAACACTCTAATCGAGCACAAACATTAATGTGAAAAATAATTCGCCTTTGTAACTCAAAGAACAATAAAATGGCACCCCCCTACTAGCGCCAAAAAGGATCAATGAATGGCTCATGCCATAGCTTGAATACCAATCCATAGAGTAGGACAGGTTGCAAAAATATGCCCCATCCTGCATCCTTTCTTGTCAAATTAGGAAAAGAAATCTGCCACATCAGCTTCTCTCTCTTTTCTGAAATGGAAATTCATGCGCCAAATCTTTCATTGACATGCATGCCATTTTACTGAAAATCTGTTTAAAAAATTTTGGAGTAAACCAGTAGCCCTTGCCCACAGTTTTGGTGTAAAATTAAATTTTAATCCAAAATTTTTCATCTTCAGATCAACAAGCATTTGCGAATAATCCCAAAAAAAAAATTTAGCATATGTTAAAATATGTTTTAGAAAAAAAAATGAAAAAAAAAAAAAAAATGAACTTATCTACTTCAGAAGACATTTGCCAGTAAAACTATGCTAAAACCTTGTTAAAGAACCGTTTCCAAGGGTTCCAATTGAAATACAAATTTTTATAAATTTATAAATGACATTTCACTAAAACGAAATTACTCTGTTCTAGTGAAAATAGGTGATTTTAGTAAAACTATTAAGCTTCAAAGGAGTATATTAGAAAACATTGTATATGAAGTTAGCTGGACAAAAGATGTTTGCATTTTTCGAGTTTTACTATAGCTTTGAATTAATGAATGATGTTCACCTACATCTTAATCTCATTATTTTAGATTTAATCTTAATTTATAACTTGACATATCTAATTCTTTCGACACATTTTAATATATTCCCCTAAAATTTTGGGATTAAGCCACCACTTCAAGATTATGGAAAGATGAAACTGACTACTGATCTGGGATGAAAATTTTTGGAGCAGAAATTGATTTTTACACTAAAACAGCAGGCAAGGCCTGTGATTTTACTGCAAAAAAATTTCACACAGAATTGTAATATGACCACATATGCCTGCATTTTTCTAGCAAAGTTTTTTAAAAGAAAAAAAAAATGTGGGGCACATGGGTTTACTTCAAATAAAAATTTAATTTTTTTTTTTTAAAAAAAGAATGTCCCATATGGCATGCCATAAAACTTAACTAGTCCTCCCTCTCAAAAAGTAACAAATAGAAGTATTTGACAAGAAAGACTCAACTCAACTCAAGTCAGGACACGTTCTAATGAACCTTAAGTCTAGTGAATCCCCATTCCTCCAAAGGACCAACTACCAAAGCTTCTTCTAAGTCACAAGATTGAACAATATTGGGAAAAAAAGCCTTAACATCAACTCAATGAGAACCAAGTCCTATCACCCACCATAATATAAGTAAGACTATGATAATCAAACCACCTTCCCCTGATCGGTTTCCATAAGCTCTTATCGCAACCACTTCTCAACTATAAACCACCAAAGCCAGTTCCCTTATAAGACCTTATCTGAACTTAATCGCTAGATCTTCTGCTTCTTTGGCCAAATGATTTTTCCTCCATGGATGGCTTCCCCCACCCAGGGCCAGCACTTGAAAACTTCTAATCTCAGGACCATGTGGCTGCTTGGAAGCACAGACCATCAACCATTTGACTCCCCCAACCCCTTCCTCCTCGTTCTTTTTTCTCCCCAAAACACACACATGGAAAAAACAATAATAATAATAATAAGGAAAACCAACCTTGTTTAAAATCCCTTCAACACTTCTCTATTTTAAAACTGGCATAACAAGTGAAGACATAAAATAAACTGGAAAACTTGAGAGGACTATCTTAAGTAGTGTGAGCCTACCCCCTTCAAAGTTGTTGGCTCTTCAAAAAGGTAGCCTTCTCTAAAAAGATTCCATGACTGGATCTCAGAGCAACTTGGACTTTAAAAAAAGCAACCAACAACATACCAAAGTAGGTGGATGGCAATAGCAACCACACATTGATGCCAACACATCCATATGCTCCTTTACAATCCCAAAAGGAAGTTCACTTTTCTCAACATTAACCTTTAAACAGGAAAACAATTTCAAATAAAAGGAGGTGATGCACCAAAGATACAAGTTCTCACTATTAGTCTTGGAAAGAGTTAAAAATAAAATACAAATAGAGTATCATCAGGGGGGAAAAAGAATAGATGCAAATTTCTGTGCTCCAAACCTCTCTCCTCCCCACTTCA
Organism: Vitis rotundifolia; assembly: GCA_030254885.1. Taxonomy (NCBI): domain Eukaryota; kingdom Viridiplantae; phylum Streptophyta; class Magnoliopsida; order Vitales; family Vitaceae; genus Vitis; species Vitis rotundifolia. Next base: position 8,967,422 of record CM058164.1, on the reverse strand, counting down.
AAACCTTATATAAAACCTCCTCCTATTGCTCTAGCAATTAATGGCTAAATATAGTAAAACAAAGTTCCTTGCTTCAAACCTCTAGAGCTTTGGAAGAACCTAATAAAAAATAGAAAATCAACTAACAACTAGAATTTAAAGAAAGATATGCATAATTTAATCCACTCATTCCATTTCAGACAAAAGTCCATCCTTTCCATCACACAGAACAATAAATCTTAGTTCACAAAGCTCTTACATAACCAGTTTGCAGTTCCCCCCTACCTTGGAGCTCTTAAGGTTTGAGTCAATAAACTTACACTCAAAATAACAATATCTAGTAACTCTGGAACGATTTTCCTGATAAGCCTTCCAAGCCCGTTAGCTAGGAACTTGATTAAGAACTTTTAGTTCCTCCCAAGTCCCCCTTTTTCAGAACCAGCAAAATAAGGATTCATTTAAACTTTGTTTGAAAGATTCAGAAGAATGGAAGTGCCCAAGGAATTCCAAAACATTCCCTTTGACCATTTCACAACTATTTTTCCAAAGCAACACAGCCAAATCATCAGGTCCAAGGGCTTTGTCCCTCCCAAATCATGTAAAGCTAAAAGTACAACTACCAATCTCATCAATAAACTTAAAGCATACCCCATCAATCCAAATGTTCTAACCCTTGCATCCAAATACAAGAGCTAAATGAAACTCAGGGCTCCTAAGTTTATGTCATCAACAATTTAGATCCATCAACCTTCAGCATCTTAATATGATTACCCGTTTTACAAGCATTAGCCAGTTTACAACTTGATGTACCTATTGGTTCTATTCCTTTGATAAGTCACAAAGCCTTAGATTTTTGCCGCCCTCTTGTATCCTCAGAAGTTGCCAAATATTTATATTCGTCTAAAGCTTTAAATCTGCTCAGGGCCTCTTGCTTAGCACATGCACATTACCGCAGTCCCATTCATTCACTTCTTAAAGTCCTACTTTGGAACCTTCATCCTCTTAACTGAGACAAAGCAACCTTGCAATAAATCAGTTAACTAATGAACCAACTCTTAACCAAAGACCCAAAACCCTTCTTTTTTAACCTGTTATCACCCTGACCAATCAAACAAACAGTTCTTTTCTCATACATTTAAGGCTTTCTAGAAATCAATGCACTCTTGTTCACGACATTACCACTCAATTAAATGACTAAAACTCATGCAATTTCAACATCTTTAAAACCCTTAATCACATGAAATTTGGAACCTCACCTCATTTTTTTTTAATCTTGCATAAGATCTATCTTTCCCCTTATGTCCCTGCAAGAAAGATGCCGAACGCTCTCTTCTGAAGTTGACATTGGATCAACTTCAAAAGAGAGGGTGGTCATTGGTGAACAAACGACTCCTTCGCAAAAGCGAAGAGAAATCAATAGATCACGTCCTCCTACATTGTGCCTCAATAAGGATACTATGACAGATTTTTTTTCTTTTATTCAATGTTGTTTGGGTCGGTCCTCCCTTCAACAGTTGGGGAGACTCTTTTAAATGGCATGGCTCTTTATTCTTTACATCAAAAACAAGAGATGTATAAATTCATATTAATAAAAACATAAGAAGGGCGAGGAGCCCTCCCGACAATTACAAAAAAACTTGATCATGATACAATTGATCTCCCCTACTCTACAAGGAGTCTATATAAAAGGTTTGAACTACAAACACAACTCCTCTCAAGGATATTCAAACCCTTTTGATTTACACATCAAAATCCAATTGAGTTAGATAACACTAAGAGAAATGCCTTCAAAAGTTTCGAGGCACGAGGCCCACAAAGAAGAATAAAAGTGAAGTAAATCTCACAACCCCTCTATTGTTCTCCACTTATCCTAAAAATTTTTGACATTTCCCTCTTGCCACACAATCACAAGCAATGTGTGACAAGCTATTTGCCAAAGGGTCTTACCTCTACTAGAGCTCCCCAAACCCTTATATGAAATGATCATCATATTGCATATATTCCTAGGTGGAATCCAATCAATCCTGACTTGATTGAATAGACAATAGAAAAACCCCAAAGTTATCTAACAATACAAAAAAAGATGATCAATAGACTCTCCACTCTCCTTACATAAGGGATTTGAAAGGTCTTCTCAACTGTAACATGTCGTTGGTATTTACTTTCTTGTGTGTCACTAACTAAGCAAAGGATTTAACCTCGTATGGGACTTCAGATTACCATATAAATTTGGTTGGCAAGAAAAAATAAAATTTAATGTATTAGACAAAGCCATAAAGAATGATTTCAGTGTAAATAATCCTACAGAAGTCAATAATCATGCTCTCACATCTAGGGTGGATTAAGACAAGTGCACATGAGTGAAGGATGACACAAGTCTTTCAAGATCCTAAATCTCTAAATAATCTGTAAGGTTGCAATGGAAATTAAGATTCTAAAAAGACAAAAAAAAAGTGGCCAAGGATGGTTGAAATGGTAAGATTTTTTACTTTTGACAACTCTATAAAGACAAAAAATTGTAAACACGAGGATTGAGCGCCACAAATCCTCCTAAAAACAAATTCTTACTCATCACCCACCATAAAACGAGTGTAACTTGAAAAAACCTGTGCAATGGTCATCCAAGCACACCTATGTGACCATTTGACTATAATGTTGACATCCTATCCATCAGGATCTGTCCCATATATGCCCAAAATTAATCTGATGCCAAAGGCCAAAACTTTCCTTAGGGAACCTCTAAAGTCATTTCCCTAAAAGAGCTCAATTCCTCAAAGAGATCAACCCAAGTCCCAAACCTCCATACTCCTTAGGCTTACACACTAGGTCACAACTAATGAAATGATCTTTTTTTTACCCTTCCCAAATCCCAACCAGGGAAAATCTCTTTGCAATTTCTCAATTTTAAACGCTACCGACACAGAAATCTTGAAAATAGACCAGAAATAGTCAAGGATGTGGGACAAGCATGTCTGAATTAGAGTAATTCTAACCCCTAGAGACAAATAAGTCTTTTTCCCTCAATCTAGTCTCCTTAAGACCCTGTCAATCACTAGATCCCAAAACGCGGCTATCTTTGGATTCCCCCTTAATGGAAGACCCAAGTAAGTTAAAGGCCAATATGAGACTTTGTATTCAAGCGTTGATGCAAATCTTGACTTGTGTTAACTCTAGATGGAGTGCTTTTGTCTAAATTGATCTTTAGCCTTGATAATTTCCCAAAAACCAAAAGGATTAGTTTAAGGTTTTGCAAATCTTCCATAAAAGCTCTAGAGAAAAAAATGGTATCATCTTCAAATTGTAAATGAAATATCTAATCCTATCCCTACCCATTAGGAATCCCTCTAAAAGACCGCTCTCTATAACTCTCAGCATCATCCTACTTAATATGTTAGCTGCTAGAGTAAAAAGGAAAGGAGAAAGAGGAAAAAGGATTTCCTTGTTTGAACCCTTTGGTCACCTTGACCCATCCTTTGGCATTTTTTGTGCATTTTTTAGACAATTTGGAAGGAAAAAGAATTGAAGAGCATTTGAAAGTGAGGAACAACCAATTCAATAGCTAAAGTGCTCTTTCCTTAGGGGTCTAGTGTTATGGGTTAGAATGTACACAAGAGAAGGCTCAATGCCTTTAATTGATTTTATAGATTAGGTGAGATCTGATTGGAAAAGGGAGTAGTGTTTTTTGTGCTTTCTAATTTCTTGGAAAGCCTTTTGATGCCCATTATGTCTGTCTTATGTACCTTCGTGTATGGTTTCTTTATTGATATCTATAAAATCTTGTTGTTTACTTATCCCAAAAGAAAAATCAAAAGGCTAAAGGCAGTCTTGTGACATTTTGCCCAAATAAAGTGACTTATAAGCCTCATGGTGAAACAAGGCATAAGCTTCTACTTAAACAAACAAATAAAAATCTCAAAAAATCAGAAAAATAATAATAAAATCACATAACAATTAAATGACAAAAAAACCATACAATTCATAATAACCAAACTGTAGATAATTTTGGTTATTGAAGGACATGAGTTAACCCTCAAGGAATGTTGAGTCGCCTTATATTGTATAATCTCATGCAGTACCATATTGACATATAGATCTTTTTAGTATATTGGACAGGGTTAAATGACGATTTAGTTTCTTCTTTAAGGAGATTTACCACTAATGGAATGTTGAGACCATTATATTGTTTAATCTCATGTGGATATTGATGTATAGGTCTTTTAGTATATCGGAGAAGGTTTTTAATCATCTATTTATTTTGATCAAATTTTGTAAATTTGGGAAGGATTCCTCATCCTTCACATATACCTCTTAACCATATCACAATGCATTTTTTTTTTTTTTGATAAGTAAAAGTAAGTATATTAATCAAAAAGAGGTTACACCAAAAAACTGGTGCCCTCCACGTATACAGGGAGTATACACACCACTATCCCTAACTAGGAGCCCAAGCAATCTAAAAAACTTACAAGAGAAGAAGGAGTCGCTCCTAAGGAAGCCCTTACCCAAGACCAAAGACTACTTACAAAAGAATATTTCAACCTTTGAAGCGAGAGCTCCTCATTACCAAAAGCTAGACTATTCCTCTCCTTCCAGACTGACCAAAAAATACATAAGGGAGCCATTTTTCAAGCCCTCTTACGCCTTTTCCCTACAAACACTCCACTCCAACCAAGAAGGGTCTCCTTCACTGTACACGAAAGGGTCCACGATACACCGAAGAGGGAAAAAAGGAGGTTCTACAAAGCCATCGTCTTAACACAATGAAGTAGGAGATGATCCACCGTTTCTGCTTTAGATAGGCAAAGAAAGCACTTGCTTGCCAAAGAGTACCCCCTCCTTTGAAGTTGCTCCAAAGTTAAGACTTTACCCCAGGAAGCCTCCCAAGCAAAGAAAGCTACCTTAGGAGGCACTCTTACCCTCCAAATACTTTTGCTAGGGAACATAGAAGAACCCCCCCGCTCTAAAATGGAATAGAGAGACTTAACCGAGAAAACACCATATTTTGTTTGTGATAAATAATAATAATAATAATAATTAAAATATTTTTCATTGTCATTAGTTTCTAATTTAATTCTCTCTTCTAAAATCCAACACTCTCTCATGACTTCATCAAATAAGCTTCAGCACCATCACTATTACTAGTAGGATCCTCCAAGTAATCATAATATTATCCAATTATTTTTTTATCCTCCCCATCATTTTTTTTAATATGTAAATAAAGTGAGTATAATGTAAAGGAAGCACCCAAAAGAGCACATCAAAGTACATAAGACATATACAACAAACGTCAAAATGCACATCTAAAAACAAGAGGGACTACAAAATATTACTCCCTCTCTGAGTAAGGACCCAACCAATCAACAAAATCAATTAAAGGCATTGGACATTCGTCTAAATATGATTTCACCCATTCTAAATATAGATTTTTTTTTACCAAACACAAAAGACGTATTAATTATAGATAAAAATTCCATGAGAAGGATGAGGAGTCCTCCCCACAATTACAAAAAACTCAATGAAAATACGAGTATACTCCTTTACTATAGAAGGAGACCTATACAACCTGGTTTAGTCCATATACAAAAAAACTTATAGATTAATTTATGAGAAGGAGATAACCTTGGCAAAAAGGTGTAGCTTGTGTATGATGTGTTAGGAGACAACTAACACATTCTAATTCAATGTGATAAAACTCATCTATTGTAGGATCTTTTATTCCATATTATTAGGGTTCATTGGATTCTTCCAAGGGCAATATGGAGCTTCTATTAAGTTGGCAGGTGAGAGGTTTCAACAAGTGGTGGAGAAGTCCCTGTTTCAGGCTATGCCTTTTGTTACCCATTGTATACATCATGTGTACCTTGGTTATAGTTTCTTTGACGTCATCAACATATTCATTTTGCTTACTTTTTGAAAAAGAAAAAGGTATTGGAGAAGGGATTGGAGGTTAGCTCCTATTTGCTTGTTTTAATGCTTAAGGAAAAAACGAAATGATAAAGTTTTTAACAAGGTGTTTTTATCAAAGACTGAAAGAATCCTTCCTTAATAGTCTTATGGAATGGGCTAGAGTCTTCTAGGGTTGGGAATGCATTGATGGCTTAAGATAGAGGGGCTTTAGACCTTGTACTTTTTCTTTTCCTGTTTTCTCTTGGTACTATGTGTCTACTTCCCATGAACACGGGTTGCACCCTCATTTTTCCTTCATGCTTTATACACACACACACACACACGCTTCTTGCCTATAAATATAATATAAATAAACACAACCAAAAGCAATGCTGAAATTTTCTTGGTTCAAACTTCATAACGCTCATGGATTTACTTTTGTTTCTTCTTTTTTCTTAATAAGGAATTCTCATCCTTCCTTTCAATTCTACTACCCTTGATCTCTCTTCCACAATTCCTTACCAAGAAAAGTGAAAACAAAAGAAGAAATGCATACCTAGTAACAATCCCAGTGAAATTAACATCAATCCTTCTGAAAAGAGTAGTGGAGAGGAATGTAGGCAACTTGCAAATTTCCTTAGCAACTGATCTAAATTCTGACATATGAAAGAAACAATTAACAAATCAGTTGCAGAAATTTGTGTCTATAACATGATAAGAAAGACAGTTACATGCAAAAATAACATACAAGGATAATTCATTTATATCTCACCATGTATTTGCAGTCCATCCAAGTGACCATAGAAAATTTGATTGATCCTAAACAAACATTGTTCCTTTAGTTCATTTGGAGGTGGGCGGCCATTTTGAAAGTAAAACTGCAAGCGTTGAAAGTATACTCATTAAACACCATTAAATATGATACCAGTGTAAATAATTCTAGCAGTTTTTTTCCTTCCAATAAAAAAAAAAAAAAAGGAATCCCAAATAGAAAAGGAGAAGGCAATTTGTACCATTACCACTACTTTTTACTACCTAGTAATGTGAAGGGGATGAGCATGGAATAAATGCACTATATTCTTATCACCATTTCTACTATCAATCACTCCTATCAAAAAAAAAATTTCTACTATCAATCACCCTATATTCTTATCAACTTTTCTACTATCAATCACCATTTGGGATGTTGGTGGCTGGTAGAAGTGGTGGTGAACATGGCCATGCAAATGGTATCATCTAAAAGAAAAACTAGCAAAATAGTGTCACCAAATATTAACAGATAATCATTAGATCTTTGTCGAACCTGAGGTATCAATTCTCTAACAGGCTCACTAGCTAATTTCAGAGGAGAACTTAAATTAGAAGGGCCAATCCTCTGCTTCATAACACGAGGAGAACCAGATATACTTCTTGGTGACAGTGGAGGTGCACTGCCAGCAGGAAACATGGAAGGTAATGAGTTGCTTGCAGCAGCATTTGTCGCAGAAGAATTTCCAGGGACATTCAAGGGAACACCTGCCTTTGCATCATTCAGCAATGAAGTCACCTACAGTCATAGGAACAGAGAAACATTCTCAAATAGGATGTATAAGAAATATTAGCTTACAAAAAGGTAGTACAAGATATCCAGTACCAAAATGCCAAAAAAAAAAATGAATAAGAATATAATCATTATCTGATTCAAAATTTTGAACTCAGGCCATCAGACCAGTCATTAATGCTTTAACCTAACAAATGGCAAGGTCATAGTTCCTCTAAATTTTCAGACAAGAAATGACCAATGATTAGATTATATAGATTGCATAAAAGAATATAAACTGCATGTCCATTTGAAGTAACAAAAAAGTACAATTCAAAAAGGCTTCTTTTTTTGGGTAAATCAGGACTACAATTCAACAATATGTCCTGAGTAGAACCGTATCTGAATTATCCCATGTATACCTATCACCTTCCAACCTTAACATGAGGGTTTGGTCTTTGACCTCATCAGGCTTGTTCTCAGTTCAGACTTTCTTTACAGCCTTTTCACATTGATCCTCCTCCCTTCCTTTTGATCCAACTAATTTCATTTGGAAGTCTAAAGCCCCCTCTAGAGTAAACGCTTTGGCACAGTTTGTGGCTTGTAAACAGGTTAACACCAATGATATGCTCCAAAAGCAGGGGCCACTCAAAGCTCTTAATCTAGAGTGATGCATCATGCGCAAGAACAGCGATGAATATGTTTATCATCTTATTCTTCATTACCAAATAGTTTTGGCCTTATTGCATAGAATATTCAACCTTGCAGGAATAGATTGGGTACCAATGTGTGTGTTTTTTTTTTTTTTTTTTTTTTTGTAATGAGATCTTATTCATTTTCTTATGGTACCACTGTGCTGATGGTGCAGATGATGACTATTTTCTTTAAAGGCTTTGGGAATTATGCAAAAGGAAAGGTTTTATGGGGTATTGCAAGCCTCAGTTTGATTTTGTTAATATGGTGAGAAAAAAATGCGAGGACTTTTGAGAATGCTAGAAGCACAACAAATGCTTCAGGACTTATTTTACTTTTCATCCTCACTTTGGGCATCTACTAGCAAGGCCTTCACAAGCACCCCCTTGAGTCTTACATTACTATATCGGTGTCTTGTATGCAAGTTACGGAGGTTGATCAAGAAGACTTCACAAGTATGGTCAATGCCAAGTGAAGGAGCTATTAGTGCACCTTAATGGATGTTCTTTGGACATCCTAGGGGAAATTGGGATGGGTTAAGTGATTAGAGATCACTAAAGTTCAGTAATAAAAGCATATTCTGAACCTGCAGGTGATAGTTTTGCCACTGAAGCTAAGGTTATAGCGCTATTAGAGTGTCTTGTGCTAGCAAAAGCTTTAGGCTTGTCTAACTTTGTGGTGGAGGGTGATTCTACCACACATGTATGGTCAATGTCAAGTGAAGGCACTGTTAGTGCACCTCGGTGGATGTTCTTTGGACACCCTAAGGCAAATTGGGATAGGTTTAAGTGATTAGAGATCACTAAGGTTTCGTTGATAGCCGAGTTGTGGGGTCTCAGTGACAAGGGACAACGAGGCCTTAACACTAGAAGAGGGAGTTAAGGGTGGTCAATGTGGCCCCTTCTCTATTATCTTGAAGGATGGGTCAACAGTGAACCTTCTTTCAGATTATGGTGCCACCAAAAGTGATACTTTGGTTGGAGAGGTGGAAACGCAGTTAGCTTGAGGCAAGGGATGACTCATTGGAGGATCCTACCTCTTCACATGGTAGTTTTAGTAAACTTGTATCCTTCATCAAATTTTTGGGCTTTCGAGATGGTTTTGACGAGGAAATTCTAGCTCTTTTGAAAAAAAAAAATGGAGTTCAGAAAAAGGGGAAGTCCATGGGAAATGAGTCAAAAAAGTCTAGTACAGGCGTCTCCAAATTTGAGAGGGAACTAAGGACATTTTTTTTTATGGGAAACGACAAAGAGATATATTGATAGAAATAAAAAGTACAAGAGAAGGATGAGGAATCCCCCCACCAAAGAAAAAACTAAACAACAAGAATACAAAAACAAAAAGCTACAATGTAAAAACAAGCAAACTCTCTAGGCTAGACCAACCCGTTGGAGCTACACACTGCTAGCCAATCTAGTTGTAACACATTAAGGGGAATGCCCTTAAAAACCAAGGAACAAAAAGCCCAAAGAGAAGTAAGGAAGTGAATGGAATCTCATAGATTCTCTAAATTCCTTGCTTTATCCTCAAATATCCCCGCATTTCTTTATCGCCACAAAACCCAAATTAAAGCAATGCACGCAGTTTGCCACAAAACTATCCCTCTCTTGGATAATCCAAAACCTTTATAATTAATGGACATCATATCGGAAATGCTTCTCGAGGGAACCCAATCCATCTTGGCTAACTAAAATAATTTGTGCCACAACCCCATCATCAAAGAACAATGTAGGAAAAGATAATCTGTTGATTCTCCATACTTCATACACAACTTACAAATGTCAGGACTAAGAACTTTGTAGGGTCTTCTCAATTGTAGCAAGTCATTAGTATTTACCTTCTTATGTGCCACTAACCAAACGAAGGACTTGACTTTAAAAGGGATTTGAGAATTTCATACAAACTTAGTAGGGAAAATTGGAGATGAATCAGAAAAGTGAGACAAGGCTAGAAAAAAAGATTTGACTGTAAATAACCCTGAAGAAGATAAAGATCAAGATCTCGCATCTGAAATCGATGGGAATAAATGCAAACAATCAAGTGACCGCATGAAGCTTTCTAAATCTTCTATCTCATAATCGGAAAGGTTACAACGAAAATTAAAGTTCCAAGAGAAGGGGCGAGCAGAACCGAGAATTGAAGATATAGGAATATTTTTATCCGTAACTACTCTAAATAGACTACTCTAAATATTTTTATCCGAAACTAAGGACATTAGAGTGCTCTCTTTCTTTTAAGGCTAACTCATTAAGTGCAAGATGATGAGACAAAATTTCCAAGGTTTTAACCAGAGTGTGTCAATGAAGCTCCGCATTTTTTCCTAGAATGAAGAGGGATTAATGAGGAGTATAAGCGCAAATAAATAAAGTCTATGATTCATTCACATTCGGCCAATCTGGTTTGTCTCCAAGAAACAAAGGCTCAACAAATGTCCCCCTTTCTAGCAAGGAGCTTAAGGGTGGGAAGGTGCTTAAAATGGGGGTTTGTGGATGCTAGGGGCCAATCAGGGGGAATCTTGGTTTTCTAGGAGAATTGGGTGTTGGAGCTCATTGAGATGGAGCTAAGTGCCTTTTCAGTTTTGTGTCGCTTCAAAAACTACGAGGATAATTTCATTTAGATGTTTATGGGGGTTTATGGTCATGTTTTAGCTGGGGGGAGAGAAGAGTTTTCAAATGAGTTGGGCGCAATTAGAGGTCTTTGAAATGATCCTTGGTGTGTGGGAGGGGACTTTAATGTAGTAAGATTCCCGGAGGAAAGGAGGGACTATCATAGATTGTCAACTTCTATGAGGCGTTTTTCTAAGGTTATCGAGGAGTTAAGCCTTAAAGACCATCCCTTATCTAATGGGTTGTTTACTTGGCGTGGAGGGCTAAATAACAAGTCAACTTCTAGGTTGGATCGATTTCTTGTTTCTAGTGAGTGAGAGGATCAATTCAATGGATTGTTCCAAAGTACCCTCCCAAATCCAGCCTCCAATCATTTGCCAATCTTGCTTGATGGTGGAGGGATAAGGAAAGGTAAGACTCCCTTCATATTTGAAAATATGTGGTTAAAGGTGGAAGGCTTCAAAGATCTCATCAGAAACTGGTGGGAAGGGTATAGTGTTCTAGGGTCTTTTAGTGACATATTGGCGGTTAAGCTTAAAGCCTTGAAACAAGACCTAAAAGTCTAGAATAAAGAGGTTTTCGATAATGTTTCCTCTAAGAAACTTGAGGCCTTGGCTCAATTAGGGAGTGTGGGATGAAATGGAAAGGGAGAGGGCCCTTTCATTGGAGGAAAATGAGATCAAAAGGGTGATGGTGGATGAGTTTAAAAAATGGGCATAGATGGAGGAAATCTCTTAAAGACAAAAGTCAAGAAAGTTATGACTAAAAGAAAGGGATAAAAATACTAATTTTTTCCACAAAATGGCTAATGCTCGAAAAATGAGGAATTTTTTAGCCAAGTTAAGGGTACATGGCGAATTGGTAAGATGAGGAGGACAACATTAAAGAAAGGGTGATAAATGCTTTTCAAAGAGTTCTTTTTGAGGCGGGGGAGTAAAGGTCGAGTATTCATGGGATGGAGTTTGGTTCCTTGTCTCTTGATGCCTCATAAGCCTTGGAGATCCCTTTCTCCAAAGAGGAGATCCTTGCAACTTTATCTAGCCTGAGTAAGGATTAGGCCTCTAGTTCGGATGGTTTTCTTTGGCTTTTTGGCAATATTGTTGGGACATTGTGAAGAACGAGATAATGGGGTTTTTTGATGAATTCTATGCCTTAGGGTTCTTTAAGAGGAGTTTAAATGTTACTTTTTTTAGTTTTGGTGCCAAAGAAAAGGGGGAGAGGGCAAAAGATTTAAAGGACTTTAGACCTATTAAGTTTGGTTAGAGATTTATACAACCTTCTAGCTTCTAGCTAAGGTTTTAGCAAACAGACTTAAAAAGGTGGTGGGGACCTTAGTCTCAAATTTTTAGCATGCTTATGTGGAAGAGAGACAAATATTGGATGTCTTCTTGATAGCAAATGAGACCACTGATTCCAAAGTTAAAGATAATTTGAGAGGCATCATTTGCAAGTTGGATATCGAAAAGGCCTATGACCATGTGAATTAGAGTTTTATTCTTGAAGTTCTGGAAAAAATGAGGTTTGGCTCCAAGTGGATTGGATGGATCATTTCTACAACTCGCTTTTCCGTGTTGGTGAATGGTTCCCCTTTTGGCTTTTTCCAAAGCTCTAGGGATTTGAGACAAGGAGACCCTTCATCTACTTAATTGTTCATTTTAGCAATGGAAACTCTCTCCCGCTTGCTTTCTAGGGTAAAGGAAGGTTGTTTTATTGACGAATTCCTAGTTAGTGAACGTCAT